>JARUPZ010000013.1:4487297-4922557 GCA_031213475.1 Nereocystis luetkeana | reverse complement strand
ATTCAGCGAGGGGAAGGCGCAGGAAAGCAGGAACGTGGAAGGGGGGGGAATGGGATCGCTTATTATTCGGCATCGCGGTCTGGGCGTGACCACGACCGTTTCACATCATGCCATAGTAATCGTAACCGTACCGTTAGTATTAAGACGTAACGAGATTCCCTCAGTGTAACCCACGTACCATGGCCAGCCTACCACCGCCACGCCGCCCCCCACCTCCCTCCCGGGGCTATACTCATACGACTACGGCCATGCATGACAATGAGTACACCGCCCCCGTCCCCCCTCCCTCCCTCCCTCCCTCCCTCCCTCCCTTCCTCTCCCACCTCCCTCCCCCGGCTCCCTCTCTCGCCCCTCCCTTCGTCCGCCCCTCCCTCCCTGCCGTCCCTCGGTCCCCTCCGCCCCCCCCCCCCCCCCCCCCCCCCCCCGGCTCCCTCTCTCACCCCTCCCTCCCTCCCCCATCCCTCACCAGAAAGACACCCAGACGTTGCCCCCCAGCACGTGAGACCCCACCGCCAAGATGTACGTGAGGTACTCGTACCACAGGGTTCTCTCCGACGCCTCCCTGTAACAAGCATTCATCGTGAAAAATAGAGCAGCAACCAAAAAAGACATGATAATATATTTGGTGCGGTGAGGAGGAGGAGGGGAGGGGGGCGTCGGAGAGTATGTTTCCCAATGGGTCAATACCCGTACATTGTTCCACAAGTGGCACTTTGGCAGGCGCTTTTCTCAGCGGCCCTTCACCGCTTTTGCACAACAAAGCCAAGTATCACTGATGTCTTCCTCCTGCTTCCTCCTGTTGATGTTGATGTTGACGCGATCATATCAACGTGTTGAACGTCGAACGACTCGAAGTATCGATCAAGTTATGGCCAATATGCCAACGTATACTGATTCAACTACAGACAGTTCGAACTCCCAATGCACCAACGCAACGCCTTGCCAAGCAATACGAACTACTACCATATCTCGCGAGCGGACTACGTCTCGGACGCCAAAAAAACACAAGCTTCACCGACGAGTTCCCCTCGTTGAGGAGGCCACACGGGTATGCTCAGTGTCGTTGCTCAAAGGCCCGAAGGTGGAACGCTAAATTTCTGACTGGAAGCAGCTCGTAGGACGATGCGAAGGCGGCGATTCTCACGTTATGGAAACGTGCCACAGGTGTCCGTCTCTCAGCGCTCGCAGGTAGCCCTGGCTCTGACCCAGGCTCGCACCGGGTAGCACCATGAGGAACAGCGGCGCCAGGAAGCGCTGCCATCTTTTTGGGGAGGAGGGGGGGGGGTTCGTTTGCATAACCACGTGAATGAGAGAACAGTGTGACAAAATTAAAAAGAAAAATATAATAGAAAACGAGAGAAGTGGATAAATAAAACGAAACAAAAAATAAACGAAAATAGCTTGAGAAGCGAGATGAAATATATTTAAACAGAAGAAAGTAACAAAAATAAGTAAAACATCGAATCAATACGTAAAGAAACAAAGAAATGAACAGCAAAGGCAGACTCACAACAAGAAAACGGACGGATAAAGCGCGCGGGGGGGGGGGTACTCGATAGGAGAGATGTACTCGATCTCATGCATGGCCGTACTCCCGTTCAAAAAAACATATTATATACCATGGTATATATAATATATATATATGTATATACTTCGAAGCATGCACTACCGTAGGGTATTTTGAGATCATCCACTTTTGTTGGGTGTGTATCAAAATAATTGAAACCAACAAACGTGAAGCTGATTGGTGAAAGGGGTGAATCCCAAGAGGGCCACAGAGTGATATACAACGCAGCCCGCAGAGCAACTCCACCCGAAAAACATCTGGGTGAAAAAGCGCCAGTTTGGTTACTTTTTCCCAGAGCCTTTTTTTTCTCTCTTTTTTCCGAGTAGGATGACGATCCCATTTTTTTCGTTTTGGTCGAGACTGCTATTTTGGACGACTCTGCCCCCAAATGCAAGGACAGTTCGCACTGAATATTAATATATAAACGTTCACTATTTTCTGGGACAGAGTGTGATAAGAAACAGACTAGCAAGATCCCCGACCTAAATTTTTCTCGAATACATATATTGCCTACTGCCAACAGCGCCCACAGCCGTTGACCACAGCAGTTCCAAAATTTCCACCTGTAAAAATCGTCTGGGCTGGCCCGTGGTACTCGCGCGGTGGCTTACTTGTTGTTTTTGTCTTTTTTTAGCTTTCAAGCGTTTTTTTTTTCTCGTGTTATTTTGGTCTCCCCCGGTGGCTACGTAAGGTAGTAGTATCAACAGCGGGAGGGAGGAACGAACGCCTGCTGTGCTCTTTCTCCCTTTTGAGAGCTTGCGACACACCCCGGGATTTTCAAGTCCACTACAATCCGGAGGGGGAACATCGTGCATGTATGTATACTGTATAGGTGTTTTTGTGAAAAAATCGTACTTTTTCGAATAAATATCTTCGATCGAGGTACTTTTTTTTTTTGCGAAACTCTGTCATAAGTAGTCGACACGGGAACCCGGCCGGACACATCGGTCGAGGCCCACGCGCGCGGTCCGTGCACTCTGGAGCACGTGGCGGGCGCTGTTTTTTCTTTCTTTTTTTGGAGGCAGTGGTTCAAGAATAATTCCCTGGTTTCAGTACGAGAGGCCTTATTTGATAGTAAAAACAGGAATATATATATAGCTTCTTGTGTTACCGTGGGCCCTTTTTACTATGGTCCCCCGTAATAAACATGTACGTGTATGTCTGCACACATGTACAGCAGTAATATGCAGATATGTCATGACGTCGTAAGTACCATATCATGCGCGTATGATGCAATATCGCATGCTGTATGGTTTCGAAAAAACATTCTAGCGCCACTCCCCTGGGCACGTCCCGGAGGGGGAACCTTGTTTATACACTACAAACATGGCCGGAATTATAATAAACGCTTGATGTGGATGACAAGAGTCCAAGTGTTGCTTATATTTTGATCCTCACCGGACCAAGAAGGGGTCGTACTGCTCCTTGGGTGCGAGCAGACTCTTTCGAAAGTAAGGCCGTGCGTGGACCAGGTCCGGATCTCGCTCCGGGTCTCCTGCAGAAAAGGAAAGGCGTTCCAGTAAAGGGGTGTGTGTGGGGGGGTAAGGAGGCTGAATTGAGGGGGGATGATTTAGGGGGGGTAGGAAGGTCTCCTGCATGAAAATGGAAATGCATTTCAGTGAAGAGGGGGTGGGGGGGGAGGGCGCGGTATATAGGAAGACACAAACGCCTCCTTATATTCACGTGTGACAAGAGTGGCACATAGACCACAACAGTACACCTCCAACGTCGGCTGAAACATTTCTGTCTGATACAGTGCCCCCGCGCTGTTGACTGGCGCATGCCGGCACTACAGAGAGGCCGGCACTAGACACTATCGTACCGGTGAAGGAGTGGTGGCCGTAGACGTGATGCATCACCCAGAGCCCGTGATGCCAGAGGGTCCACGCGTTGCACACGCGAGAAATTGCTTCCTGAGCGCGAGGTTTCTGTTGTACGGAAACAGAGGATCACGTGGGCGCGGCAGTAGGGCGGCGGGGGGGGGGGGGGGGGGGGGGAGGTGAGGGGAGGGGTGCGGGTGGGGAGTGGGTGCGAGGATGCGGGGTGAGGGTAGATGTAGGCGCGGGATGGGGGGAGTTTTGAGGGCCAAGGGTGACGTGGGCGGGGGGGGGGGAGCGGGTGCAATTTTTTGCTCCATACTTTCTGCCCGGGCTGAGCATATCAAGTGAGCAAAGCAATCATATTTGTAACTATGAATGGTATACCACCCTGACCCGCATTATAAGCACCATTTGGACTTCGACATGAATACCAAACAGAGTTTACATTCCCGATCAGAGTGGTATTTTTGTTTAGGATTGCGCAAGCGCGTGTGACAAATCTTGGGGCGGGTAGGTGGGCTAACGAAACTTCTTCGGAGTGTTCTTGTTTCGGGGTAAAACACCGCGAGCTCCTGATGTTGTGAAAAATTCGAAAAAAATAAGGCACCAGCCTCACAGGGGGGTGGGATGGGGTGTACTCGATAGGAGGGATGTATTCGATATCATGCATGGCCGTAGTCGTATGACCATAGACCCTCGCATCCCTACAATACCGGGACAGAGCACGCCTGGTTTTCACCGCCCAGGCGGACATTTCTTGCACCAAGCGCTTGGGATGGGGGGGGGGCTTCAGTTGAGGAAGGGGCTGGGGTGCCGGTGGAGGACAGGATGAGGGCGTATCCAATACCATGCGTGGGTGTAGTCGCATGACCATAGACCCTTCCATCCCGGGACGAGAGCACGTGTTTTTTTTCTTCACGGGCCGGACAGACATTGCCTGTTTGTTGGCACCGAAAACGGGAAGTACCGCCGCCGTGAGGTGTTTCTTCGACGAGCGGCATGAAAAGTGAGTCGCATCCTCTTTACTAAGGACTGCTTGTGAAGCGGACGTTCTTGCATGCGGATGACCGCGTCGAACCGCGCCATGTGTATTTCTTTTTACTGGGGGTGTGTGGGGGGGGTGTACTCAATATCGTGCATAGCCGTAGTCGTATGACCATATAGACCCTCCCATACCTACAACGCCGGGACGGAGCACGTCGGGTTTTCACGGGCCAGGCACACATTGCTCGCACCAAGCGCGACGCGCCGTGAGATGTTCGGCGAGTCGCATGAAGAGCGAGCCGTATCCTACCACGGACAGCTTTTGTGAGGCGGACTCGCATGTGGATGAAAGCGTCAATGAGTCGGTTAATTTTCCGGCGTGTGTACGGGGGGGGGTGTACTCGATGTTCTTGCATGGCCGTAGCCGTATGACCATAGACCCTCGCACCCCTACAATGCCGGAAAGGAGCCCATCGGGTCCGGGGGAGGCGAGTTGAGGGTGGAGGTTGGCGGTTGAGGGTGACGGTGGGGGTGGGACCGCGAGTTGGGGGAAAAGGGGTCGGAATGGGCCTGGGGGTTGGTGTTGAAGTTGGGGGCTGGGATGGCGGTGACGGTGGCGGGTAGGATGGGGATGACGGGGTGGGATGGGCGCGTGGGTTGGGGTGAGGGTGAGGGTAGCCGGTGCCGGGTGGGGGGGGTGGGGGTTGGGGGAGGGGGGGGGAGGCGTACTCATTTGTTGCTTGCCTTAGTCATTTGACCATTGACCACGCATCCCTTTCGAGACGGAGCACCGTTCCTACTCCTAATAGAGACACCTCCAACAATTGGGCGCGGGGTTGGGAGGGGGGGGGGGGGTGGAAGGGAAAGTTGGGGGGGAAAGAAAAGCAGCATTCTGGGCGCGGAATTGACAGGGGGTGAAGATGATATTGTATGCACTACAAATATGAGGGCGGCATGGAGGTAGGGGTGAGAGTTGAGGGTGGGGGGGGGGTGAAACAGAGCAATATAGTATCATCTCGGGCGCGGAATCCATAGCCCGTGGAGATGACAATTGACGCACTATATACAAACATGAGGTACGGGTGAGGGGAGAGGGGGGGTAGTAATTATCGTGCATGCGCGTAGTCGTATGACCATAGAGGGAGGGTGAATTCAAGGCAGAACAAGGCAACGCACAAGGCAAGGGGCATGACCAGACGAGGCAAGACGCAAGGCAGGGCGCTACACACCACACCTCGCACCACCTCATGCCAACTGCCACATCACTCGAATATCAAGCATCCAAAACCAAGCAGACGTTGTTGCGGATATCAGGGTTTGGGCATGTTTTTTCTCCACCCCCCCTCTTCCCTCCCCCTCCCCCTATATGTAATATCTAGGTTGGCTTGACGTCGGTTGGCAACGACACCGTCAAACATGCCACTCACAGCTGGCCATCGAGTTGGATAATTCGTGCGGGGTGGAGAGCCTTTACTCCGCACAAGAGGAATTATCGTTTGACGTAGCGTTTATGGCAAGGAACCCACAAGTCAGTTACATGGTATCCCCATTGCTGTCTCTGGAAGCGTCCACACCGGAAAATGAATTAACTCATGGAAGCTGTCGTCCACGTGGAAGTTCGCCTTACAAAAGCCGTTCTTAGTACGGTGCAGCTCCCCAGTCATACGACTCGCCGAACACCTTGCGGCGCTTCGCGCTTGGTGCAAGCAATGTCTTCCTGATCGGTGAAAACCCGACGTTCTCCGTCCCGGCATTGTAGGGATGCAATGGTCTATGGTCATACGACTACGCCCATGCATGATATCGAGCACACACACCCCACTCCCCGCCTCTCCCCTCTCCCCCCCCCTACCCCCATTTCACATTCGAATACGTCGTATAACATTCTCGAGACGCTTGTACGGCACGGTGCAGGACACCGAACGAGGAAACGAGCAACTAAGAAAGGCATGCTGGGATCAACAGGAACACAAGAAAATCGACAGTCGTTACACCTACTATTAATAGTCGCTTAGTGTAGAACGCTCCCATTGTCCCATTTTCAAAAAAAGAAATTCAGCCCGGACCAGCCTTCCCGTTTCTTAGTAATAGGTGTGTTATATGCTGTACCATGTATGTATATGTATGTATATACCTTGAAGAGGAGGCCGTAGTGCGAGGCGTCGTGCAGGGTGCAGAAGGAGAAGGACTGGAGCACCGCGCCGGCCAGGAAGGCCGCTGCGGCCCTCGCCCACGCCGGAAGCGAAACGCCTCCACGAAAAACAACGTCGTAGCCTAGCATGTAAAAGAAAAGAGGCACGTACGCCGCAACTATTACCAACTCCTTGAGGTACCACGTCATTGGAGCCTGGCGCGGGGAGGGGGGGGGGGGGTAGGGACGGACGGAGGATGAATGGAGGGAGGGTGGGGGAGAGGGAGGGAGGGGGGGAGGGAGGCATGCGTTTTGTTTAACGGTGCCGCGATGCCTCGAGGGGAGAGCGAGGCGGGGGCGGGCGGCGGGGCGTGAGGGGTGGGGGGGGCGTACTCATTTGTTGTTCACCGTTGTCATTTGACCATTGAGCACGCATGCCTTTTGGGTGGGGAGGGGCAGGAGCGGGGGCGGCACGGAGTTGATCACCGGCTTGGTTGCTTCGCCCTGGCCGCCCTGCGCCAAAACAAAACACGACACAACAATTGCTACCGTAGACCTACCTGGCACCAGCGAAACGCCCAGGGCTTATACCCGATAAACCTTTCTGGCGCACGGCGGTCTACTCGTACACGAAGTAGGACCCCTATCACGCCCCCCCCCCCCCCCGCCCCCGTACATGGTTACATTCTCTCACGCGGTAAATTGATCGGCCTACCCCATCAAGCATCACCCGACTAACATTTACTGGGCGTGTGTTCTACCACCCTACCCTGGCCACACCTATTGATCGCGATTTCCTACAGTAGTCTGTCGCCCGGTGTTATTTTCGCCCCAACAGCTAAATTACCCCCTCCCCGCCCCTGCCGACACCTCCTCCAAAAACAGCCCCCTGTGAAAATTTCAGACCCCACCATGAAAACAAAACCGGTTGACCCGCACCCCTTCCCTCGCCCCCATCCCGGCCACCGCCTGCACGTGTATCGGAACCCCCCGAAACCTTGACAAAACCGGATGCCCGAGACATTTATGGTGTCCACTCCTCCCTACCCGCGCTTCTCCAAGGAACCGCCTCATCTCCATCTACCTCCCTTGACCCCTCCTTCATAACGCCGCGTTTCCTATATAGAAATGCACACTGGTATATGTATCCTATCTACATACCAAGCCCCCCACTCGTACATGGACAAACCACTTGACGGAGGTTTGTTTCCGGGGTTCGCTCCCATTGCCCATGCTTCTCCAAAACGTGTCTCTCGATCCCCCCCCATCCCTGGCCCCCTCCTTCATCACGCCACTCTCTACGTATAAATAGATACGTACCGTACCGGTGTAGGTTTATCTATTCCCAACCCTCCTATAATCCCCACCCGTGCCTCGACGAAGCGATTGACGGAGGTTTTTTCGGGGGTCCACTTCCCCCCTGCCCGTGCTTCTCCAACGAGTGCCTCGCCACGCCCACCCCCTTCCCCCTGGCACCTCCTCCATAATGTCCTTCAATACAACATATCTATATAGCAGGCGTATAATATCTATACCAAACCCCACCCTCATACAACCCCTACTACTGTAGCATGATATGATGAACTGCCTCGACGAAGCGGTTGATCGAGGTTTTTCTGGGGCCCAGTCCCCCATGTCCGTGCTTCCCCGAGAAACGCCTCACCACGCCCACCCCCTGCCCCCTGGCCCCTCCTCCACAACAATACAACGGACAAATGTGGCAGGCATATCATATCTATACCAAACCCCACCTACACACAACCCCTATCAGTATGATGTGACGAAAAAAAAATACCTTGACGAAGCGGTTGACCGAGGTTTTTCTGGGGTCCAATCCCCCCTGTCCGTGCTTCTCCAAGAAGTGCCTCTTCACTCTGCCCGTCAGCACCGCGTAGAAGCCCCCCTCGTCCCAGCGGTACCTCACTGGCTCCTTGCCCTCGCCCCCCCCGACGAGCGCCGTCTCTCGCTCCGCCACGTCGTCCACCAGCTGCCGCACAAAAACGTTTGGTACAAAAGTCAGGAGCGAAAAAAAACGGGGAAGGAAAACCAAACGAAAAAACGGGCAAAAAAAAAACGCAAGGTTAATACTACTAATACTATGAACAACTAGAAGCAAAGACGAAGAAAACAACAACAATTAACTACAACACAAAAACGTAACGAGACGCCCGAACGTTGGCGGTGTCTCTATTGCGAGTAGGAACGGTGCCCCGTCTCGAAAGGGATCATCGATCAATCCCACCGACGACAGCCCCGACGGGTATAAACGCCGTACATATACGTTACGTCGACGAGCGCGGTCAACACTGGTCGAATTATTTGACTAAGGAAAACAATACATGGGTACTACGCCCCCCCCCCCCCCCCCCCCCCCCCCCCCTTCCCTGGTGCCGACCTGGTCGGCAAAGGGGTTTTCTAAAGAGGGGGAGGGGGGGGGGGGGGGGGGGTCATGGGTAAAATATATCATACCCCCTGGAGCTCGTCTCGGAAGGGATGCGTGGTCAATGGTAAAATTAGTTGACCAAGGAAAACAACAAATGAGTACGCCCCCCACCCCCCTGAAGCAAAATGACGTGCGAGGGGTGGGGTAGGGTGGGGTGGAGTGGTGTGGTGTGGTGTGGGGTGGGGTGGGGTGTGGTAACCTGCAATCCCACCCCCCCCCCCCCTCCCCACCGGGACCGTAAGAGCATACTCGGACACACTCTGCATGCACCAAAACGAATACACGACGGCCCCTCGGGACAAGTCCAGTCTGGTCTCACTCGCCTTGCCCGTCCACTCGAACTTTTCCAGCGTCTGGCGGATGGCGGCCGTGTGCGCCAGGGCGTGGTAGCTCTCGAAGAGCGGGGTGATGTCCTCCGCCCCCCTCATCGCCTCCAGGATGCTGGAGCCCCCCTGTCCCGCCGGAAAAGCGGCAGCAGCAGCAGCAGCAGCAGCAGCAGCAACAGAAAATGAACGAACGAACCAGTACCCCTCCCCAAAACAAAATACCTCCCGTGGATACATACATATGTAGAAGAATTGAGTGAACACGTGCCCACGGACGAATTTCAAAGCTGGTTTTTCTTGTTCTTTCTTGCGACGGGGGAAGAGTTGATGCTGAGCGATGCGTCTGTTGTGGAAACATCTCGGACGAAAACACTTCAAGCGGCGAAGGATAATATATTCTAAAAATCCGTCATTATTTGGCCTTCGCAAACTCAAGCCATCTACGAATTCAATTCAACCACCCACACCCCACGTATAAAACAAGAGTGGATATATATCCCGTAATAAGGCGATCTGGTCGCAAGGGCTTGGAGTTGCCCTGCAGCCGTACTCGCCTGACAGCGGCACACACAATGGTTAAGCCATGATTTGGAGAAAATCAACTCTGCAAAAAAAAACACACACACACACAGGGGGATGGGTGTGCTGTCTTGCGTGTTATTCGGGTGTAATATACGACTCGGTATGTGCGGATGTTCTTCCGTCATTTTTTTTTTTGTCATTTGACAACCACCCTGCAAAGATGGCAAATGACACACAAAAAAAATAATGATGCCCATGGATGAGCACGACAAACCGTGGTTGATTTTCCGATCAATAGGCTACGGTGTGCTTGGAAAGCGGAAAAAAAAAATAGAGCTGAGATCGTACATAAATGAATCGGGAGGATGCAAGAGTTCACGACATTACTACAGACGTCACACTACCCCCCCACACCGAGTACACCCCTCCCCCCCCACACCCCGACCGTTTTCTCACCGGGTGGTGCCTCAAGAACCCCGAGAGGTCAAAGTGCCTCCCATGTATGTGCCACAACTCCGAAGACTTCTTCACGCCGTCCTCCCTCGACACCAGAGGCTCAGATTCTAACACCCTACCGCCGCTGCCACCACCACCACCGCTGCTGCCGCCGCTGCTGCCGCTGCTGCCGTCCCTACCCAAGGACCGAGAGTCGACAGTCTCGCACATGCTCGTCTTGCACATGTGAGAGGCCCTTTTGCCGCCGCTGTACGTGTGGGGGAGGCGTGATTGTTCGGGGGGGGGGGGGGGGGGGGGGTAGGGGGGGGTCCGTTTAGGGTGGTGGAGGTGGGTCAACGTGAAAAAAACAATACATTTTTCTATAAGGAGGATTTACCATAATAGCATAGGCCCTGCGGAAGGTCTGACAATCGATGGTCTCGCACATGATTGTCGTGTCCACGTGAGAGGGCCTTTTGCCGCCGCTGTAGTATGAAGGAGGCGTGTTTGTTCGAGAGGGGGGTAAAGCTTAGGGTGGTGGAGATGGGCAACTCAGAAATATGGACGTGTTTTCCTAGAAGGAATTTAGGCCAGCTTCGAGAATGGACAGTCTCGCACATCATTGCCTTGCACAAGTGTGACCCATTTTGCCGTCGGTGTAGGGTGAGGGAGGCGTGATTGTACGGGGAGGGGGGGGGGGGGGGGGGGGTACACGGTATTATGTACCTGGTATGGCCGTAGTCGTATGGCAATTGACCCTCGCATCTCTACAATGCTGGGACCGAACACGTCGGGTTTTCACCGACCAGGCAGACATTGCTTGCACCAAGCGCGAAGCGCCGCGACGTGTCCGGCGAGTCGCGTGAAGGGCGAGGTGCATCCTACTAAGAAACGATTGTGAGGCGGACTTGCACATAGATGGCAGGTTCAATGAGTTGATTCATTTTCCGGTGTGGCCACTTCCAGAGACAGCATCGGGGTTACTACGTGAGTGCCTCGTGGGTGCCTTGCCATAAATACTATCAGGGAAATGATGCGATCAATCCCCTACACACCGTAGCGCAGCGTAAACATTGTCCACCCCGCACAAACGATCTACAATAGAACAAAATCGCCAGGTGTCACTGGCCGCCAAAACTAAACAACAAGAAAAAAGCGGTGCCCGGGTTTGTCTAGCTCACGTAGTGAGTGGCATGTTTTACAGTGTCATTGCCAACCAAGGCCAACCCAATTTATATAAAATAGGGGGGGGGGGGGGTACTCTTGATCATGCATGGGCATAGTCGCATGCATGCCCTGGTCGATTTTTTGTTGTTGTAAATGTTGATTTGCTCTCCCAGGAGGATTACGCCTGAGCGCTACGTAGCAACAGAGGTTCGGCGCGCTGCGGCTAATCACAACGAACATACCTAGCGCGGGTGTATCGGGGATCCCTTCGGGTGCTCTTGCAGCAGTGCATGGAAACAAGAAAAACTCCAGTCGCGATCGTCCATACAACTGACCGCGTCGACAGTCATCAGCCCATCGGCATTTATTAAGAAATGGTACGGGTTTTACAGGGGTTCGCCGGGCCGGGAAAAGTCCCGGCCGCGGAAACAAAAGTACCACCAGCTAAGACGTACGCAAGACAAACAAAATATCCGAGTAGACCTGGCCGGGTACATGCATAGTATGCAAGGAACCCCCCGGGACATCACAATCCAGACTCCACTAGTGTCGCAGACAACAGGCAAAGGCATTCAGTACAGACCAAACATGCCAGGAGACGGTCAGTCAAGGGAAAACGTGCACCGGTCTAGGGTGTAAATCCGAGTGTTCCACACTAAAACCTAGTAGTTTGGCCTCCGTCAAGGTAAATAAACGGGAAAATGCCGTCCATCAAGGGGTCAAAGTGCCGTCTCCTGACATTTGACGGTTCAAGAGAGGGTTATCAGAACCAATCCAAAGACTACACAATACCTCCTTTCGAGCACGAACACGTGGTGCACTCGTACAAGGTACGCCCTGTACGACGACTGACACTTTCGCGCAAAGTTTCGGCGCGCGCTGGGGCCGATCGCGACGGAACATGCAATGCCGGAGTGTCTGGCCGGTATCCTTCGGGTTTTTCTGTACAGCAGCAGCGCACGAAACAAAAAGAGTGGCGGCACCGGTCGCGTTCGTCGTGCAGTAAACTGACTCGAGTTATAACCCTCGTGCCGCTGAACTCTAATTCCAAGTGTTTTGCCCCCGAAACGGGACTGCGGTCCTAAAAGGGTTACCGGAGGTCAACCCTTTTAGAGCCGCAGTCCCGTTTTGAGGACAAACTGCTTGGAATTAGAGTGGTTTATCTCCAAAACGGGACTGCGGTCCTAAACGATCGAGGGTATATCGACATTTTTTGGGAGGGCATATAAATAACCCGTGTGTCTGTACTTGTATACACTATGCGTATAACAGACCGAAAAAGGTCCCGCCAGCCGCGGCAAAAAACGTTCCACCAGGTAAGACACGAGAAAAAAAGAATATATGAATACTCGTATACCTGTTGGCATGTGTTATACATAAATTCATAAAAATCTTGGCGGGGGCTGAGAAGAGTAGAATATCCGAATTACTCTTCTTAACCTGCTGTCATGTACTATATTATACAAGATTCATAAATGAACCCTTTTAGACCTATGCCAATGGAAACGCAAAGTTTCCATAAAAAGTTTGAATCCCAAAGATACCCGTCAGATTTGTTCTGGTACAGCTTGCTATGAGCACGATTATTGAAACGGAAAGTTCCAAACCTTTCGAAAACCCCGAAAAAATTATTTATGGGGCCAATGTTGGGCCCAGATCGGCTTGAGAAAAACTCAGGCGGATAATTAGCTCGAAGCGGCGAGATTCCGAGTCCTCGACAGACATCGATCGAAATGTCAACGACTGCGTCAAGATTTTTTGAACGGAGTGCGCTCGTTGGGGGCTCCGACCCACCCTAGGGTCACCGTCTTCACACAATGGCCGGTGTCATGTGGCGGGAGCTGACCAGGCGTACAACAAGAAAAAAAAAATGGCCGCTGGTGTGCACAAAACAGATGACAAAAAATCTCCATCCGTTCCGAATGGCAAAAAATAGGTTTGTTTTCAGGTTTGGGAATATACCGTAGGACGCCGCCGCAAACTCTCGCCTCCTAGACCATGGATCCACCTGATATCTTCGAAGATACCCGTTGGCCCTACCGGACACCAAGCGGGTTGCCCGTGAGCGGAGTCTATATCGAGATCGAGCGTTTATCCTCGCACGAGCTGATTTTTATCAGCGTGTTGACAACTTAGGAACGAGAAAAAAACAACTTGCGCCGCCTGCAGCCGATAGAAATAAAAGGAAGAAAAAAACAAACACCTCTTTCCCCTGTTGCCCTCAGCGGCCGTACGAGGATACTTCCGCCAGTGTCGTAGATAACAACGGTGTAGGCAAGGGAGATCCAGTACAGCCATTGGGGGCTATGTTTCAAGCGGAGGGGTGTGCCAGGCGGATTCCACCCCTCTCAAGGCTACGTCGCTCACAGGGATCTGTTGTCGAGTAGGCGCGAATGGGCGTCTCGCCACAATACATGAATACAAACGGCTCGGAAATTGACTTGAGATCAATACTATACGCATGGTACGTGCGCGTACGAAGGAATTTGAAGAACAAAAAAAAAACACCTTTTTTTCTCGGTGCCGCAAAAGACACAAACAAGAATCCACTTCTTTTTTTTTTCAGCCATTTTTTTCGGGACCATAACCTTGCCGTATCTGATGGGATCGTCAACCATCCTGACCACGTGTGGTTGTGGGTACGTTCTTATCTTTCTACCGGTAATTGGAACGATCCGTGGACCAATCAGCAACCGTTTGGTGAAATCCGGGTGTTCATTCGTGCTACAGCCACTATTAGTAGCTGCCGGCGCGTGACGTAAAAAAATATTTAGCGATTGAGCGATTTTTTTAAACGTCCTGCTAGCGAGCGTTTTCGAGTTCAGGATTTTTCCTAGCGTCTTGTTTTCGGCTGTCCCATGACTGCTTTCTGGCGCACCCAGCGCCCTCAAACACCTCACAAGGATCGAGATTCGATTTCGTGGGCTGTGATTGCGTGTGGGGAGCAGTACTTGTAATGGGTGTCTGCAGATGAAGTGCAAAACAACAGCCTGGGGGGTGTTTTTGGTCGACTAACGAGCTGGCGCCTTCCGAATTTCGGCCACTTTTTTAATGACTGCAGCAACGAACCTCCGTCGAGAAAGCACGAAAGGGCAAATCGCAGGCTGTTGTACGAAGCCAAAACAGTAAGTTGAAACACTCGCCGTCAAAAGGCACGAACCTGCCTAAGGCCCAAATGCAGCGTGTCAAAATAACGGCATAACCGACTGCCCCGAAAAAGTACCTAGAAATTGGAGTCACCCGGAAACCCGGAGGGGGGGGGGGGGGGGGAGGCGTTGTGATTTGTTGCTTGCCTTAGTCATTTGATCATTGACCAGGCATGCCTTTCGAGACGGAGCACCGTTCCTACTCCTGATAGAGACACCTCCAACAATTAGGCGCTCAGTACGTTGTTTCCATATATTACACAGAAACGTTTAGCTGATATTATCCCCTTCCTGTTTCGCCGCCTGTGGCCGCCATCTATCTCCCCTAGGATAGCGACCGTTTTCTCGCTGATATCTAGTGTATCAAACCCCTCCATGTCACTTTCGTCTATTTCCCTCATCTCCTCTCCTATTAATATTACGGGGGACCATAGTTAATAGGACCAAATGTTGTTAGTAAAAATGGTCAAATATATAGGTTTTTATGTATACCATAGGTCCTATTAACTATGGTCCCCCGTAATAGCACATCTCGTTCCTCCTTGCACATTTCACATTCTCCTACTATTAATACGTGAGTTCTGCTCTCCATGGGGGGGGTGGATAATACC
This sequence comes from Nereocystis luetkeana, assembly GCA_031213475.1. Taxonomy (NCBI): domain Eukaryota; class Phaeophyceae; order Laminariales; family Laminariaceae; genus Nereocystis; species Nereocystis luetkeana. The sequence continues at coordinate 4,907,405 of JARUPZ010000013.1, read as the reverse complement.
CTGCGCGGCCTTCAATACGAACTTTTCTAAAACATCCCTGTGGTATTACCGGTATGCACGTACAAAATAAGAGGCCTCTCGTACTGAAACCAGGGAAATCGTCTCACCCACCCCAGCCGAAATAAAAAGTTCACGGGGCTTGCCACGCGCTCCAGAAGGTACGGATCGCGCCCGGACCCCAACCAAGGTGAATGTGTTCGGCCGGGCTTCCTGTGTCGACTACTCAAAATAGCGTTCCGCCCACAAGAGCTTGTAAGAGAGATACCTGGTATGTTCGAAAAAACACCAAACTTTCACAAGCGCCACTAATAATATTTGTTCAGGAGACGCATGACGTCACACGAAGGACCCGCAAAAAAAAGAAAGCTACAGGAATTATGTTCATTACACAGGTTTTGTGAGCTCCAATGTATTTATTTGCGAGTGAGTTGAAGAACCTGAACCCCCCAAACGCATCGCCAACTACTGCTGTTGTCGCATCCCCGGTACCTGATACCCGCTAAGTATACTCTGTGTGGTCCGCTGTACTAATAATACTAACAATAAGCTGTTTATGCTACCTGTAGTTTGCTCAGTCTTCCCACGTGTGCACCTCTACAATGATGGCCTTGACAAGGGTTCGACGTCTCGAGCAGAGGCGATTTTGTTTTAGTCTGGATTAGCCCGACACAAGGCATCCGTATGTACCCGTATAACCAATACGGGTGAAAAAGGGAACATACCCTTTCGGAAGAGTTTCCCTCGAGTAGGTTCAGCAATCTGGGAGAAGGGATATTTACGGATGATTTCGACTCGAAAGATGTGTAGCGTGGTCTGCACTTCGGAATCGTCGACCGCAACTGAGAAATTTCCTGTTTCGATGCACACGCGGCGCAGCCGCGTTCATGGCGAGTTTTGGCCCGTTTCGGCTGCGGGGTTGGGTTGGGTCTTCACCCGTACCTTGATCCCAACAGGAACCAAAACACCCGAACAGCCTACCAACCTAAAGATCCCTTACTCCCATATTGTTGAATGTCCTCAGAATTTCGGAGCCGGGTTTCTCCACACCAAAGGGGGGAGCACAAAAACCACGAAATCGTTGAATTTTGACAGGTCTCGCCGAGATGTTTCCGTGGGCTCGCTACACCACTTTAAATACAAGGAATTTTTTACTGAATATTGTTCTGGTGGGGGATAGTAAATGCTATGTGACCCCGGATCTGAGTTGCGAGTTGGAAGGAGAGAGAGAAGAAGATGTGCGAAGATAATGAACGGGGTGAGAAAGAAAGAAAAAAAAAAAGTAAATGAGGGACCTACGCTACACGAAAAAACTACTGTACATATTTATTTTACTATTAATAACAATACTTGGTCCTATTTACTATGGTCGTTTGTATGCTACGGGGGACTATAGTACTATAGTCCCCAGTAATATTAATAGCATACAAACGATCGTCATATTTTGGGACAGAGTACTATTAATACATCAGTCTGTGTTCGCTCTCCCCCCCCTTGTCGAGTTTTACGGGAGGCGGATACTCTGCTCGTACGTACGTACGTACGTATGTATGTACGTACAACGATACGTGCAAGGCTTTGCACATATATAAAATCGATACGACAACGTTGGATTTGAGAGGCGGAGAAATTGCACGCACCTGGTACGTGCTCTTCAGGTTTGCCCGTGAAGCCAATATGGTTGGGTTGTATGTTTAGCAGGGTTGGCCTAGATGGTACCAAATCAGATCAGGGTGCCAGCCAGGTGGGCCTCCGGCGGCTCCTGCGGTGAGCCGGTGATATTGCTGCACCGCCAAGTGCGAGAAGGGTGCCAACTTTTTTTTTTTTTTTTTTTTTTTTTTTTTTTTTTTTTTTTCCATCCCATTCATTATCTTCGCACATCTTCTTCTCTCTCTCCTTCCAACTCGTAACTCAGATCCGGGGTCACATAGCAGGCTCTTCTCCCCCCTTCCCGCTACGGTACGTGCCTTCATTTTTATCGCGAGAAGATTTCAGCCTTTTCTTCCCTCGTCGACTCGCATCGAATTGTGCCTACCCACGCTGCAAGGCGCTCTCAACAATTGAATCCTACTGGGATAGATTCACTGCGGGGTCAAAGTACTACATACATAGGAACAGGGTGCAAGGTGGTATAAAATATACCAAGTATTGTGGTACGTGCAAATCTGAGAATCTTGCACGTACGTGCGGTTTCCCCGCTGGTCAGGAATTTCGGCTTGGAGGTTCGCCCGAGGGGGTGTGTTATCTTATCGCCCTAGTGTGATAGTGTGACACGGTATATACTGCTGTAAGTGCAATTTAGTCACCGCAGCGAATACGGAAGTTTCATCGTAACGTCGGAGAATCCATGGTTGTTCTCAAGTCGACGGAAGGGCACACCGACGGAAAAATATGCCATGCAAGGGCTCCGCGCTCCGCATGGGCGACGGAAAAATATGCTATGCAAGGGCTTCGCATGGGTGCCGGCACCCATGCTTCGTGTAAGGGCAGGGTAGCAGTTCGATTTCTTCGACAGATTCGTAGCAAAACAACTACACTACGCACATGAAAAAATAATCCTTGTATTAATAGCATGTAAAATAATGCCAAGAGTTCAATACGGTCAAAATCGACTACGCAAGTAATGGAATGGCTATCTATGCAATTTCTTGTGCGAATCCGACTTTGAGCTTCGGACCTCGATCGGATAATCAACCTAACTAAACAAATAAGACAGGCTGTACGTATACCTTGCACAAAAAAAAAAAAAAACTTGCACGTGGTACCGGTTGATGTATACGTGTGACTCGGGAAAGACATTTTGTTTTCGCGAATTCCGAGCCCACGCCGACTGACTCGATAGTCCCGCCAAAAAGCGACGCGTCGACTGATATTTGATATTACGACTCAATCAACCATCCGGGGCTGGCACACTAGCTGAATGCTGACTGATTGCTGCATGTTTTCCACGTAGTAGCCATCGAGAGTAGCCAGCTTATCTTGCTAGATCCGACCCTCGCAGACCGATGGCATGTAGTTAGAGCACAGAGAGATTGCCTTCCTCGTTCAACCTTTCGGTTGTTGAAACATATTAATACTGCTGCTTGCTGCTGCTGCTGCTGCTTTTTTTTTTCTCACCGCTCACTTCTTCTTGTGGATAGAGGGCGTCCGACACAACAACAAAAAGTAGGTTGTCGTCGGGCAGCAGGCATAGCAGCGGCCCACGGCAACTCGTGCTCGTGCTCGGGCTGCAATTGCATTACAATAGTCGCGTGCAGCTTGTCTCTGAAGCTGCCGCGTATTCTTGTGGTATATTTTATTCATGCTTATTAATAGTGCACCCAACTTCAATGTAAAATATATATCAAAAAGGGATACCAGTACAGCAGTACGAGTCAGTACGTTTTTGCATTGAAAATCCAAGATCCGTGTGCAAGATTCGAAAACAGATATCAAACCAAGATAATCTTGAAACAAAAACCCAACAAAATCAAGATGATACTCGCATAATATCATAGGTGAAGGCACACGACAGCAGCCCCGCACAGCAGAGAGTGCTCGTACGTACTCGCAGTATGTGCTCGTATTCGTACAACGCTCGAGCTCGGAGTTGAGCTACTACGCACCGCAGTACGTGCCTTTCTTTCAAGCTGTATTCGTACTCACACGAAGTATTCATATATGCTCGTTCATTCATACACTCTCACGTGTTCTAAAAACCGAAACATATTTTTCTTCACAATAATGAAAGGGATATTTCCCACAATAAAAATCCTAGATTCAGCCTCAAGGTCCGAAAAACAACAAAATAAATATCGCCGAAAGCGCTGCTGTAATACTCGCACCGGGACTACACACAACAGCAGTACTATTAATACACAGCAGATCAATCCTCCAGGAGCGAGCGTGTTCACGCACTCCACTCCATGAGTTAGCTGTGAAGAGGGGTTGCTTGCTGTAGTTGGGCCGTTGCTCTGTACAGCAGCAGTACTTGTACTTGTTTCACACGTGCTCATCAATGCACTCACGTGTTGTCTAAATGTGTAATTTTACACAGCATATCAGGCTGACACACAGAGCGCGAGTACTCGTACTCAGCAGCAGTACTTGTACTTGTTTCACACGTGCTCATCAATGCACTCACGTGTTGTCTAAATGTGTAATTTTACACAGCATATCAGGCTGACACACAGAGCGCGAGTACTCGTACTCGTACTCGTACTCGTACAACTTTGTACCTGGTATGTGCTTTTACTCGTACAGATACTGGTATGTGCTCTTGCTCGTACAACAGAGATCGAGGCGGGGCTGCAGCAACTGCTGTAACTGCTGTGTGCAGCTTGTTTCGTCTCAAACTCATTTTTGTGCTCAAAATGTGCCAAATACTGACAAACAGAGGGCGCGTACACGTACTCGTACGAACTCGTATGTGCTTGTACTCGCACACATACTCGGATGTGCTCGTACTTGCACAACAGCGCTCGAGCCCGGGATGCAGCTACTGTAACGGCTGTGTGCAGCTTGTTCCCTCGTGTACTCAACCTATGTGCTCGAAAAGAGCATACCAAGGTACCAGGTATTTTTTTTTCAAGAAAAAATGGCATTTTTTTGGAGTCATTCCACGTTCATTTGCACGGCCTCTCCATACAATAAGATTGAAGAGAAGCTCGATAGTACGTACTCGTGCTCGTGCTCGTATGTGCTTCTGCTCGTATACATGCTCGTATGCGCTCTTCTTGCTCGTACAACAGCGCTTTGAGCCCGGGCTGCGGTTATTGCTGCAACCGCTTGTGCAGCTTGTTTCCTCAATACACTCCCTTTGAAGCTAAATAATGTCATTTTTTCTGGCAGTAATACGTAGCACGATTATTTGCACGACCTCTCCATATCAAGATTCAAAGAAAATCCCGGAGACTGCCGCCCAGAAGCCAAGATCGCGCCTACTTCTCGCTTGTCTCTCTCGGCCCACGTACGCGTTCACGGTTAGGAATGCAACCAAAAGCGAAGAGGGGGGGAGTTGAAGTCTATCCTCGAGGAGAGCGCTCGAAGTATTGAAAAACCCTCGCGAATTTGACGTTCAAGTTTCCGATGCTGAGTCCGGCGTGACGAAAAACTTCTCGCCAATCCCTGTCTTCTCCTTGGTCGTACATTATTTATACCAGGTATATGTCTATAACGGTACGTAGGTGGAGGCACAACAACATGCATGCGCAAGCATGCGAGACAAGCGCAGCAGTGCTCTTTCTCCTCTTATCTGCCCCCTGCGCCACGAGCGAACGGCACGACACCGCAGCTGCTGTCTTGCTGTTGGTGTGGATAGGCTAGGGCTATCTTTGATGTACAGCAGTACGACTGCAATACTGGCAGCAGTTGCCGAAGGAAGCACAACAATGCAGAGAGAGTTTTTGGTTTCTGGGTTTGGCCCGACAGGTGTGCCAAGCAATCCAGCCTTTCTCTGTATCTTGGACCGAGTCCTTTTACGTAGGACCACACTCCCGTTTGGGGGGCAACGTACTATTAACCCTTTTAGAACCGCAGTCCCATTTTGGGGACAAAGTATTCAAATTTCAAGTGGTTTGTCCCAGATGATACATATGCGTTGTGTGTACAGACAGTATTACGGGGGGCCATAGTTAATAGAACCAAATATTGCTAGTAAAAATGGTCAAATATATAGGATTTTTATGTGTGCCATAGGTCCCATTAGCTATGGTCCCCCGTAATAGTGCAAGTGGCTATAATGCTTAAACCGTAGCCTCCCACGGCACCTGATTGGGTATGTAAGAATATACCTGATACGTACTATTAATATGTATGGTTGTCGTGTTTGCTGTCCACCCTATGAGGGTCTTAGTCTGTTGGGCCAAAGGTCAAAGGGTAATCAATCGCCTACCCAATCTAAGCCTCATAACAACCCGTACACACATCGGACGGGTATATAGAAGAACATACACAACACCCGGTGGAATTGAAACAAGAATAACTTCGAACACTTTCGGGGGGGGGCGGCCCCCTTTTCTGCGACGGGAACACGGAGACAGTTTGCTTCACGATTTGACGTCTGATTCCCACTCCCAGCATCCCCCACGCGAACCAACCCGGCGCATAAGATACTGCTGCTGCTGTATTTCCGGGTTGCGCGCGTTGTACGTAAACCTGCTTGGCTGGGGACGAGGGGATAACACATCTACTGCAGGCATGTACCGGAGCCACACCGCAACGATGTACAGCACGCTCGCTGCATGGCCCTTCGGGCATCACACCGTACTCGGAGGCACTCGCTCGTATCGCGGGGCTGCCGTCGCAGATTGATCGACGAGACCGCAATTCCTACTTTTCGTGTCGTTGCTCGCACGTGTCCCAAAAGTCATAAATAAAACGCTACCTCGGGTATTACCTTTTCTCTGAGACCGAAAGGAACGCTTTTTTTGTTCGGACGATCTACGTCTGTTTGTTATGATCATATACCTTCCTAACGCCGGTCGCCCCGGTAGTAAATCATACCTGGTAGTGGTTAGCTTCACCTGCTACCTACTGCGGCATTGGTACCCGAGCTCGAATCCCACCGTTGTGACATTTTGACCTCATAGGCGAAAATAAAAAGGAACTATTTACGGGGGGCCATAGCAAATAGAACCAAAATATTGCCAGTAAAAAATAGCGAAACATCTAGGGCTTTCGTCGGTAGCGTAGGTCCAATTTAATAGGGTCCCCCCGTAAATGGTTGTTGGGAGCGCCTTCCACGTAGCGTGGGTGCACAGGCACAAATCGAGTAGTCTAGGCGAGGGAAGGGAGGGCTGCAGTCTTCGCGCGATAAAAATGGCAAAGCAACGAATCGCAGTGCTCTAGTGGTGGTGTAGTGTAGTGTTGTTCGGGGGGGGGGGGGGGGGCGGTAAGATCCTACTACGTATGTGGCCCCAGATCTGAGCTACAACCAGTGCCATGATATTACAATCAGTAGCAGCATGGAGCGAGAAGATAAGGGCAAAGACAAGGAATGCGATGGGAAGAAAAATAAGGAACGGAGGTATCGGCCATGCGGGGCAACTCGGCGCATACGGCTGGGTTGCGTTCTCTGCACGCAGACCTAGGATGACGGGAGCCAGATTCTGCCGCCGGAGACACATTGCAATGATGTGCAGCGCGCTCGGTGCATGCCATTTACGTATTGCCACGGTGCTTCATAGAGGAGGACACAGGGATGTCGATGCCGGCCAGGGCATGCTTCTTCTAGGTAGAGTCCTTCTTGTTGCTTATCTCATGGAGGGCTCAATCAGGCTACAGGAGCAGAGGGAGATCGAGAGGGGACAATGGTTGAGTACTATTAACAGACTCTGCTGACCAGACTGTCCCCCCGAACCGTGTATCTTCGTACATGTACGATCTACCGAGACGTTTCCGTTACTATTGATGGCAGGTCGAGTGATCTCATGCGCGTGGTACGTATTCGACTACCTTCTCCTACCGGTACGTATTGCATGCACCCCCTCACAGCTACGTGATACCGTTCACGTATTGTACAAGTATCGTCCATACAGACAGCAGTACCGTACTCGGATACTCGACATATATTATCTACCTGCCAGCCTGCGAGGTTGTTGGTGATTGGTGAGACCACAACAATGCTTATTTTTGTCTCGTGACTGCGCGCATCCGAAAATTCTCAAATTCTTATCTTCCCTCCTTTCTCCTTACGGCGGCAAGGTAGTGGGATAAATCATGCCAGGAGTAATCCCTTTCACTTTTCTTCTACGAAGCCCCTGGTTGTCTGCATAGTGTAGGGTTCATGTAACTTCCAAAGCCCCCGGTTGCCTACGTAGCGGTTTAACTTCGTAACTTTCCCAGATACTGCTGTAAGCAAGGCCGGCTTCGCGAGTTCGAGACCCACCGAGCGGGCTTTTTCTTCGCAGCGGACATGATTGGCTTGCAGAAAGCGCCTATATACTGATTCAATTCTCTTAGGACTGCAGTCCCGTTTTGGGAACAAACCAGTCAAATTTTAAGTGATTTGTCCCCAAAACGAGACTGCGGCCCTAAAAGGGTTAATGCTGTGTACGCACAGCAGTTCGATGCGAGATACGCGCACGCACGCACCGCAACGGGGAGGGGGGGGGGAGTGCCCGCTATGTGGCCCCGGGTCTGAGATACAACAGGGATGGAGCGCGAGAAGCAGGGCAAACATAATAGTGTAGACGTGGTTCGAATGGGATGGGAAAAAAAGGAAAACGAAATATATATGATGTAACGACGAAACCGAACGATGTTGATAAGAAAAAAAGAAAAACGAAATATATATGATGTAACGACGAAACCGAACGATGTTGATTACAGCAATATACTAGTACTATTGCTACGTACTGCTGTAGGTACGTGTATAAACTGCTGTGTGCTGCACGTACGTACGAATCAAAGCATATAACGCGCGCATCAGATGTGATACTATTATGCCCATCGCACTCTGTAGCTGCTGCTGCTACTGCGCGTCCGCACTGCTATCACGGGGGGCCATACCTGGTAGTAAATAGGACAAAATATTGTTAGTAAACATGGGGAAACATGTAGGTTCTTGTGTTTACCGTAGGTCCTGTTTACTATGGTCCCCCGTAGTTTGCGAAATAAACGGCCGGGGAGACCACACTTACTACTTGTGCAGAATCAATATCGTATCATAACTTGTTGACGGAAAATGAACAGATAGGGCTCGCAAGATTCGTAGATCTTCACAGAATACCGTTGTTTCGTTATTTCGATGTATGATACCCGTCGATTTTCAACACACAGCAGTATCCGTGCTGATTCTCCATCCTACCGGTGGAGGGATGCCGTATCACACGGGTGTTAAGATACCACCCCCCCCAATGCATTTCCGAGGTGATTTTCCCAAAACAAGAGGGGGGGGGGGGGGGGGTACACAGAGCGACGAAAAAGGTGGCCATCATAAGTTGTAAACATCTGGTCGAGACCCTTCCCGAGACCTTTCCATGCATACACATTAATAAAATACCTGGTAGACAACAACAACAGCTGTTTTCATACCTGGTAGACAACAACAGCTGTTTTTGTCGAAACTAATCTTTGCACGCTGTGCGAAAAACGTTTCGATCGCGCGTACTGCTGTATTTCTACGGCCTCATGCAGGATGTGCATGTCTGGATTCATCGCTCGGCCTTTGCACTCTCTCCTGTAGTCGAAAAACTCAGATGGGGAATGTTCATCCCGTGTGTTCGGAGTTGTTTCATCTTGGGCGGTACACGGGTATATATGCCATGCCTGGTACCTGGCTGGTACAAACCTCTGCGGTAACAAAATTTCGACACAGACAGCAGAAAATGCACCGTGTGTTAGTGTTTTGTGTTTTTTCGTTTTTTTCACATGACCTCTCTTGGGGCTTCAGAGAGAGGGGAAAATTGACGATACAAAATTGACGGTTGCAGCAACGACCACTTAAGCCTTTTAGAACCGCAGTCCCGTTTTTTAGGTCAAACCATATCAAATTCTGAGTAGTTTGTCCCCCCAAAACGGGACTGCGGATGTCCTACCCGTTTAGAAATGCAGTCCCGTTTTTTAGGGACAAACTACTTAGAATTTGAGGGGTCTGTCCCCAAGACGGGTCTGCGGTCCTAGAACGGTAAACATCGTGATGGAGAGACGATAGAAATTGGTGTCCGAGTTACAACGAATGCATTGAGTCGTACGGCTTACGTAGGCGCAATATGATTCGACCCGTCTTGCGATGTCCTAGAACGGTAAACATCTATACTTCTGGACCCCTCGCGCTTCTTGCACGTCTCTTCGCCGCCAGATCAGAGGCAGTCAGCCTTGGCTCGGACGCTTGGGTCCTACGCGCAGTGCAGCGCACCCAGTGCGTCTCTTCGCAGCGCCAAACAAAAAAAAACGGCAGTTGGTCTCGGCGCTTGCTCGAATCTCTACACAAACAATAAATCTGATTTTTCCGCGTAGATAGGAAGACTGTTTCGATTATGAGCCGAAGTACGTACAAAAACAGTAGTATTAATAGTGTTTTTTTTCTGTAGCTTTTTATTTTCAAGTGTCTGCCGCATCCCCTGCGGGAAGGCACGACAGCAGTAATACGACGTGTTTTCTTTTCTTTTTGTTTTGTTTTTTTCTTTTTCTCTTTCGATTGGTTTCCTTTGTTCTTTGAATTCTTTCGTTTTTTCTCTTTCATAGAATGCGTATGTCGTGCCTGTCATATCCAGTACGATGACATGGCGATGCAATGCTGTCTACTGCTGTGCTTACTGCATGCGTAACAATGTTTTAATAGTATCCCTGCTGTGGCGTAGTTTTGTTACCACAGACGTGTATCTCTCCATGTTTGAAGAATCGGCACGGACACAGGTTGTGCTGGATGTCGACGGGTAGAAAGCAACACCCCCCCCCCCCCCAGGTACAAAGGTGCATGCAGTACGTGCGCAGGACGTGTGAGGGTGTGTCTTGACCCCCCCCAGAGAGCATTGGAACGAGCCGAATGGAATATCATTTGCCGGATGAATTGGTGTTGATTGGTTGTGGGAAACGAATAGATTCAGTGCAGCCCGAGAAAAACAGTATACCAGGTATCTAGGGAGGGTTAAGCAGCCTCGTTCCGTTCCGCTCGTTCCCATGCTCTCTTGGAGGGTTAAGACACACCCTGATGCGAGTAAGGACGTTTGGCAGCAGAGCAGTTTCAGTAGTTGCCATGCCATGCCTGCTTCCATGAATCTCGCTCCACAACCACACAGATTTCCCCACATTCCATCTCACACGCTAGATATACCAGCTGTACATGGGCAGGGGGCAAGCACATCAGCAGTGGTCTCGCCTACCAACTACAGGCCAGCAGCCCCAGCCAGACGCAGGATGCTTTGAAATACGAGAAAAACGGAAGAAAAAAGAAAAAAAAGGGCGGAAAAAAACAATACCGACCACCTACGAGACGACGCCGCATTCATGTTGTACCAAACTGGCCAGTAATATAATCCCGACTTATATCAACGTTAAAATCCGAACATAGATTATATTATCGGTTATGGTGGTGGTGGTATTCATTTAATTCTCATCTGGTACCGGTCGTGTGTGTCATGCAAGCAAGACACGTGCCGAGTCGAGGCACATCAATCTGCAACGCCTGAAAACAAGCATGTTATGTATGGAAAGCTTGCTACTCGCAACGTCGTGCCATAGAGATGTACTTGTCTGGAGTGTGCAACTGCTCGTGCAGGGACCGACTGCCCTCTTCACACAACATCTCGGTCTTTGGTTGATACCAGGTATTACTGCTGCTGCTGCTGCAGCTATCAGGCGGCTCTGGACTCTCGACCGACACCTTGCAGGAGATGGATGTGCCTCTGTCTCCACGCAAACTTGCCAAATATTTCACACATCGAAGCTTTTCAGGGTGATCCGCTCACCCCAGGCTCCTTCGGTCCGAAGCGGTCGCTGGCGCAACAAGCCCCAGCTCAACAGCCAGAAGAGGCTACGACTGGAGTCCGTATCGCGCCGACGGTCCAAGCTCCTGTGCACGAGTGTCCAAAGCCAAGCGCGCAGGGTCTCAGTGACTAGGAGTGGTAGTCTCAAGGCTCCTAATTCCTCGCCTTGCTCTGATGAAGGAGAAAGTTGATTGCTGCGTCAGGCAAGCAAAAGCAAAACGAGTGCAGGAACCGGGGCGACACGGCGGCTTGGTGCTGCTGCCGGTAACTCTGCCTTCTCCTCTCCTAGACGACGGCTCCCGTCGGTGGCTACCTACGATGCTTTTGACTCTTCTGTCACAGCGAGGATGAACTCATGGGGCTAAAAAAGCTGCTCGCTGATCAAGTCAACCACGCAAGCGCGGCGGAATTTATACGCCAGAATTTTTGTGTCTAGCACAGATTGGTCGGTACAACCCCGAACGGTTACATCGACAGCTGCGGTGAAATAAAACCTCCGCTCTCCGCTCTTCGATCGGCGGCCACCTCCTCCTCCGCGCCTCGTGCCTCGTACCTCGTACCCAGCAGCCCCCGAGACTCTCGGCCGTGAACGTCTCTGCCTTCTCGCGTGCTTTTTTCTACATCTGCTACACTACAGCCATCGCAGAAGGGCATGCTCAGACAAGTCAGAGCTGTCGCAACATTTTTGCGTTCCCCCGCCCCTGCACGTTGCCACTCTGTCCGGTAAAGTAAGGACTGTTTTATCAATAATATTCAAATAAAACGGTGCGTATATACTAAAGACGTTCTGCTGTAGTTGTGCTACCTCCATTGCCGCACGGCGACGGCATGCTCAGAGGAAAGCGAGCTTTGGTTGTTGGCGTGGCCAATGCGCGTTCAATAGCGTGGGAGGTCGCGGACCGATGGCACCGGGAAGGGGCGGAGGTATTCGTCACGTATCAGGTGGGTTGTTTTGTCACCACACCAAGGGGGGGGGCAGGGAGGGCTATAAACTATTAGTACCTGGGATTGGCTTCATGTTTGCAGCGTACCAGGTACTGCCAGTATTATTTGTCCATGTACATGCTTATCCATCATGGAATAACAAAGTCTAAACTAAATGCCTGCTGTCGTTGTTGCCGTTATTGTAGTTGTCGTTGTTGTTGCTGCTGCTGTTGTGGCTGCCGTGCTCGTTGGCTTGTTGTTTTTAGTAGCTGCCGTCGCCGCCGTCGTTATGTACTGCTGTCGTTGCTGTTGCTGCTATTTATGATTGTTGCTCTCCTGAGACTATTTCGTTACCTGGTATTTGTTTTTTCTGCCCCGGATGGTGTGTGTCCTTTCTACCCGTCGACATCCAGCACGCCCAGTGTTCGTGTCGGTTCTTCCAGCCTGCAAAGACAAAAGCTCTGTCATTGTGTGTGGTGTGTGTGGTACGAGATATAGACCTCACCACAAGTTCCATACCCTGTACCTGGTACATGTTTACCACCTGTGTTGCACTGCCCACAAAACACAAACAAAAGTCCCGACAACAAAGCCAATGGAACCACGTCTGCCGCCGTTTTTTTTTCTGAGGACAATTCGTTTTTCTGCTCTAGCTCGACCGTTCCTTGCGAGCAAAATTTTGGCAGACCGGATATGAGCTCCTTGGTGCACTCCCGTGAGTGTGCCAAAGCGACAACACTTTTCGTGTCCTCCTTCATACCGAACCTTGTCGCTGAAGGTTGTAAATGTGGTTCCAGGCGCTTGAATTTTCGGTTTCTTGTGCTGTAGCCAAGTATTTTTTTTCTGCTGTAGAACGAGGGCTGGAGGAACCCAGAAGTCGTAACGAGTACGTTCCCAGAAGTGTTCTGCCCCCAATTGACCACGAGTTCCCCCCACTTGACCGGAAACATACCCCATTATGACCACTTCTGACAGCCTCAAACGCGAATACAAGTATACGAATCCACTCCACTGCCCAACAGCCCGTATAGACGACAGGCGGAACATCCAGAAGTTGCGAGCAGTCGCAATCCCTCGCCTCCGAAAACTTCACGGCACGAGAAAATATATTACAACGTCTTGATAGGCGAAATACAGAGGTCTGTGCTTATTAGAAAATTTGACGGGATAATCGGAAAGACATGCTGGTACCTTGTATCACGCCATAGGTCGTGCGTTGTTTGCTCGGTGTTTGGTTGAGGGGGGCTTGGTTGTCGAACAGGAGGATAGTGGGTGCTCGTTGCTTGGTTGTCGGACGGGAGGGATGACGGGGACACCAGCATAAGGCACAGCCCAAGGAGGCAAACGGCGCCAGTACTGGTGAACACACATAGTACGTATCATACCTTTGTAGCGGTCTCGGGATACTTGTAGATAGGAGAGATGCAGTAGATACGAGGGCAAGAAGGAGGAAAGCACCTCACAAGAGACATATATAAAACTCAGGAGAGGGTGATATTTCGACTCTTTGCGCCGAATTCAATATCGCGATTTTCGTAAACGCAAATCCCTCGATATAAAACTCGATATCTGGTTCTTTGCCAGTAGAACGTGAGGTAAAACATGGGTGAAATGAATACCAGGTAGTCGTCAGCAAGTCCAACAAACACGAAGGATACACTGCTTTACAGCATGGGATGGGCTGGAGGACATATAGCTGCTGCTGCTGCTTCTCTAGGTAGCTCGACAGGCTACAGCGCCCGCGTACACCGCTTGGCTATGGGCATAGACGAGGCCGCAGCGCGGACGCGTCTCGTGCTCGTGCTGAGGCGTGTCCGCCAAAAACCAAAGATCTGGTTGGCGCTATCCGGTTGTTGTCCCCGGATAGGGTGGGGCGTGTCGTGTGTTTGGGACATGTGGGTTTGGGGCAGCGCCGGCAAAAAGACGCCCAGCCGGAGTACTGGATGATATGCTGGTGCCGCTGAACCCGGGCATCCCAGGCATCCGCCCCTGCCCGACCAAGGGAGCACCCGACTGCCGTACTCATTCAACCAAAAGTCGTGGCGGCCACTGCCGCTGTTGTTGTCCTTGCTGGCAAGGTGATGATCGGATGACCGAGTAGAGGGCACAGGCTCTTTCCAATTTTGTCAGCCAGATTCGGCTCTACCAACACGAAAAGAGAACACAAATATATGCTTGGGGTAAAAACACCCCAAGCATATATTTGTGTGTTGCGGACCACGTATCGCGAAAACATCGGCATATATTTGCATGTACCGCCGTTGGTATAAAACTCGATAGGCACATAATTTGGCTGTAAACCCCAAATATCGCGACATTTCTGAGTTTTGCATAGGTCTAAGAAGACTAACGACGGTTCGTTGCGCCTTATTCCCGTGTCCCCATCATCCCTCCCGTCCGACAATCAAGCACTAAGCACTCAGCACCCTTCCATCCGACAACCAAGCACCCAAAAACCAAAGCCCCGAGCACCCAACGCACGAGCTACGATATGGTATGTCTTCGGATTATCCCGTCATGCTTTCTAAGAAGAATATATGTATTAATTTCGTCTACTGGTATAACGATTTTTTATTCGTATATTGGTTGTGCCGTTATTCTCTCGGAGGCAAACGATGGCGATCATTTCCGTACACGAGGACGACGAAGCCTGAAGCTGCAGAATTCGAGGAGTGTGCGCGCGTGTCTATATCACCTGCGTTGCACTCCCCACGAAAAAAAGCTGATACTGGCCAAAAGTCCCGACAACATAGACAATGGAAGCACGTCTGCCGCCGTTTTTTTTTAGGATGACAGTTCGTTTTTCTGCTCTAGCTCCTAACGTTTCCAACGAGCTAAAATTTGGCAGACCGAATATGAGCTCCTTGGTGCACTGCCGTTAGCGTGCCAAAGCGACAGCACTTTTCGGGTGCTCCTCCGGGGCGAACCTTGTCGCTGAAGTTTGAAAATGCGGTTCCAGGCGCTTGATTTTCGGTTTCTTTTACTGTAGTCTAGTATTATTTTTGCTGTAGAACGAGAAAGAGGAGCGTACTCGTTACGACTTCTGGGTTCCTCCTGCTCGTTCTACAGCAGAAAAAAAAATACGAGACTACAGTACAAGAAACCGAAAAATCAAGCGCCTGGAACCACATTTTCAAACTTCAGCGACAAGGTCCGCCCCGAAGGAGGGCACGAAAAGTGCTGTCGCGTTGGCACGCTCACGGGAGTGCACCAAGGAGCTCATATCCGGTCTGCCAAATTTTGGCTCGATGGAAACGTTCGGGGTTAGAGCAGAAAAGCGAAATGTCCTCGTGAAAAAAGCGGCGGCAGACGTGCTTCCATTGTCTTTGCTGTCCGGACTTTTTTTCGTGTTTTGTGGGCAGTACAACACAGGTGATATTGTGATACCTGGCATAATATTCCGGCATTTGTCATACTGCTGTACCCCCCTTCAGAGAAGAACGCCTGCGCTTCGATCTCCTTCCGGAACCCGTTGTCTGAAATACAATAGAAATACTCAGAAACAATACTGGCGAAAGACCGGTAAAAAAGACCGGTATTCCCTTTCGAAAAAAACCAGAAATGTTATAGCTGGAAAACACTGAGACAATACCGGCCAAATGCCGGTATCCGATTCGGAAAATACCGAGCAAGTACCGGTAGTCGTTTCGAGCTATGGTATTTTTTGGTGAAGTACCGTCCGTGATGTTTTCGGCGACAACGGCATCCATTACTGTCTTTGGGATAAAGAGGCGGTACCAATGGCAGGGACAACCCCATCACACAAAAGAAAGGCAAGGGAGTGACAGACCATGTGGCAGTGCTCTTGCTAATTGTTGCGTTCGTGACCCACGCTGGCTGCTGCATCGGCTCCTGTTTGTGGTCTGTTCTGCTCTCTTTCTCATTCTGTTTTTCAGTTTTGGCTCTGTGTATGTTGTTTCGTCTCTCCCTCATTTTGTGTTTGTCATGTAGTACCTTCCTTCTTCCTTCTCTGTTGCCTCTTGCTGGGAATATTGTTCTTTTTCCCGCCCTTCCTTCTGTAATTATTCTTTTTTCTTCCGTTTTCTTTTTTTTTTCTCCTTCGGTCGATGTACAAATTGTCTACGCACCTAGCCTGCTGCAATAGCTTGGGTATGTTCTGCCTGTCGTATCCGGTACGTGGGCATTGCACCGCCTACAGTAAATTTCCGTGCGCTGCCTTTTGCGACGTGCTATGATCATGCATGTCTCGTAAATAGTGTGCGAACAGAGAGCTTGAACGTCTCTCCCTCTGTCGCACCAAGAATCAGCACACGGATGTGAAAGGAGCTGCCTCCTACTGCAGGTGTGTCGGTGTTTGAGATTCTCGTCCACCATAGCGTTTCTCTCTTCTATTGCTGCCGCTTTCAACTCCATCAAGAGAGTGAGCTATAAGGCGCAGAAACCAGAAGATGGAGGGTGCGCGAAGCAGGCAGCAGGAAGCAGCGATAGACGGAGGGAACCACCCAGTACACTATTGTGGCCCCCCTGATCTACCGTGTGCACCTCATCGGAGAGGCGCGACGTCACTTCTTCTACAAACCCTAAGCACGTATAAGTTCCTATATCTATAACCTATGGGCTCCATCACAATACCACTACGTTCGCTGGACGTCGAACGGTGGAGAGGACGGCGTGCGGTGAAGACCGTGCACACACATCAACACCATTATGATACTACTAGTACCTACTGCACTGGCATGACCCATGGCTTCGTAGCGGGACGAACGTTTACGGGCGTAGGCCCAGGCCAACCCTTAGCCCTCTATAGTTCTGGTCCCCACCCGCAGCCCAAACGGCCCAGAAGGGCGACTTTTCGACGACTTGTTCGCCTGGTGGAATCATCGACAGCGGCATCGTGTGTGTGCGTGTGGGGGTACAGGGGGGGGCGGGGGGGCGCCTATTTGTAGCTGCACGAGATCATTTACAACCCATACGTGGCCGGGAGACAGGCGGCAAAGACACAACTACACCTCTAAATCTAAATACCCCAATAATGCTCCGTATGATAAAGGGGCATCCTGTTTTGATATATTTAATATATAGTTCGGCAACTGTGAGTTCGACCGATTGAGTGGTTTATACTCAATTTTGAGATCTGCAGGGATGCTTGATGCAGCTATCTGCGGGCATGAGTCGGGGTTAGAGGAGGTGTCATGGGGTTAGTGGTGGTGTAAAGGGTTGGGTTTGGGTCAGGCTTAGGTTGGGGTTAAAGCGGACTTCTCCGCTCGTTCGACCATGGGGCTACAATAATGTTTGCGCAACCTGCGGGAAACAAATTTGGCGTTCGGAGATTTGGCAACGCAAAAACGTGGTCCACGCCAACGTACCGGATACCACGAGCACAACCGCACAGCAGACACACTGAAGGCCGCGGTGGAGCTTATCCACCCCCCCATCCCCGACGCACGCCGGATAGGTATGCAAAATATGCAGTGCACACCTCCCTCCTGCTCCCACTTGGTACTCTCATCAAAGCACAGATTACTGGGATAGGGTTAGAGTTAGGGTTCGGGTCGGGTGGGTCGGCCCCACATGCGCGCTGCGAAAAACCCGGGCACCTTTGTCCCACCCTGACCTTCCCACCAAAGTCGAGGGTTTCCACCTAAATGGCCACAGCAATAAATATACTACACTAAAAGCAGCATATAATGAAGGGTGTGCAGAGTACAATTTGCACACGCGGTGTGAAGTTAGGGTTTCCACCATACCCCCGGGTTTTCGGGTCACTCTAACGTCTGGATATATATATATATATACATATATATTATATTTATAAACCAGGTATATATATATATATATATATATATATATTATATATATATATCGGCATAGGTAGTTACGCCCGATTTTGACACACGCTTCATTTTGGACCTTCGGCTGATTCGTTGCTTTTTGGCGCAGATTGGGTGTTGTCGGCTTAGCGTTTCGTCGATACATGGCAGGTTGTAATTCTCTCGAGTTTTTTTTCTGCCCATAGGTTTCTCATCTGGGGTCTCTATCTAAACCCCGACTTTCGGGTGCTGCTGTGTGGTCGAAACTGGTCGGCAATTCGGAGGGCACAAACACAACCCAGCCCCCCCGGATTGAACGTTTGCTCTTCGCTTGCAGACAGCTACAGTAGCACCCTCCCCGCAGGCAGCGACAGCCCACGAGATTGATGAGCCCTCCTTCTGGCGTGTGTGAGGGCGCCGGGGGCACCGGGCAACTATACGATTTGGTAGGTGGTCCGCGTGCCTATCAAGATCAATTTCGTGGGTTCAAGTCTCACCGAGTGCATGCTCGTGGTTTTTTTCTTGCAAAAGAAGAAATTGATCAGCGGAAAGCGCGAGAGCGTGAGTTAGCTACATTCGATGAAAATCGACGAGCAATGGGAATGCTGAACCCTATGCGCGACAAAAAATAAAGGCACGTACCGGGGGGGAGAAGGGTGGACACCTGTGACCACGGCTTGTCCAGAAGATCGCCGAGGGTGAAAACATCCCATGAGTAAGGCTGGAAAGTAAAAGTGATGTTGAAAACACATTAAAAGAAAGATGAAACAGACAGGAACGACTCACAAACGCTGTTTTCGTGTGAACTCGGAGCTGCGAGCCAGCAACACAAAAAGTCTCGAAGTCGATATAAATATTTCCTTTCACGCGCCTGCTGCTGCATGGTACCATTGTGGCTACATCCCCGATATGCGTAACTACATGGAAAAAAAACGGACTTTACCAAAATGTTGCTGGTTTCCTCGTGGATCGTTTGAACACCGAGTACAGGGACTGAGCTGACGTGTGCGATAAACCTGCGCAACAGGAAGTTTCGATCCCGTGAGAGGGGTTATGGTACATTGTTGGGCTAAAAAATGGGCGACAACGTGCAAAAATGGGCAAGTTTTTGACTGTTTTTTTTTTCAAGTTTGAGCCATTTGTCTGTTCCCAGAGAACATGGACTACGATACAACATTGATGAAACAATCGATACGATTTCCATACTTGATGATACCGGCAAAGTTTCGTTCAATGTCAGCAAAACACGGGGATGCCAGGGGGTGGACGGAAAAACACGTCCGATACGATGTACCGACAAAATCGATGCGATATCCAACACTACTATCATTAATAGCATTGTGTTTGATATTTTGATATACCTGGTATATATTATTATTTCGCTTGCCTTCCGACAAGGTGCAGCATGATCTTCAACATTGATCACTCATAACTTTCCCGAAAGAAGAAAACCTCGGAAACAAAAGGAAACCCATGCACCAAGTCCAAGTATACCTCCCTTCTGTGCCAACTTTCGGCTTATATATCGAAACTTTCGCTTTCATATCCAACACAACAATATTTATGAATAACGTTTTGCTCGATATTTCAATATTTATCGAAACTTTCGATACGTTGTTCAACTCAACTATTACGGGGGGCCATAGTAAATAGGACCAAATAGTGTTGGTATAAATAGGTAAATATATGGGTTTTTGTGTGTACCACAGGTCCTATTTACTATGGTCCCCCGTAATAAGATTCCGATATCTTCTGTGCCTGGTCCGCACGAAGTTCGATCTTTCGACACATCGAAAATGCATGAGCAGTGAGGTACATAAACCAGAAGGTTAAGGGTACCCGAAGAAGGCAGCAGGAAGCCGCGATAGACAGAGGGAAACCCCCAGCACACTGCTGTCATCGTGGTTGCCCCAATCTACCCTGTGCACCTTGTTGGAGAGGGTATGACGTCACTTTTTCTAAAAACGCGAATGGCCTATCATACAATTGTAAAATTCGGTAAAAAATGGGGTATAGACGAGACCTGATTACCTATTACGCAGCTCGTAAAGCTGAGTATCAACTATTTAATCAGCCGAACTCACAGCTGACGTATTTCATAATTTTATAGAACCCTTTGCACGCATGGGTTCCTATGATATATCTATAGCATATGGACTCCCATCACAATAACACTACGTTCGCCGGACGCCGAATGGTGGAAAGGACGGCGTGCGGTGAGAACGTCCACACACAATATAAACACCATTATGATACTATTAGTACTTGCTGTACTGGCACGGCTCATGGCTACGTGGCGGGACGAACGTATACGGGCGTAGGCCCAGGCCAACCCTTCGCCCTCTATAGGCCTGGTTCCCACCCGCAGCCCAAACGGCCCAGAAATGCGACTTTTCGACCCGATATTCATCTCTCCATAACATCCCGATATCTTTTGCGCCTGGTCGCCAACAATCGAACGCACAGAATGAGCGCTTTCGCCAGCCCGTAGAGAAGCTGGTCCGAGCAAGGTGGGGCCCGTACGATGGCAGCATCAACAGCAACAGCAACGATGAAGACGGTAACGGTCCCGTGCCCGCTGCGCCCTGCGACGTATCGAAGGTGAGAGGCTGGGTGCAGCCGGGAAACGGTGTTGGACGTCGTATCGAAAGTTTCGATAGATCGATACATCGAAAATGTCGAACGTGTTTTTTCCCCCTCCTTCCCCAGTGCGCGTCCCTCGTGTCTTTCCTGCGGATATTGAACGAAAGCTTTCATGTGCCGGGTACCAAATATCGAAATCGTATCGAATAACTTTGTTTTTTGCTCGTCGGCAAGGTTTCGAACTCGATGCTCGTTCGATATCCAACACTTCTTTACCGGATACAGCAGCAGGGAAAATAAGAGGAGAAACCGTCTTCTCCTCCAACGCATATATATATAGTCCCAACGTACATGTTTTTATTCGCCTTTTACTTTTGTGAGTCCCTCCACTTGACTATTATGGCTCTTTCGGTGCTTTAGTTCTCCTGCTGCACTGGTCTCTGGTGTAGTCGTCCATGCGGTCGTGGTCGCCCGTGTATATTCTTGACGTTTAACTGTTCTGTTCTGCCCGTCGACACCCGGCCCCTATATGGGCTTTTTAACCGATTTCGAAGACGTCAACTAGGCCAAACTTTATGGCTAAAAATGCTGGAAACATGGCGTGGTCGGGTTGTATTGGCCGTAACCGCACGCGCTTCAATCGCAGCTACATTTGTTTTGATACGTCATGTGTTTTCAGAAAATCTCGTGGAAGGTTTCCCTGTTATCTCTCCTGAAACTTACCAAGAGGCCCCCAAATTTTGGAAACTGCGGGCACAACGTCCTTTTCTTCCTGGTGTGTGTGTGTTTTTTTTCCTTTTGGCTTCGACAATGTATTGTACATCTTCCATTCCGACTTGAATCGAATGTAATACGTACGTACGAGACATCAATACTGTTAGTAGTCTCTCTTCTGTCGCTCGGCACCAATAAATATCTCACTCTTCCTTCGTGAAGGCTCCTATTCACAACTTCGTCTCTTGGCAAACCCTCGTGTAACACACTCCTCGCCAAATGTCCCACCCCTACGTCACTGACAGCACTTGTATACCATAGTACTGGTGTTGGCTACTAATTCACTATGTTTCTGTTTTTTTCCCCCTCCTAACCCCGCCTGCTACGGACCAGGTACCGGGTATGATACAGGGGCTTAACTGGCCAGCCAAACAAAGTTGTATCGTTTTGTTTGTTTGGGATCCTGAAATGAGTCGGCGTCGCTGTCGGCGTCGTGTACAACTCGAAAAAAAAACGTTTCTCTTAACACGTTTGCAAATATTAGAAAAAAAGTTGACTGGGTAGGGGGCCAATATAATATATACTCTGAAACTGAGTAGTGACGAGGCGTTGCCCGTGAGTTGTATCCTAGCTGGCGCGCTTTCCTTGCACAAAAAGTCCCAAACACCCACACAGTTTTTCGAAAACAAAAAAAACATAAAAAATTTGAATACGCTTGCCGAAATATATTCTATGAGCCATTGCTGAAAATATTCTGAATGCGTACGTGTGTGTATTTTTCTTCGTGTATTGTTTTTCGCCGAACGTTTGGGGTTCCAGGGGAGGCCCAACTATCTACAAATATAACCCAATCACTACATCTCCGACGAAAACAAAAGCAAACGCCATCACGACACAGTTTGGTAGGAGCTCATTAAACACGTTTGCAAACTTTAGGGTCTGTCTGACCCCAAAACACAAAAATGTAACTGCGTCAACATTGGACACGGGGGGGGAGGAGGGAGGGGGAGGGGATGTACTCGATATCATGCATGGCTGCAGTCGCATGCTACTTTTCAGGTTGAACCGGTCTGTACGTGCTGCATGTCGAAGAGCTTCCAACCACGCTCGCTTTGTTCTCGTTGTTGCCCGTCTCTTTCATTTTCTTTTTCCGCAACGATTTATGTAGAGAAAAAAAACACCCGTGCGACTATTCAACCATGTAGAGATACGGTCGAAGCATGGAGATCGTACCAGTCAGGTACCAGGTACGATAGTCATAGCACCCGAGAAGCGTTTCGTGTTTCCACGTACACCAGTGTATGTACACCGTTTTACACTATTTTTTTTTTCAAATGACTTTTCACTCCCCCTTTTGTTGCACGAACCTTTTTTTTATGCACCGTCTTTCACGAGCCGCTGGCTCCAGCCCTTTCCTCGTTTCCTGTGTCGCCCACGACGCTGTAAACCGCGCCTATCACTGCGGGAGCTAAACAACCACGGTGCCGCGTTGTTGCTGTTGTTGTTGCTCTTGCTGCGGTTACCGTAGCTGGCGGTCGAGT
Source organism: Nereocystis luetkeana (assembly GCA_031213475.1). Lineage (NCBI taxonomy): Eukaryota > Phaeophyceae > Laminariales > Laminariaceae > Nereocystis > Nereocystis luetkeana. The sequence continues at coordinate 4,884,467 of JARUPZ010000013.1, read as the reverse complement.
TAGATCATATTGTGTGGGGTGGGGAACCTTGCGGTCGCACAAGGGGAATGGTCTTATCGCGTGGTGTGTACCCGAGGTTTTACGGTGAGGCACCTGCGAGACAATGACATGGTATGCCCATTGCTGTCTGTCCCTTGGAGTGGTTCTACCGGAAAAAAATGACCCCCTTCGACGCTGTCATCCATACGCAAGAAAGGACGCACACCGTGCCGAAGTCCGCCTCGCAAACGGTTCTTAATTGGACGCGGCTCACCCTTCATGCGGTTCGCCGAACGCCTCACGTCGCTTCGCCCTTGGTGCAAGCAATGCCTGCCTGGTCGGAGAACACCCGACGTGCTCCGTCCTGGCCTTGTACGGGGGATGCGAGGGTCTATGGTCACACGACTTGGGCCATGCATGACGATGAGTGCACCCCCTCCCCCTCACCGCCGTAGCATTACGCACCTTCTTTGCTATACGGAGTCTATTCTATCGTATGTGTACTTATTATAAGTACATATAAATACATATATTAAGTAAACCAGTGTGTACCACAAGCACAAGTACGAGTAAGCCAAAGGTAAATTGTTCGCAAAGGCTGGAGCCCGATGCTTCGTTGGTCGGGATGATGGTTGTGTAGGTTATCTCTCTCTGCGTCACATCGTCGGCGATTAAGTTCCTTTGAGTTACGTGCACGTTACGTGCGTGTGTGTTCATCGTGTGTTGTTCATTCGTAGGCGGCACGTCGCTGCAGCAAGCAGTAACACATCTACCCCCCCGCCCGCGCGCCCGCCCGCCCGCCCGCCCGCCCGGCCGCGCGGCGCGTTGATGTTTTTAGTGCGTGTCTGCGGAGTGGAATCCGCCTCCCTTGGGATCTAACACATTTCCTGGCACGCAAGAGATATATCTGGTGTGGTAGTTAGACCATATGCACCTGTACCACATGTGCTCGTGCCCATGGTATGCGCTTAGTCCACAAGTGCTAGGGCCACTTGTACTTGTACCATGATATTATATGTACATGTACCACGTGTACTTGTACCCCCTTTGCGTGTACCACATGTGCGTGTACCACATGTACTGATATAACATGTATTTGTACGACGTGGTACTTGTGCCACACGTATGTGTACATGTGTACCCCATGTACTCGTGCAACACGCGCTGGTGTAGCAGCGCCTTTTAATAGTACGATATTCAAACGCACCACACGCACTTGTACCGCATGTATCTGTACCACATGCACTGGTGCCGGGTTGACCATACCGCTTTTTACAATATAAACACCACTACTATCTGGCACTGCATATTAAAAATCCACGCCTTAGACACCATTATGGGGCACCGAACATTACAACCCATGTCACATGAACACTTTCGTCTGGAGCTGAGTAAAAATAAATTCCACGTATTTTCGATACTATTCCCGGCCATGATTGGATACCACCCAGATAGCAGGCAGATGTGTTCCTCTTTCGTGTTCACGACTACCGTGCGTTTCGTACGGTGCAGGCAGCACTCCAGACAGCAGCCGCTGTAGTCAGCAGCCACTACTTGGTTAGTGGTGGGAACGGGGATACTCTGTTATGTTATAGTTGAGAGGATATACCCGCGGCCATGTTAGTTGAGTTTGCACATTGGTTTTATCTTGAGTGCGCTTTCTTTGTCTCGTGTATTTTTAGGCAGCCGAATTTCGTTTTTTTTTTGTGATTTTTCGGATCTTCCGAGGGCTCCAGCACCTTTGTGTGACCACGGACTCCTTCGTCAGAGAGTTAATGTGAGAACAGCAACAACAACAATACCAGCACAGCAGTGTAAGGTACATACTCGTACGTACAAGCAAGTTTGCGGTAGGAAGTCCACCCAGCACCTTAAAACGCCCCTTGAAACGCCTCCAGATCAATGGCACTACCGTATTTGCAACCCCCTCTGAAACCCACCTCGGCGAAACGCCCGAGTACCACCTGGGCACGAAGCCGAGCCGCAGGTTCTCATAATTCCGCCGCATAACCACGTGCCCGGGCGCACCCCCTCGAAGCGCGCGAGGGCTGTATGCACTTTGCCCCGTATATATCCGAAGTTTTTTGCGAAATATACTTGAAAAACGAAACACCCTAACGCTGACCCTGACCCCGGCCACCTCAGGCAACTCCGTGGACATCTGCTGTATGTAACGAGGAGTGAAATAGCTCTATTTGTCATGCGTTTTTGTTTTCGATCCGATCTGGCCCTTTCACCAGAATCGCAGATATTTTTTCGCCCGCCAAGCGACGGGGCCCGGCCTTACGCTTCTTCTCGGCATCGGCCCTTCTACCCTCCGAGAGATGCCGGACTGAAGAACCCGCTTCTCCATCGGCGCAGTTCGAGTTGTACCCGACCACGTGCGTATTCGAAATCTAGCCCGAAAAATCTCAAGCAGCTCGAAAATCAGGAAAAAAAAACTGGGATTGTTTGTGGACGGATTCTGCATAGTAGTGGGCAAAACCTAGAACTACGCCTGTGGAGAAACGGTTTCTTGAGCTGGGTACCTTTCGAAAAGACTCTGGACCCATTCCGAGAAAAGCTGTGTGGCTGATTTCCTGGGTAAATCGATCGGCCTAAAACAGATATTTTTTCATCGTCAGATAGGCCAAAAATAAAAACCGAATACACATCTGATCCGCACAAGAAGAAGTCAGCCTTATCGTATGGACTACCAGATTATCGTTTTTTTTTCCCCGTAGCTGGGCCAAAACGCCGCGAAAACACTACTTCACACGCACCCGGTTTGCACCGCATCAAAATCGGCGCAGGAGGACGAAATCGCTGCGCTCTGGCGGATGCTCCAGGACAGAGGGCTGTGCAGCCTGTCACCGGTAAACGCGACAACTGCCGCTCCTGCCGCAACGACCGCTGTCGATGCCGCTGCCGCTGCCGCAGCTGCTGGCGTGGACCCAGCGGGGAGAACCGGTAGCGGGCAAGCGGGAAGAGGGGTAGGAGAAGGAGCGAGGTGGGAACCGGGGTCGGGCGGGGGGGCAGGGGTAGGGGTGGGGTCTAGGGGGGGAGCGGAGGTGGGGCCGGGGGAGGGGGTGGGTTCACGGAAGATCGACATCGTTCTTCACTCGGTTGCCCACGCCCCTACGGAGGCGATGCGGCAAGGGTTTCTAAAGGTGCGGGAGGATTTGGTGTTTTTTTCGTTCTCTGTCGGGGTTTTGGATCCCCGCTGACGCGCTGTTTTGTTTTTTTGGGTAACTTGGGTGACGAAAGGAGTTTCATTTTCGTCGACCTTACGTTGTTTATTTTTTTTGTTTGTTTGCTTGTTTGTTTGTTCTTTTGATTTTTGTCGTCGCTGATGCGGCGTTTTGTTTTACTGACACTGTGTTTTTTTTATGGATGGCCCATGCTATGTTTTCATTGGCTGGTGCTTGTGCTTGTTTCTGGCGGGTGCTGTGTTTTCATTGGGTGTTGTTGCTATGTTTGTTTTTCGGCTGATGCTTGTGTATTAGTTGGCTGATCCTGTGTGTTTTTGCCTTGGGTTTCTGATGCTGCGTTTAGGCTCGCTGATGGTGCGTTTTCGATTTGATTTGCTGACGTTGTGTTTTGTTTCTCGCCGGCGCTGTGGTTGGCGCACAGGTGTTTTTTATGCGCGCCGCTGTAGGGGCAGCGTCGCCATTTTCCGAGACTTTTCTGAGAGAATTTCGTGAGGCTCCTCAATCACGAGCTATTCACCTCACCCAGAACTGACCTTGGACTAAATACGAAGGAGACAACCCAACGAGTAATCACACTTGCTAGGCATGCAAAAAATAGCACTCTCGTCTATAATTTCAAGAACTATATTTACATTATTATTCAATCCAAACGGTCCTAAAACGAGATTCGCTTGGTTCAGAGTGGGCAAAGAGAAACCACTTCTGCGGTCTTAGGAGAGGTATGCAATTCAAGTTGGAACCGAACGTGTATATGCGATACCTGGTACATTTCGGATGGGAAAAAAAATAATGATAATTTAGGGGCAGCGCGATTGCATTGTTTCATGCCAGACGATGTCAAGTGCCGTAGCAGCCCTTGAGTAAAGGAGCCTAGCCAGCCATAAATGTTTTCGCCAAAACGTGCTACGGTTCAGCAGTGGCGCCCCTCTATAGTGCCGGTATATACGTATGCGCCAGCCAACAACACCGGCACTACTTCTATCGCGACAGCCGGCACTTCTCCTCCCTACACTATGCCACGCTGGTTATTCCCATCTGCGGCAAGCGATTCCACGCTGGTTATTCCCGTCTGCGGCAAGCGATTCCACAGGCACTATGTTACCCGGCAGCCGGCACTACTGCTCAGCCGGCACTGTAGCGGGACGGACTACCTGCTGTTCCCTTATCTTGTAGCACGCGTCTAACAATAACATAGCGATTTTGCAGGCACTATCGCGGGCAACCGGAACTATAGAGGGCAACGAGCACAACTGTTCCCCTATTGAAACCCGCGTCTAGGTATAACATCACGATTCCACAGGCACCTTAGCGGGCGACCGGCACTACTCAAGCGCCACGATAGAGGGACTGGCACTTCTGGCTGTTTCCCGATCGTGCCTGTAGCACGCGTCTAGAAATAACATACCGGGTAGAGCCTTGCCACGGCAGCAGGGATTGTTTGCACTTCTGAGCCCGACCATGTCACACCTTGGACAGGTAGATGGTGACCTACTTATCTATCTAGTTACTGTAGATCATCTAGTACCTCACCTATCGTTTTGACAGGTTGTGCAGGATCTGTGAACAGTACAGATCACCCAACACACAGGAGACATGTGCTGGATTGGATCGTGCTTACTACGTGGGTCACACCCGGCAGCACGGGCCACAGTAGGTCGTATGCTTCAGTTCTCAGTTTGTAAAACTGAGTCTCTGTTTCGGAAATTGTAAATGTTTCTGAGGGTGTGTCTTAACCCCCCCCAGAGAGCATTGGAACGAGCCGAATGGAATATTATTTGCCGCATGAATTGGTGGTGATTGGTTGTGGGAAACGAATAGATTCAGTGCAGCCCGAGAAACACAGTATATCTAGTAAGAGGGAGAAGAAGTGTTGCACCCCTTTTTCTTGTTTGGGAGGACCGAACGGCCCGACCGAACGGGAACAAATAGCAGATTATTTGATGTAGATGGACACCACCGAAGATTATGTGGATACCAATTGGTCGTGGCATGTGCAAAAGATACCGTTCGTGCCGATTCGGCTGGCGAGGCCCAGGATTCTGCGTGGACCCAAACACGTTTTTTTAGATAGGAACGGAACGAATGACCACGAGCAGCCTCGTTCCGTTCCGCTCGTTCCCATGCTCTCTGGGAGGGTTAAGACACACCCTGACTGTCTGTCTGTCTGTCTGTCTGTCTGTCCACATGTCCTGAATTTTCGAACACGTTCCAATAATCGATTTATGAGGTCGTTACAGATGATATTCGTACGCCATATTCGACTCTTACCGACCTTATATACTGACACATACCATACCACCAGGCAACATTTAACCAAATACTACATCCACCACATCGTACCACCATACCCACAAACATACCATATAACATACCGTGATTTTTCCATGTAGTGTATCCACCAAACAAAGCGTGCCATCATACCATATCAGCATACGATATCACACACCGTGCCACACCACACGCAGGACTCACCTTACCGTACCGCGTACCATGCCATACCCATACTGTAGCTATACCACCGAGGGGCTCAACCATACGAGGGCACGAAAAGAGCATGCCCCATATCAAGGACAATGATGTTGAACCGAGGGGCTCAACCATACGAGCACAGCTCTGCAGGAGCATATGCAGCAGAAGCAACCACCGGTCTGCGACAGGAGCGCATATATATAGCACTGCCACACAATCCAACTCCCCAACCCAACCAAGTACAGCCCGCTTCTCGGTGTATAGTATGAACTCGCAGCCATCACCCCGCAAGAACAGCAGCAGTGCCGGCGGCGTTGAGAACAGTAGTCAGACTGCGCAGGCTAAACAAGAGAGCAGCCACGCGACGAGCGTGTCAGGTCTCTGGGACCGCAGAGTTCACTGGGTGGGTTGCCATTGTGTGAACGCTTACTATCCGCTAGTTGGCCTTGAGTTGGGTGGGGCGTTAGTATTACGGCCTATGTGCCGGGTTGTGCCCTGTGCATTGTGGTGTTGGTTGTGCTGCGTGTGCTCGATATAGCCGGGAAATATTGTGGCCGATCATTTCCAGTTCCTACGAGAGACTAGTTGAGTCACGAGTGCTGGATGCCCCTCAACGCCGCCGACATTGCTGCTGTTGCAGGATGATGACTGCGAGTCCATACTGCACCCAGAAGCGGGTTGTACCTGGATTGGAGACTCGGATTGTATGTCGGTGCTATATATGCGCTGTTGGTGCAGAGCTGTGTGGCTGCTCCTGCTGCGTGTTGCTGCAAAGCTGTGCCGTGTGCTGCGCGTTTTGCTGGTCCAGGATGTGCCACAGCATGAAAATATAATGCCCAGAAGCGACCTCAGTAATACCTGCTGTAGTCATACCTTCGGTGCATCATGCTAGGCAAACATGGATATTCTGTACTGTTTATGCTGAAGCAACACGAACGAACATCTACGTACGCAGTCGTATGTATCCGTGCAATTAATTGTGTTTATTTCACGCGGTAAACAAAAAACCGAAAGAGGCACGACGAATACCCATATCCCCGCCCAGTAAGACCACGAGTAGTCTCGATTACTTCGTAACCGTCGTGCGTACGAGCGCAATGAATGTCAAGAAACCCCGCTGCAGACCACTGTGCCGCCAAAGATCTGTCACCTTCGCCATTCCCACTCTTCTAGTAATAGTAGGCTGTGAAAGAGTCTGGTGCATCACTACTACCAACAACACGAAAAAGTTTAATTCGCTTTCATTTTGCGATCCTCTGTGTGGTGCAGACATCTTATGTCTATTCGTTCGTCTGTCGATTACTTTGTAACTGCTTGTTGGGGACATTACAATTCCCTTATATTTTGCGATCCTCTGTGTGGTACAAACATGTTCTGTCCATTCGTCTGTCGATCACTTTTAAACCGTCGTGTATTTCGTCTCCCCGATTTCAGAAAAAAAACTTTCTTGCAAGCTGTACCTCCTGACCCACCACCGCCTGGACTCTACATGACGTTATGATAGCATGTTTTGTCAGAGGAGTGCGTATTTCCTTCCGTAGGGACGGATAGGCTTCCGGCGTCCATCGTCGCTCGGAACCGGAGCTGTGAGCTGTGGGCTCTTAGAGGCGAGGGGAGACATTCTGCGATATACATATATCGGCAGACGTGGTTTTCGGTATACACTACCGCCGTATGGCCAGCCAAGCCACAACCTATTGGTGACTGTTGGGGGGTGGGGCGTCCTGCTCCCGCCGTGCTATCGTACCGCTGTACTGGCATACCACTCTGCCCCGTAGTATAGTATCCGTTCGGATTTAATAATGAGGCACGCGAGCGCGAAGCGCGAGCCTTTTTTCTTGTTTTCGAAGGAAAAAAGCAGACGTTCAGTCTGAGCCAAACCCCGCCTGCTGGGGTGCCGTCTGTGCCGGTGCCGACTGGTCTCTCTCGACACTCGCACCAACTCCAACTGCGACTTCACATAGAAAAGACAAGCAAGCTGAGAACAACGCTCGAGTGCATTCCATCGAGGGCAACCACAGTTTACAAATATCGCGGGAATAGATCTGCCCTGAAAGGTCTTATAGTAGAGATCATCAAGTGGGAACGAAGTAGATATCTGATCCGGCTCCGAGGTGTGAAACCGTTTCCCGCTGGCGCGGTCCTCCTGAACTGGGCACTTTTCCTCGAATGTTGTAGGCGCCGATGTGTACGAGTATTTCACAACAATCCGTACCACTACCCCGGACAGACAATCGATTCCCGCTTCGTGATCTACACGTAGATATTTCAAGGCAGGTGAGATCTCTTTCCAAATCTTCGTTCGAGTATAGTTTATAGCTCATGTGGCCGGATGAGCTCGTAAATATTTCCCCACTATCATCATCTATATCTAGCTTATGTTGTTTTCCTGCGTTGGATCTGTACCGTACGCAGACCCTGCGCAAACTTCTCTACAGCGGCAGATGATGATCTGGATGATCTACAGATGATATGTAGATGATCTATAGAGCGTGATCTGTAGAGCTTGATATGTTCGAGGTGTGCAATATTTGTCTTGAAAACACACGCACCAGGTACTCGTACGAGTATAGCTAATGATATGTTGGACCGGGCGTCTATTGGGGCGACGTACCACTCTGTCCAGAAATAAAAGAACCGTCATGATGAGATAGTAGAGTAGAAAAATCCTACCAGGTATGAGTTTCGGGACAGAGTGGTAATACATACGAGAGGACGCGTTCGTTCTACGATAGGGGTAATGTACCTTGTACCCTATTTCGGCCAGCACATTTCTGACCAACGAGGCCCTCAACCGGAGAAACCGCCCAACACCGGTTGTTTTGCAATACGTTTCGTCGATAGACCTATCGTACGTACGGTTTGTAGATCATTGGGATAGCTTTTCGGGTCAAGGTGCGCGTGTTTTCTCCCCCTAAGTCAGCTTTTTGGGTGATATGTAGGGAGAGTCCCTCGTGTGAGGATCCTCAGCAAATGGTAGCGCAACCCCTGACCGCTGCAGCGCGCGTCCTTATCTCGGGTTATGTGTTTGCGGTACAAAATTGCTGACGTTTTTCACCCTTTCAGGGGAAACTGCAGTCCCGTTTTGGGGACAAATTAGTCAAATTCTAAGTAACTTGTCCCCACCACGGGACCGCAGTTTGCCCTCGAAGGGTTAACATATCCACGCATCGGACAGGTCCCCCAGACAGATCATCGATGCCCACTCAACGATCTACAGTTCTTTCCTCTGGGGAAGATGGAATCCTGATTTGTGCCGATCTAGCTCGTGTTGCCGGGTGGGAGATAGCCTCTAAACATCCGCACGATGCGTACAGCAGCACGCTCCCTTGGGTTGGATCTGTACTGTACAGACCCTGCACGGCTATCTCATGATGACGGCGGGGGGGGGGTTCTGGTGCCATCTACTGTATATCATTATTACGGGGGACCATAGTTAATAGGACCAAATATTGATAGAAACAAGGCGCTTCGCTCAGCGGGCGGCCTACGCCGCCCGCTACGCTCGCTCAGGAAGGAAAAAAGTGCATCAAATTATGCGAAGCGAACAGAGGTCCACGATCGAGTTTACTTGTTTCAAGGGTCGTAATTACAAACCGGCGACTTGATAATGCCAAGAGTCCCGCCGCCATGCTTCAGGAAAAAACAGCTCCGACGTCAGCTTGGATGCCACATATACGCTTCGCGTCGCGGATGTCGTACGTACGTACATACACCCCAGGTAGGGTACTACTGTCTGTACTTGTTTTCTTCTTACGATATGCTCTATGTCTGTACTGTATGTACGAAGAAAGCGAAAGCACAGCACGGCACAGCAGCAAAAACAATGAAAATGAAACCGAAAACTCGGAAAGGAAAAAAAATCCCCGTCCCCTCTCGTGTAATATTTTCCTGCCTTGTTGGAACACCTTACACCCGGTCGAAAAGAAGAAAAGAAACAAATCGCACAGAAGAGCTTCTCTCTTTGCCTCGTACGCCGCCCGCCCCTCTCGCGACCACCTCGCTACCGATTCGGTCCGGGTAAAGCTTTTATCACTCTCTGCCACAATCAGCCCCGTCGCCCGCCTCGCGTGAAGCCCGGTGCTCACCGTGGCCGTCGTTCGCCAGCTCGATAACGTTGGTGTTCAAACTGCACACCTCCCTCTTTCAACTTTGCGTGGTCGCAAAAATAAGCACCGCTTGAATATTATCTCGCCCTCCCGAACGACCTTCATAACTCGTACATACTCTATCAACAATCATAAATCGAAGCCAGACAAAGCCCGTTCATGCATCCCTCGTGTCTCGAGGCACACGCGACGCCTAGGCACGAAAGCGGCGATCGCGCTCCTTGCAACCCCCCCCCTACCCGCCAGCACCCGCTGGCACCCGCGACGGTGCCGGGTCCTCCCGCGATGCCGTGCTCGGAGAACACGCTCGCACACGAAATGAAAGAAGAAAAGAGGAAGAAAGGACCGAGAAAACAAATAACTGCTGGAAAGGTCCGGCAAGTAATGAAAGAAGGCGGTTTGGAAGTGAGAGCTCTGAGAGGCCAGGGATGCACCAACCGAGCACGCTCAGGGGTTGTGATCTAAGTATGTAGTTCTATGGTTAAATATGTAGGTTTTTATGTGTACCACAGGTCCTATTAACTATGGTCCTCCGTAATAGCTGTATCTGTCCTGCGCATTAAAACAGTTCCTTCGTGCCGGTCGGTGTCTTTACAGGGAACCACGCAGGATACTTTTGTCTCCGCCCACGTGGTCTCCGCCTACAGTCTGGTGTCGATGGTTCGCCACGGCTTGCCTTACCTTGCTCCGGGTGCCAGTGTGATCGCTCTCACGTACGTCGGCTCGCAGCGGGTGAGTTTGGGTGGGCGGGGGGCATTTGCTTGGCGCTGCTTGCTGTAGACTCGGAAAAATGTGGTGCTGCGCTTTCTCCTTTCCGATCAAGACCATTGACGGTAGTAGCAGTAGTAGTACTAGTGGAAGTAGAATTATTCGTAGTATATGGTATGAATAGTAGCGGTAGCGGTATATCTAAAAGTATTATTAATAGTAGTATTGGTAATACTATTAATACGAAGTACAAGGTAGTAGTTTTATTACAAGTATCATAGTAGTTTAATCAATATTGGCAATACTTATACGAAGTATATGGATAGTAAATCCAGCAATATCAATGTCATAGTATCATACCAACGACAGTATCAGCCACGGTTAGAAAGACCCCGGCTCTGGTCACAACGCCAGGAACCATACCACACGTATGAGGGCGCATTTCCACGCTGGAAACAGTCACAACAATAGGTGGTAGAATTCCCTTTTGAGCTCCAAGCGAATTTTCCACAGCCCCTCTCCCCGCGTGGCACACCACCCAACCTCCAACACCCCTCACCCGTATGCAAGAAAGTCCGCCTCGCAAGCGATTCTTAGTAAAATAGGATGCAGTTCACCAAACACCTCACGGCGCTTCATGCTCAGCGCAACCAATGTATGCCTGGTCACTGTATAACCCTTTACGCCCCGTCTCGGCATTGTGTATAGGGATGCGAGAGTCTATGGTCGCACGACTACGGCCATGTATGACATGAGTACCTCCCCCCACCTCCACCCACGCACGATACCCTCCCTCATTCCCCCTTCCCGCATCCCCACACGCCTCAACAACACAGGCGGCGGCCAACTACAACGTCATGGGTCCAGCCAAAGCCTCCCTCGAGAGCTGTGCCCGAGCCTTGGCGCTAGAACTAGGGGGACCCGCCTGCGCCAACGCCGTCGGCCCCGGTGGGGTTCGCGTCAACTGTCTCAGCCCCGGGCCAGTACGAACGATGGCCGCAAGGGGAATCGCGGGTTTCGATGAGATGAGACTGGAGGCGGCGGCGAGGGCGCCGCTGGGTAGGGATGTGGGGCTGGATGAGATAGCAGGGGTTGCGACTTTTTTGGCGTCGCCTCTGGCTTCGGCGGTGACGGGGCAGACTGTTTATGCGGACGGCGGGTTCAGCGGGGTTGTTTGATTGGTCGTTGTGGTTGGTCGGCCGGTCGGTAGGTTTTTGGTTGGTGTGCTGTATGTACAGCAGTTCGGGCACAAACTCAAAGTACCCATCTCCTACTACTGTACCTCGACCCAGCAGTGTGACCTGGGCTGCTTTAGTCTGCATGGCCGATGCGATGCTGTGATCGTAGCTCGAGTTTGGTCGCTCTGTTGCCTGTGAACACCCAAAATAGCGGGTGGGTGCTGGAGGCCCAAAGGCGTAAACTGTAGTTTTGCAATCCGCATCCTTACCGATCACACATTGATGTCGTCGCCATGATCGCGGAGATAAGCCAGCTCGAGGGGGCGCTAAAACCGCTTCGGGATCCCCGAGACAGTAGCGACCAAAACAACATTAACTTGGCGTTAACAAGCGTCTATGAGCAGCGTGAGCAGCGCCTAGCAGTAGTAGGGGTAGAGGACCTTTTTGCGCCTATGCCGTACGACTCCTTGATTTCAACCATTGTAAATCGGACACCAATATCTATCGTTCCCCGACCCTGCAGCGACTGCTGTTCCTATAATCTTCATTGTTAATGCAAGGCCAAGGAACGATTTGGCGTGCTTTTTCCACAAGTGTGTGTGTACTCGTAGACGTGTGTTGTTGTTGGTCGGGTTTATTCGACGGGCAGGTGAAACACCGCTTATCTTTTGGTCTGTGTTCAACACCCCTTCGCGCTGAAATCTGCGAAAATCTGCGTATTTTCTTGTGTGCTTTCTTTCCTGATTCTCGCTTTTTCTCTTCCATAGAATGTGTATGTCTTGCCTGTCATATCCAGTAGGATGGCATATGGCATCGCATTGTCTACCGTGCTTAATGCGTACGTAACAATGAACAAAAAACAAAAAGGAAGACGACGAAGCAAAGCAAAACAAAAGCAGACACAGACAGAGACACAAAGAGGGGCGGGGAAAAAAGGAAGGGGGGAAAAAAAGGAGAGGGGTAAAAACAAGGCTTATCTCAGTGACTGAGAATCGTGGCGGGACGGGACGGGACAGATTTTTCTTGTTTGGCGGGACAAAAAGTGACAACGGGACGGTAAAATGAAGGCATAACAAGTTGGCGGGACGGGACGGCGGGACGGGACGACGGATGCACAATTTCTCGACGGGACGGGACGGTAGAATTCAACGGGACAGATTTTCACGACGGGACGGGACGGTAACTGTTTTTTCCTCCGGCGGGACGGGACGGTAATTATTTTTTCCCTCGGCGGGACGGGACGGTAAATATTTTTCCCCACGGCGGGACGGGACGGTAATTGTTTTTTTCTTCGACGGGGCGGGACGATAAATATTTTTTCCAGGTGGCGGCAGCAGTTTGTGGTACGAGTAGTATAGCCAGGTTCCCCCTGCTAATCCGTCTGGTACCTTGCTACCCAGACTGCCGTCTCCGCCCTGCGTTCGTCAACTATGCCCAGCCCCTTGGCGTCAGACAATACGAAACGAGCAGAGCAGGTTCGTCATCCAACCACGCCACACGGCTCCTTCAGTACGGCTTATCAACCAGAAAAGGAAGAGAAAAAAATAAAAATAAAATCACGGAGAGTCAGCGCAAGAAAGAAAGAAAAAAAAAGAAAAAAAAAAGAGAAGACAAAGGAAGACCAGTTGGTAGCACTAGTAGTATGGTCATGTTCTACTTCCTAGTCGGCCTGGTGCCTTGCTACCCTGTCTGCCATCTCCTTCCTACTTTCGTCTACCGCCGTTTCCCTTCTACCCCTCCTGTTCCACCCCCTCTCCGGATTCCCTTGGTCGGGCTTTCTGCCACTTCTCCTGTTGCCTCCTCCACCCCCGTTCCCTTGGACACCATCCACGGCGGATGCGCGGCGCTGCCTACTCATCTCAGCCCCAGCCTCGTGCCACCTCACCATGAACCGTTCGGCTGCTTCAAGGATCCCCCGGTACCAATTCCCCGCCTTTTTGGCTGCAGTGGACCACAACGCGGTCTCAACTCCAAACACCAAGGGGGCAACTTCCGTTGACCCTTCGGTGGCTCGGAACTCCCTAGGGTCTTCGACTATGCATCTATGCCAAGTCTTACACTGTCCGCCTGGTCTCGGGTTCTCCCCACCAGCTATCGTCCCGAACATTACCCGACTGGGTAATCGCTCCTTGCTTTGCCGTGCCACGCCCCCCGCAAAGAAGAGCCGCCGTTTACGAATGGTCGTTTCGATGCTCTCGCAACGTGTCATCTTGAGGGCCTTCGCGTACGAGAGGGTGGCATGGTCAGTACGAAGTCGGCGCTGGAAGCCAATGACTCGCAACAGGACTTGGTGGTGAGCAGTTCGAAGCTTGGCAAAGTGTTCCGCTCTGAGGGTCCACGTCACACACCCGTTCAGCAGGGTCTCAATCACCTCGGCCTCCAGCATTCGGACTTTAAGGCTAAGGGGGGCGGTCGTCCTATCATACAACTCCGGGCCGAACCGTTTGAGGCATGTTCGCATGAGGCGGATCCGTCGGTCGATTTCGGGCGAGAGCGCAGCGTTTTCGTGGATAACGCCGCCTAGGTATAATAACTGGGTCGTCTGCGTATACCTCTGGCCTGCCGCTTCGATGACGAGCGGTGGTGCGAGGGTTGTCTGGTCTGGTGTTTGTAGGACCATTGTCTCTGTCTTCTTTTCCGACACCGTGAGGCCTGCTGCTTCGAAGACAGTCACGATGACTGTCATCATTTTCGCGAGCCTTTCAGCCGACTTCGAGACAATTCCTGCATCATCGGCGTACAACATGCCCCATACAGACCTCCGCACGCACGCCAATTGCTCCTCCTTTCCTGTTCGAATTACTCCAGCTTCACTGAGTTGGACCAAATCCCTTCCAATGGCTTCGTCTTGGCTGAAGCGTACTAGTACGACGTTTAACGCAGCAGCGAAGAACACGTTGAACAGTAACGGTGATAGTACACAGCCTTGCCGCAGCCCCTGCGTGACATCAAACCATTCCGAGTGCTCGCCGTCATCAGTACGCACGCGAGCCCGCATGCCATCGTGGAAATTACGGATAATTCTCAGCATCTTGGTTGGTACGCCAAAGCATGTGAGTACCTTCCATAACAGCTCTCGATCGACAGAGTCGTACGCTTTCTGCAGATCGATGAAGCACACGTACAAGGAGATTTTCCTCTGTCGTCCAAGCTCTTGCAACCGGCGCACGACGAACAACCTATCAAGCGTTGATCGTGCGGGGCGGAAGCCGCACTGTTCCTCAGGGAGTAGTTCCTCGGTCTCGCAGTAGTTGCTGAGGCGGGACGCGACGATTTTCAACAACACTTTGCCTGCGTGGGCAACAAGCGAAATCCCTCTGTAGTTGTTGCAGTCAGTTCGATCCTTCTTTTTGTGAAGGACCTTGATGATCGCATCTTTCCATTGCTGAGGGACTTCTCCTGTTAACCAAACATTGACAAGGATGTTGTGAAAGCACTGGGCGAATGCCGGGTGGTCGATTTTTAGGAGTTCGACCGGGAGACCATCTGGCCCGACAGCTTTCCAATTCGACATCGCCTTAAGTGCTTCTGTCATCTCGTCTATGGATGGTTCATCTTCAAGCGACAGTTTAGGCGGTCGCGGTGGCAAGAGGTCGATTATCGTGGGATCGAGTTTCAGCGACTTCGTGTTCAAGAGTTTGTGGTAAAACCCCGCCCATCGTTCACGAATTCGCACCTTATCCCGTAAGAGCGTGCCATCCTCGTCCCTAATGAACTGTTCGCTCCTCGCTTTATTCCATTCCAATCCTACCGTACTCTTACGGTGCTTATAAAAGCCTCTCTGGTCGTTGTTCACTAGGAGTCGTTCGGTTTCGGCAAGGTACGCTTCGAAGTACGCATGCAGTCCTGCGGCAATCACCTTCTGCAGATTCGCACACGCAGATCTCAGGGTCTTCCACGCGGTTCTGTCCCGAGGGTGGGCACGCAAGAATTGTCGTGCATCCTCCCTCGCTGTCCATGCTGGTATGAATGCGGCCAAGGTTTCGGCAGACTCACACCATCCATGTCTGCGGTGGCGACGTGCAGGGGGTGGTGCCTCTTTTTCGACCGCATCAATATTAGCCGTAGTGAAAAACTCAACCATACCAGACGTATTACGGGGCTGGATAGGCTGGTTGAGAGTGGAGATGACCCTGGCGACTACTCGTTCACGACACTTTCCATCGGACATAAAAAGCTGCCTGTCGAACTCTCGGCGTTTTGTCGGTCTACGTATTTGTCTGTTGGGCGAAAAATGACCACCTATATATATTCCTACGTTTCTACATACAACCGTACAGTATTATTTGTCTACAGGTATGTCTGGTATCTGCAAAGAGCTCTGTGCAACCATGCGACGACCCGCATACGGAAATATACGTTCTTATACAATGGATGTGCTACTCCATCACACAACGCCAACACCTTTCGTGCTAAAAAAAGAACTATATGTGGTGCGGAGCAATTTCATATTTTCCAAGGTTAAAATGATAAAAATACGAAAATACATAGCCTCAGTCATCAGCTATTAATAGCTGTGAGTTCGACAGTTCGACTGGTTATTAATTGGATAGTTGACACACTCAATTTTCAATTTTGCAAGCTGCGTAATACGCCGGCCTATCTATGAACTACTTACTATTAATACTGCCGTTCTATACCTGGTACGTATTTCATTCATATTAATAGTATGGGAGTTGTGTATAGTTTATGATAACATGTACTCGTAGTACCTGGTAGTTATATAGGAATTAATACTAAATTTTAGTACAACAATATTTTATTTGATTAATTTCGTGATTCGTGGTGGGAATGGATGGGAACAGACGACCACGAATGCATGTATCTCGCAGAGGAAGAGGCACGTTATGTCCGCCGGAGGCCAATTTTTCGCGGGAGAGATTTTATCGGCGGGACGGCACGGTATTGTTTCGGTGTCGCGGCGGGACGGGACGGTAATTGTTAGGTGTCACGGCGGGACGGGACGGTAATTGTCCGGTGTCAAGGCGGGACGGGACGGTAATTGTTCGGTGTCTCGGCGGGACGGGACGGTAATTGTTCGATGCCACGGCGGGACGGGACGGTAATTTTCAACGGGAGAGATTTTATCGGCGGGACGGGACGGTATGTGACGACGGTCAGGGAATTTGTCGGCGGGACGGGACGGCGGGACCATTTTGACGGCGGTTTTACCGTCCCGTCCCGTCCGGCCGTTACCGCCGTTACCGTCCCGTCGAAATACCGTGACAAGCCTTGGAAAAAAGGGACGAATACGGGGACAAAAAGGGGCGGGGGGAAAAGTTAAACCAAGAGGCAGGCACTGGTGCATACAGACACGCAAAGTTGGCCGGGTGGCACCATGCTAGCTGCTTGGGTCCCAAAGAAGGGAGCGCATCATGACGATGATGGCCATACCCAGGCGCCAGTCTGTTCGGCAGACCCCCCCCCCCCCCGGTACCAGGTAACAGCTAAAGCAGGACCGGTTCCACCCGAGTGCGGCAGCCGCTCCCGCACCGCACTTATTGTGCGGCAGCCGCACTTACTAAGTGGGATGAATTTGTGTCTAAGCATTTGCACCGTGCTTGAATTGAAACACAGAAGTACAAAAATGAACCGCACTTTTAGGACTGCAGCCCCATTTTTTTGGGGATTACAGTACTTTGTCCCCTAAACGGGACTGACTGCAGTCCTAAAGGGGGATTGACTGGGACCCTCAACAAATTGAAAAATATATAAACTAATGATCATATCAGGTACCAGGTATCATACTTGAAGCTTATGCTTGAAAACGAAAGGTAGATACGCATACTGAAGATATACGCAGGCGGGCGATTCCATCCCTCGCGTGTGGGTCCGCCGGGATGAAATCTGCAGATCTGTCCTCGGTCCTCGGCATAAACTTCTGACACGTATCTTGCTGTGAGCTGACAAACAGGACTCACAGCTGACGTACAAACGTGTCACCCCGATTGGGATGCTGGAAGTCAACTCTGATAACTCCACACACGGCACGCACACAGGGCACGCAGGGCCTAGGATGAAGGGAGGCAGGGATAGCGGGAGGGAGAGCAAGGGAGGGATGAAAAGAGGAAGGGAACCGCCGCGAGGGCTTCGACTTGACACGTGCGATATGATGAAGTCGTTTCGAAAGAAATCGTCCGTAGGTGACCATTGATATTGCCATGCCGCTTATCGCTTGCAGCACAGCAGCAGGAAAAAAATGATTTTTGCCCAATTTTCCACTTGAAAATAGACTTGACGTATTGCCGTGCCGCTTATCGCTTGCAGCACAACTGCCGCAGTAGTGCAAACATATTTTTTACCCAGTTCCACTTGAAAATAGACTTGGCGAAGAGTTTTCCCGCTGCCTTCGCGCGAGCGACTGCCGCTGCTCGACCCATCACTCAGATTAGGATGCTGGAAGTCAACTCTGATAACCTCACACACAGGGCACGCAGGGCTTAGGACGGAGGGAGACAGAGAAAGCGGGGAGGGGTTAGGGAGGGATCCTCCGCGAGGCCTTCGACCTGATGTGTGCGGTGTGGGCATAGCCGTTTCGAAAGAAGTCGTCCGTAGGTGACCATTGATATTGCCATGCCGCTTATCGCTTGCAGCACAGCAGAGCAGTACATAAATGAATCTAACCCAACTTTCCACTTGAAAATAGACTCGACGTGATTGCCGCTGCTCGACCCATCACCCAGATTGGGATGCTGAAAATCACCTCTGATAACTCCACACACAGGACACGCGAAGAGGCGTGGTTTGCACCATGACGATCGCCGCCGCGAGGTCTTCGACCTGGCGCGTGTGGCTTGTGCGTCGCCGTTTTGAAATAAATTTGTCCGTGGGTGACCATTGAGTGACCCTGATCGGAAAGACAACTTTTCTGGATCCGTTCTAGAGACCACAAGTTAACACTTGTGGATATTTTCTTTATTCGTCGTCCCCCCCGCGCCCTCTCCCCCCCCCCTTGAAGTCCAAAGAGAGTTAATTCTTTTTGAGACCCAGAAACAGTGATCTTGACAAACAGTTTGGGCTCTGGCACATTAAAATCCTTCTGGGAACCCCAAAAAAACACATTAAACAATCTATACCTGGTATATAGAAGTTTGGTCTTTAGCGAACAACCTATGACAACGAGTAGAGCGATAAGTTTGGCTTTAAAGCGGCCGCCTATCATGCTGGCAGAAGGGTGCGAGCGCGCGGGCAGTACGCGCAGGAATCATGCCGCGCGCGCGTCGTGCATCTCCTTGCACTGCGTTTCGAGCTGCGGCAGTGTGCGTAATAATGTCCGTCGTCTACGACACCGGTGCCTGGCACATACTTGCCTTGTAGAGGGGCCACTACCCTGCAGTGTCGAAATGAACCTACTCAATTGCCGAGTACTTTGCCCCGACACCGGGTGTATTTACAAGGCCTGTAAGGGTCGTTAACCCTCTTAAGAACTGCAGTCCCGTTTTGGGGACAAACCACTCAAATCCCATATGATTTGTCCCCAAACGTCCCCAAAACGGGACTGCGGTCCTAAAAGGGTAAATAACGCGGTGTCGACATCGTCAACGCCCGCATCAAGGGTGCCGTGCGTTGCTGTCGAAGAACACAACAGCAGCAGCAATCTGAAACCAGACATGAGGGGGCGTCAGAGCAGGGCGGACCCATTTTCGGGAAAGGTTCGCGTGTCGCGCGTGTAGAGGAGAGAGGGAGAGAGTCGCACTCCCTGGGCGACATCGCAACTCTACAAAAAAAGCGCGACTGAGTAGGAAAGAGGGAAGAGGAAGGTCTACGACGCAATGTTTCCATTGCGGTATCACAGGCGTGCATCGCTGTTCCGCATGGTTATGAAGCACATCCACGCAGGAGTTAGCTAAGTTCGATGAGAGTTCACGAACAGTGGGAATGCTGAACGAGTCCCCCGCGCGACAAAAAAAGAAGGCAAACACCGGGGGGGGGGGGGGAAAGGGAAGACACCACCGGTGACCACCGCCTGTCCAGAGAGCTGGGAAGTGAAAAGTGGTGGGTGAAAACAACAAAATGTAGTTATCGTCGAACGTATCCAAGGCGCAAGCACTTGACGCAGTGCTCCGTATCGGTTTCAGTCGCACGAATCGCCGTTGCAATCGTGGGATGCAAGACAATCTGCGCTCTTCATAAAAAACTGCCGATACAAATAACGCCGTTGCCACATGAGGAAGGACCCCGTCGGGCGCGTACAGCGAGGAGAATCACCTTTAACCGTTTTTGGCAACGCAGAAAGCAAAGGAAAGGGAACGCACCCGAGCCCGCTGCAAAGAGCTTTGGTCACGAACACTAAGGGCCGCTGTGTCCGACCAAGAGTTGTGTCTCTGCAGGACACAGGCCTCAGAAAAATACCAACTGCCTGCCGCAGTGGAAACCCCGACCAGATCCTCGAAGGTGTTTCGTTCCGTTCTCCACAGCAGTACGTACTACTCTCGCATCGCAAAAACGGTGTACGTACCATCACACCAAGCGGCGTGCCCACAACTGACAAAACACGCCTCGGGAAAAATCCCGACCGCCTACCGCAGTGGAACACCCGGGTGATTCCTTGAGGCATGTTGTTTCGGCCCTATACACAAACCATGAACCCAAACACAAACGAAGGAGATGTTACCAAACACGGCGTGATTGTTGTTCTTCTCACAATAACTCGTCGCCAACATCTTGTCCGTTGATATGCTTATAGCGTGGGATCAATGTGGCTTCTCTGCCGCGACCAAGCCGGAGACTCTCACGCAGGGGTTTACTACGCACTCCCTCTTGCAAACAAGGCCTTTCTTCCCCGAAAAGGGGTCCACCCTGATGGCGTCCCCTCTTTCCTGGTTACAGAATACTGTGAGTGTACTGCTAACGCAATACGAAAACAAACAGAAAACTACAGGTGCCGCGAACAAAACTCGACGCACGATCGAAGCGCCCGCCCCTGCAGCGATTGACCCAGAGGATCGATGTGCCAGGTTCCATGGCTCTCGGTTGGGGTCTTCTATCATTCGTACTTGGGGGGGCGCACGCTGCATTTCCCTGTGGATAAGTAAAGAGGGGGGGACGAGTGGAGGGAGCCTTCTTGTACAGGGGGGCCGGGACAACAGCTCTGATAGTAGACAGCGCGATATACATTGTGGTATGATGATAGCTGCTTGCGACACTATTATAAAACAAGC
The DNA here is from genome assembly GCA_031213475.1 of Nereocystis luetkeana. Taxonomy (NCBI): domain Eukaryota; class Phaeophyceae; order Laminariales; family Laminariaceae; genus Nereocystis; species Nereocystis luetkeana. The sequence goes on along the minus strand of JARUPZ010000013.1, from coordinate 4,863,672 downwards.
CTAATCGACAGACGCTGGACTCAAAAGTGAACTGACTGAAGGGTTTCGCTTTTTCCGGCGATCGACAACGTGTTACTCATGTATGGCAATATAAATATATCATACCTGGTAAAGTTTACGACACAACGGCGGGCGCGGTATAATGATTCAACGATACCATAATGTGTTACGATATCAATCATGGGCGAACTCTCCCAAACACGCGGCGAATGTGCCCACCATTGTTCTTCTCCGTGAGTGATACATGTGTACGAAATAGGGTTGAAAAACGATGAAACAAATGAATTAACGCTAAAGCCCGAGCCTCAGGAGACGACACGTACTGTGATACGTGGACACGTTGTCATCATACCTGGTACAACGATGTACCGTCTCTGGTAAAAAAAAAAACCCAGCATTGCCGTAAAGAGCATTGGAATCGCAGAGGGGTGCGATCGTTCATCGGCGCTCGACCTCTCCTACGCCGAACACCAAGGTGTTTTTCGGAAACATCTGGCCGAGAGAGCCTTCCGAAAATACAGTGTTCGAATTTTCGTGCGTCGCAAGCACCCTTACCGCTGCCGGTGTCGAGAAAGCGAGCGCTGAAAAACGATCGCACCCACCTCTCATCGAACTAACTCAACGCTCCTTTTTACGGCACGTTATCGCATACCAGGTACATAGCGTGCTGCCCCAAGCATACCGATGGGGACAGCGAAAAAAAACATCGCAGCGCCTGAATGCCCGACGAGGCGATTTCGGAGCGCGATTTTGTTTTCAACCAGCCCGTGTGAAAAAAGCACCTGTGCACGTTGCACGCCGCGCTGCGCGGCGAATGTCCAGCCGTTGGGTAACTCTCCGGGTCGTCTGAGTATGCCACACGTCACAGTCGTATAATATAGTAAATATTGCGCGGCATTGAGGATCAAAACCTCCCCCCCCCCCCCAACCTTTCCGGGTCTATCATAAACATGGTACCCAAAATGGTACAAGCTATGCAGAAGTGGCGCTTCACCACAACGGCTTCTAGAAGAAAAAAACAAACAAATGCACACATGTAGGACGCACGAGACATTCTCCAGTCCGTGTGATAATTCATCTATATAGCAGGAATGGCAGCACGCGCACAGGACACCCGCCGTGCAGTGCAGACACGAGTAGCTCAACGGGTATCCTCCAGGCGTCATCCCGAGCCCCGGCCTTAGTTTCTGGCTGAGCTGCACAGTGGTCAGAAGCGAGAGCCTGCCTGCCAGCCTGCCGCCGGTCCACACGCCCAGCCTCTTGCTTCTATTTCTTTCTGCGACTTTCTCTCGCTGTGTTTATACCTATGCCTCTGTTTGTGTCTCGTTTTCTGTCTCTATCTGCCGTCTGTCCCTTTCCTTCTTTCTCTCTCGCCCGCTCTCCCCACCCTTGCACGTCCCTATATCTATGTCACCTCGCTCCCTCTCTCTCTATGCACCTCCCTTCCTCTCTATCCCCCACCCGCTCCTTAACCCCTTTAGTACAGCAGTCCCGATTAGGGAACAAACCACTCAAATTCCAAGTGATTTGCCCCCAAAAACGGGACTGCGGTAGTAAAAGGGATATCACCGTTTCGAAAAGAAAGCGTGATCAATGGTGAAATGACTTAAGACAAGCAATGAATGAGTACACCCCCCCCGGCCCTCAATTCCTTTTTTCTCACATACCTAGAACGTCAGGAGAGAAGCATGCGCGGAGCTTTACACGGGGTACAAAATATCCGTCAGCGTCGGGCTTGGCTCCGTGCGCATGCCCATGAGAAGAACGGCGGGAAGTATCCCCCACCGAAACACCGGCTTCGCCACAGCCAGTATCTGCGAGACAAGACACCACACGATAAGCAAAGCAAAGTTAAAAGCCACGATAGGCCCAGCTAAGCCAAGCCAAGCTAAGCCAAGTCAAGTCAAGCCACGCCATGCCAAGCCAAGCCAAGCCAAGCTGAGCTAGCTGAGCTAGCTGAGCTAGCTGAGCTAGCTGAGCTAAGCTGAGCAAAGCCATTCCAACCTAATCTAGAAAAAGTTAAGCTCAGCTCAGCTAGGACAAGACAAGATGCTCAGGCACCAGAATAGTCAACATTAGCGTACAAAAAACCCTCAGAGAACAACGCCGTCTAGATTTTGGGATCAATCACCAACATCTAACACGTCTCATTGTGACCACCACACGCAAGAGCACTTTTTTAAAGAGGCATCGATGATTGGAAAACAAAAAATACCCATGGAAGTGCTGTTTGGTGTTGTTGTACTTTTGCAGCGACCGTATATACTATAGTAGCGGTCCCTTTTTTGTGCCGGTTGATCGCTATAGTTGCCTGTGGAATCGCTTGGCACATGGGATTCGCCAGCGTGGTAGTGCGCAGAGTAGCGCCGTTTGCCGCTACGTGTATAGTGCCGGCATTGCAGGCTGGCGCATATCGGCACTATAGAGGGACCACTACTCCACTGCAGACGGTAAAACCGCAGTGATTCCCGAGTTGCTGTGACGAGACCAGGTATCAGGTTTCATGTTTTTTTCAACGAAACGCATGACAAACGAAGCAATGTGGACAGCACACCCCGCTGCCGGGACACGGCGCGAGCACGGACGACGCTGCCCCCGGCAGAGTGGGCAGAGCAGGGGTCGACCAGCACGCTGAGGGAATAGCGGACCGACAGGTAGACCTCAAAGTCGAGGACAGGCGAAACTGGTCAAAAGCGAGTAAAACGAAAGCTGAGGAGCGCTCACAGCAAACCGGCAATATTTTTATACATGCTGGTGTACTCGTGCATGTACTGATCACATGCACGTACGGTCGCACGTCTCGATCTGCTTTGCAACACTCGCAGGCAACAGGGGTCAACGACAGCCTAATGGCTCACAACATTTAACAGTTGCACTACAGCAGCATACGAGGAAAGTTGCATCCTGTGCCCTGTGCCCCACGTGGCAAACCAGAATGACAGATTTGCAATCTGAAAAAAGTGGGCTTGAGGCAGTACCGTTATCGTAGTCAGACATTCCTACTTGGCTGCAGTATGCCCGCACGTACAAAGAGAGGGGCACGGATTGACAAAAACCATATACGATCGATGTACCTGGTGCTTGGAACCCGGAGTTAACCCTTTTAGGACCGCAGCCCCGTTTTGGGGACAAACTAGAACTTGACTGGTTCGTTCCCAAAACGGGACTGCGGTCCTAAAAGGGTTAATGTGTTGAGAAACCGTTTACGCGCAGCATGAGGGACGGGGAGGATCAGGCTGCTTGCTTAAATTAACCCGTACCTCCCGTTGCACCAGCAGAGCAGGCTCCGCTGTTACCGCTGGCACTTACTACGGGGGACCATAGTAAATAGGACCAAATATTGTACGTAAAAATAGGTATATATATAGGTTTTTCCACGTACCGTAAGCCCTATTTACTATAGTCCCCCGTAATAGACACGTTGACCCGAGCCGACACCCGAGAGGGGCAGGTGCGGTGGAGATAGCCACCCGGGAAACTCATCGTCAATTGTATCCCTCTGAAGTTCCAGTCGTGCCAGATACTATTGATAGGTACGAGTGGCGATCAGAATACACCAGTACTCTAGACTACCAGGTACCAGGTGCACGATACAGGTTACAAAAAGTAAAACAGATGTATTATGCAGCTTGAAAATTGAGTATCAACTATCCAATCAGTCGAACTCACAGCTGGCGTATTCAGTAAAAACCTATAAAAAGGCACGTAACAGGGAGCAATTCGCAATGGTTACGAAGGTTAGATACCTTGGACGGATGAGCGATCGCTATTTCATGGACTCTAGCAGCAGACCTTTCAAGACAGATGCCTTCCAGGTCTGCATGATCTTACAGGAGTATTAATAGTCAGGAGCTCATGATGCCCGGGTTGGAGCGGTGTACAATCTGCATGATCTATACACCCACTCTGTCCCTAGATTTAAGGAACTTTTTGTCTACTATTACGGGGGGCCACAGTAAATAGGACCTACGGCACACACAAAAACCTAGTATTTACCTATTTTTACTCACGATATTTGTTCCTATTTACTATGGTCCCCCGTAACAATATTTAGTGGAAATGTTCCTTTCATTCGGGGACAGAGTGAAAGCACGTCGGTACAGCAGTATCTGGGTTGCATCTGCACTATGCAGATCCTGCACGAACACCTCTCACAATGGCAAGTGAGGGGCTACAGTGGAGTAGATGATCTCGGTCACGGTCTGTCCCGAAACGTGGAACTATTTACACCTGCGAGCAGAGGGCGGGCACCAGCCTACCGCAAGGCATCCCTGCTGGCCCAGCACCGGTGTAGGAGTGCTCGCGCGAGGGGGCAAGCTGCTCGTACCATGTGACAAATCAGATTGTCCATACGACTCGGCTTTTTCTCCACTTCAAAGTTGTACGAGTAGCCGATGTACTGTTGTTGTACAGTACGAGTAGCTCGTACGAGTATTCCGTAGTAGAGCTCGTGCCAGCTCCAAGAAACAACATCGCGCATACGCAGTGATGGTATACTCGCCGACGATGTGTTGGGCAAAGACAGCAAGCACCAGTACCTGGTGCTACAGCAGTGCCCCGTTACCGGTACCGGTGGGTACTGCTGTTGTACCAGGTACTGCTGTACTGCCGTCATTTTTTTCGTTTTGCTTTTGGATCATCACTTTACTCTCCAGAATCTGTGGACAAGGCCGTGGTCACGGGTGTCGTCCCTTTCCCCCCGCCGGTACGTGCCTTCATTTTTATCGCGCTTATTAGGGTTCAGCATTCTCATTAATGGTCGACTTTCATCGACTGTTGATGTTGCTACTCGTAACTCACGCTCTCGCGCTTTACGCTACTATTTCTTTGGCAGGAAAAAGTACCTACCTGGTACCTGGTACAGTATGATATAACACGAACACAGGTACGTCAATACTGGTGATGGTTGAACTCATGTAATTGATTTTAGTAGGCACGAGGACCACAAAGCCACCGGGGACGCCGTGTACCTCCTGCCTCACCCTACCTCACGAACATACTGCTGTACCAGGTACCTGGTATTGCTGTGCCAGGTCCGACGTCTGAAAATGTAAGGATCGTTCCGGTATTCATATTGATATCCAAGCGATGCTTAAAATTCCGGACAGAGTGGCTAGGGTTCGTCGGACAACAAAATGCACCCAAAAATATGTACGCGAAATTCGAGTCGACTGCAGGGGGTGCTGTCGGTCAACCAACAAGCAGCAAAAGGTGCACACAAGAGACAAGAGCGGGGAGAAGGAAAAGGGTCCTACTTACGAGTGGCAAGCATCGGCAGGGCGAGAGAGCTAGTCATAATTTCTGGGGGGTCGACGTGTACGAGTATAGACGAGTAATCGTCAGCGGTTGCTGCTTGCGTTGCCGCAAACGGCGAGCTGGAAGCCGCTGCCGCGAGTGCAGCCAGCCTATATCATAGTAGTCACGAACTGATTGCGCAAGCCTTCCACCGGACCCGTATAACATCGTCTGTGCGCAGCCGCACCGGACCACAGGGGGTCAAAAGCTACATAGTCCACGAAAAAGAACAAGGGAGCACAGCAGACACACAGGCGGCCGGAAGCCATCAACAGGCCAAGGAGTAACTCGGAAACATGGACATCTTCAGCTTTGACCGTGATCACACCTTGGGGAGAATAGGAGAGGACCTCCTCCGTGGTCGCCGCCGAATGACCTTCGTCCCCGCCATGGTGATTCACGGCGAGATAAATCTCGAGCAAGGGGGCAGAGCAGTGGAGCACAGAGCCAGCAGAGCAGAGCGGGTCAAACTTCAAAAGGTGAGAGTTTATACAGATCTGGAAGGATTTTCTGCGTGCGGTCCTCGTAACGGTTCGGTATCCCGCCGCACAACAACCACCGCACCGCGCATGTTTCCTCCAGCTTCGACGCTTGAACGCTTGAACGCTAGATCCGCGGCCCATGGGCACAACGCCCACCGCCAAATGCGGCGGAGACGAGCGTGACGTGGGAAAGTACACGTAGGGGCACGAAAAGGACGACCCCTGTATATGGTGGTTAGTTGTGATTGAGGGGATGAAGCAAAAGCTGGCCCAAGGCGTCAGGATCATCGGTGCCAGACAGGACCGCACCCGCTACTCCAAGAATCCACCGGCCGCTAATAGAGGCGAAAACGCCTCGTCTGCGCGACAACAGAGCAATGGATGCATCCGTCCAGTTGAGCAAGAAATTCTCCAACGAGGTGCATCCCATTTGCTTGGGGCTTCTATGTGTACTACTCGTACCTCACGCAGCGGGCGGCACACAGCAAGCAATACGTAACCAGGATGGTCTCTTGTACGGCTTGTCGCTGTACAGCCGTGTGGCATGCCCATAGGGCGGTGCGTACAGACAATCACCACCCTTACGCCGAACTATCACCGTCCTTCGGCTGCAGATATCTGCACGCCGTTCCCTGTAGAATGGGATGGGTAGACAAAAAATGTGGCACTTACTTTCATACCAGGTACATAACGAAGAGAGGCAGGCTACGTAACCTGGTACATACGTACTTAGGTTCACAAACTCACGAACCATCTACAACAACGGCATGCCCGATTCAGGCGCATCGCTTTACGTCGGCGGCTGTCGTAATACAGCAAGACTTGTTTATGGCCGTACCTTCGCGGGACGTCCTTGCGTTTTACAATTATACGGAGGAGCATACAACAACCTGTAGAAGACAGCGACAAGCTGATTTTAAGGGCGCATCGCTTCGTGAACAGAACTCACGTATCGTGGAAGTGTGTTCGTCAAGACAACGTACTGTAAACTCCGTACGAACAAATGTGCCTGTTTCCCGTTTGCGGAGGTGGTGCTCAGTTCACAGCATTTTCTAAAATCCATCGAAAGGAGGGTTTATATATCCGCTACGAATCTATTCATTTTATCCGATCGACTACAGGTGCCCGACGATCTCCCCATGCACATGATACATCGACTTCATTCAGTGTCGTGTCTACACCCCCACCATATTGGCAACTTCTTTGCTGCCGTCTCCTAACTGTGTACATCAGACACTACGTTGCCTGCGTAGTCACCAGTCAATTGTGACTATCGGTCCGTGGTAAACTCCGTCAAACCAACACCGAAAACGATGCATACTCGCAGTTCAAGATAATCAAGGCCTTCGTCGTACTTTAAATAACACTCGTATAGAACTGCAGTACGTACCACGCCGCACGCGCTGTTGCATTTATCCCTCAACGATGTTTCGATAATAACCTGCTTCAGACTAACAACGAACCGCCATTGCTCCCCCAACGATAAACCATTTTCTTCTAGAATGGGACTGCCTCGGCTCGGAAGAAAAGGCGATACGGCGGGCACAGCGAGCAAGGCGTGGAGAGCGCTGTTCGCGATGCGGATGTGTGGGATACTTCCGGCGTAACTGCCCCACCTGCCCCCCAGTGAGGTAACGCTACGTATTGCTGCAAGAGTTACAATCGACGCTCAGAACTTCGCATTTCTCGAACGGCTTCCAGTCTACGGTATCTAGTTTATGTCTTTCGTTTTTTTCGCAGGCCAGTTTAATGTCGCCCACTTTGTGTCGTGCATTACTGCGCGGAGGTTTTGACCCCGACTTCGTGGCGCCCGTTTTTATCGGGTTCGTTAACACTTTGGCTGCAAACGCGCTCTCGTGTCGTCCCACGACTTTCGATGAAAGGTACGACGTTAAAACCGATCGCTGGCGTTCGCCCTCGGCACGCGACACCGGAGGACGACAGGGTCGAATACACGGTACGGATGTGAGTCTACCTGATATTCGCGCAGACGGAACGTAAGGGCGGCGATTGCCTATAGTATACCCGAGCTGTTCGTATCTGGAGCCAATTTTCCACAAGGGTAATATGTATAGAGAAAAATTGCTTTGGGCATGTAAGAAATTACATGTCTCTATATACCGAGTAAACTGACCTTTGTATAGATTCGTAGATATGGTTTATAGGCACAAAATATAACATGATTGAAAACAGCACATGAGAAAACACACACATCCGTACCAAATGATCGTGTCGCTTGGAATGGTTCGTCTTCGCTCAACGGAACATCTCGCGAAGAAAGCGCGAGGTGCACACGTGGTGAATCTACCACAGCAACAGGTGCGACCATGCCTCGATCTTGTGTTCCCTGAACGGGCGAAGAACGTATTCTCCTGCATATCGCGTACATTCAAAATACCGACCTCTATGGTGCTTCGTTCTAACGAACCGCCCATGTATCCGCCAGCCATAAAACAGTTCTTAATAGTATGAGCAAGGAGGTGCCGTACCGACGGAGAGAGAGCGTATTTTTCTCAGTCTCTCGACACGAAGGACTTATTCGTATCTCCTAACAAAATTGAATCTCGAGAAAAAATTGTTCGCTCGACCCGATGAACCGTCCACACCTCGGACAGATCATCATTTCTCACTTCATGATTTACTGCAAACCGTTCAGGGCAGATGCGCTCGTGAATTGTACGATTTCTAGCTAATGTTCCCGGGTGGGAGCCGTATTTAACCTGCACGCTCTAACACGGTTTCTTGGGTTGGACCTGCTCTGCGCAGATCCCGCGCAATGTCTCTTAATAGATGGTTGGGATCCACAGTGGGTGATATTGGTCGTTCTCTGTCCGCCGGGTGGAACTTTCCCACCGGCTGAGAATATTAAGTGAAAAACACAAGAAACGGTATTGGGTACTTCTTCGGTTGGGGAGCTCCGTCAGACAGGAAATGCTGGACGCCAGAGTAGCCCGACTACCGCACTGTTGGGGCATGGCCTACCGCACTGTAGTGGTATACCGCACTGTAGTCGCACGGCCTACGGCACTGTATTGGTGTGGTTCCAAGGCTGAAACCTTGGTCTTTCACCAACCTCGAGCTTAAACTATTGTATACTGGTGGGATTAAGCGTAGCGTCGCTGAACATGATATCTTTTGTCCAAAATGCTTGAACGTTCCGAACAAAACGAGCCCTCGGTCTCTTTTTGGCTTATTTCTTGCTCGGGGTAGCCCCCATACTATAGTCAGAGTCGGAGGAATCTTCCAACAACAAAAAACGTACGGCACGCGCGTTTACGGCATGCCGACTACCCCTTGTTCTCCCCGATGCAGCTGGAGAATACTGACAGATCCAAGGTTGACCAACCTAGCGGGGTGGTTGGGGGAGGGTTCTTGTGGGGGACTCTTGCAGAGGAAGCCGTGCGGCCTGCGGACGCGGGACACGGTGTTGACGGGCGGGGGGGAAGCTTGGAGGCGAGCACCATGGGTAGCACGCTCGCGATGGCCGCGGAGATGCCCTCGCTAGCAGGTTCATCGGATTTATCTTCGGGAGTCATTTCCGGGTTCAGAAGGGCACTAGTGTGGGCCAATGACGGCGGTGAGGCGTCTTGCCGTGCCATTTTATCGAGGTATGCGCTGCATTAGGGAGCATTAACTTATTCGTGCCACCTCCCCTCCTTGCACGAGGGGACATGTTGATCCCCTTCCTCCCTCCCTGCCTCCCGATTACGACGGCAATGACCATATCACCACACGTGGAGGACATTGCGCCAAGCTTAACTTCATCACAATGTTAGATTAATCCCAGATGCATCGCGCTCTTCTAAATGCTGAAACTCATCACACAGTCCGCTCAAACCTAGTTTTTACAACCGTGGAGGATACATCGTGATACCTTTCAGATTGACCTCATACCCTAACAATATATCATGCGATACGTACTCAGAGCTGGCAAGGCAGGCAGGTCTGTCCACCTGCCTACTCCTGTGTTTGTTAGTTGGGAGGGTTGTGGACACAAGACGTTCGGGAATAAGTTATTGTAGCCAGCGTTCTACGAAGAAAACGGTGTTGGTGAGCGTTGGTATGGTGTGTCCGAAGTCACCGTGGTCTCTAGAACGGGAGTATAATAATTATAGGATCTAAGCATCTGTGGAGGGCCCTGACGTTCCCAACGAGAAGGTGGCTGGCTTTGCTATCACTAACCCTTTTTCTCGGCTCTGCAACTCGCAGCCTCAACGATTTATCGCCGAGGAGCCCGGCGCAACGCGACGACCACACTGGGCTGCGGAAACCCTATCCCGATCTCGTTCGGAAGCACGATTCACTCTCTCAGCTGTCCGAGTGCGACGGCAACGCCGAGAAAAACGCACCGGAGGGGATGGGCGTCAGCTTGGGGTCCGGCAGCACTTTGGTACATGGTGGCAGCAGCTCCGGCACCAGCGGTCGCGGCAAAGTAGAGCACGATCTGGCATGGAGGTAAACGTAGAGGCGGTGCTGGGGGTGACGGTGCGACTGTTCGCTCGTGACCAAGCCTAGGGCACAAACGATATCTGGGATGCACGTTCATGGCTGCTTGAGTGCAGTTACACGATTTCTCACGTGTAGTTAAGGTTGTGTATAGACGACAGCACATCAATGAAGGGATTTTCGTCGTAAAGGGGTGCGCATTCTGTAAAGGCGGCCCTCACAAGTTAACTCTCCCCATCAAGTGCTGACCACATCCGTCCACCGTCCACCAAAACACACAAGTTGACGACAAATGCAAACGTCTACACGCATTTTGCAAAGTGGTTTCAGGCCCATACCCCAGTCCCCCACTTCCTTTTTTCTGCTCGCCACCTTTCCACTCTCGCGCTCCAAACAGGTGGCCCGATTTCTGCCGCGCCATCATGTCGCAGGAGAAATATTCCGGTGGGTCGCTTTCAAAGGGATCTAAAAGACCCCACGGGGGTTGTTGGTCCGCAGGAGGCGGTAGTCTTCAATGCAATCGAGAAAATAGTCAGATTTCGACTGACAATTTCGGTGGGCGGAGAGAGGGTGGAAACTATCTCGAGGACAGCATGAACTCGGGCCTAGGTCAACAGCCTGACCAGGTACCCCGGTGATGCCGGCGTGTAAGATTATTGCATTACATTGTATCGTACTACTGACGGGTAGTGATTTGGGCGTGAGGGGGCGCGGGAAAAAAAGGTGCACGGGCCGAAGCTACACACGCAAAACGCTTGGCTGGTCTAGGCCGTAGCAGGACTGTATCTCTAGCGCTCCCTCCAACATATGGCGCCGGCCGAACCAAGCTTCTTGTGTCGCTTATGCTTGCGGTGCCGGTTTCCTTGACAAAGAAGTCAAGAAGTACCTATCTAATGAGAAAATTTGGCCGATTTTAACGTTCGGTACCTTTCACCTACTCTGCAGGGCTCGTCTATTTATAGATCTTGCCGAGCCTCATGGCACCCCGATCATGCCCACCCCTGCCGATAAACATCCGTCGGGGCGACGGCGCAAGTGCGTACGGGTACGTGCTTTTGAGTACGCCTTATACCGTGGGGTCGGTAACCCCCTAGCCATCTCGCCATAGTTATTCCATAGCGCTCGGTTGGGCTATTCGGTCAAACCAAGCCACCACGTACCCCCCCGGCCCCGATTTATGTAACACTTCCACCCACCAGCCCACCCGACCACCTCTCCCTTTTTTATAAACAGGAAACTAGCCACAGCGTCGCTCCATCACGCACACCTTCAAGCGCCCTGACCCCCGCGCCTCGGGGCAGCTACCTTCGTATCCGCAACCGCATGGTAGGGATATGTGCTGCGTAGTTGCTGTTCGGGGTCAAGGGAGGGGGGGCAGATTCGCTGCTCCCTTAGACTAGAGGTTGCCGGGGGGTAAGAAGGGCAGTTGTTGGCGGAGGTATTTCTCGGTCCGAAAGAAGGAGGAGATGAACGGTGCAACCGTAAACCAGGGTTTGACTTAGCCGTTGCGGTGTTGCGGTGTTGCGCTATTGCAATGTCTGGGTCGGGATTATGAGTCTGCGCAACGGGCGTCAGAAAGCGTGCTGCGCGCAGCGCACCACGGGCTTTGGACAGCGCAACGGCTTTCGCCGCAGGCGAAAACCATGTTGTGCTGGTCATTTGCGCCAGAGGCGATAAACCAGTAGTGCTCCTTTGTTTGTTCGTGGTAAGCAAAAACAACATTTTTGGGCGTCTAAATGCACTTTGTCTAATGATGCTCGGGATATTCACTCGCCTAACACATGTTTTCGCCTTCGGCGGTCCCTAAGTAGGGGGCGGCCTCCGGGGACAACAGACGCCAGGACCCTAATTCGTGTCCTGCTGTAGACTGATGTGGAGGCGTTTAGTTCGGCACTCCACTGGTATTCCCCAACCCCCCCTCACTCGTGACGTCAACTACGGTCAAGATCCAGCTACTCAAAGCGAAGTTGTCTGCCTGGCCACGGTGCGAGGCCTGGCACACGGCAAGACTCCATCACGATGTGCATGTCATACGCCACGGCAAAATTAGGTGCGTGTTTACCCTGCCACGCCCCCCACTACTGTTCTGGTAGACCCTTCCACTTTCCCGCACGTATGCCGTGTTTGTGCCTTCCCCGTAAAACTGTAAACCCCGCCGGGGCCACTCGATAGGTGCTCACCATCCAGGAAAACCTTCATCTGGCCTTGGCGCGCCTGGGTGAAGCGACCCGGGAGCAGGTATATTTGGTGGCGTCGAGGCCATCTGCTGCCGAGATTCTGCGAGGCCCTCGCGCGGGACCACCGCCCGAGCGATACTACGGGAACAAAACACACGAGGTATCGGCAACTGTTGTGGAGATGTAATAGGGTCTCCGCTATTTCTTGATGTGGTGTGTTGGGCTACAGTAGTTGTGAGGTATCTGTGGAGACTTACAGGCGGCTCCGGCGTTTCACCGAGGCGTTGCTGGGTTCGCGCGCAGACGATTCCTTCTCGATTGCGCACCGTGGTGTTGCTGTTGGTATTGGTATCGCTGATGGTGTTGAGTTGTCGCTGTTGTTGTTGATAGTCGGCGTCGGTGTGGTGTTGGTAGTGTTGGTGGTGTTCCCCGTTGATATTGGTATCCTTGTTCATGTCGTTTTCTTCGGTTGACACGATCGGTTTTGGGTTGTTGTTGCTATTGCTGTTGTAGACGGTATTGGTTGCGCTGGTGTTGCTGTTGCTGTTAATGACGCTTCCTATCACCGTAGTCATCTGACCTCTGCCGTATTCACCTCCCCGACTCGTGCACGCCGGTGACGTTGTTGTGGACGCCTCGACGAGGACGTCTTCATGAGGCGTACAAATACCACATCGTGTTTAAATGCCTATGGAGTTAGGGCGTTTTCGGAAACGCGAGTGTGAGCAAACGTGTTTTACAGCAGTGTTTCACCGGAAAGAGCTCCGGTTGTGTGCCGTCTGCGTTTCCTCCACAGGACTTTCGTGACTTCTTTGACGCAGAAGAGGACGAGGCGGCCAGAAAGGCGCAGCCCAAGGCGTACACCTACCTGGGTAACTTGCGTGAGGAGGGAAAGGCGAAGTACGTGTTCGACCGGTCAAGCCACCCACGAAGGGGATCCCTGGCGGCGCACCTACGGTGAGAAACCAATGATTGCTACGCAACTATTTACGCCGGGAGGAATTGAACGCCATTGTGAACCAAACGTCTTCTCCAAAAAGCGCCTTTTCTCATTCGACAAAAGTGGTCATCGCGTTGGGCTCGTGCCCACACCACAAAAGATCGCTCCACGAGAAAGCAAAACCCTTTGACCGAGAGGAGTGTGGAGCAAAAAATCACTCCTACGCCTATGTGGGAGTTGACTATCTGTTGGGGGGCGCGACGGTCGATGGCCACCCCGACGCTTGGCACCATCTCGCACACGCGGCTTGCTCTGAGGCAGATAACGACTATATTTATGCCCCGCTTCTTCTCCGTGCGTCGTTTCATCGGTTCGACTCGCTCTGAGGGATTTCAGAGGAGACTACCTGCCTCAGCCTGACGGGTACCGCGGCACCAATGTTCACGCGGTTGTCGAGTGGCGCCGCCCGAACACCACCCTTGACAAGTGAGTATGGAGCAGAGGGCCGACGGTATCTAAAGTACTGCTACATAACGCCCTTACGGGAGCCATACCACGGTGCGCCACGTACGCGCTGAGCAACCGTAGCGCAATCGATACGACCGAAAAGACAGAAGCGCTAATGATAGGTACATAGTTATGTTTCCTCGTTCCAACGAAAGCCCAGGCGCGGGTGAGGTCGCAAGGCCGATGTCATCAGTTTAATGGGCTAGTCGAACAGCGGTTGCCCTCCTGATCGCTCGTATTGAGGTCAAGGTTCGACCATCGTGCTCTCGGAACCCCCCCCCCCCGTACCGTGGACAAGAAGAGCCTTCATTATTCGTGCGCTGTTGATGGTGCTATCTCAGCTCGGTTGGTCCTGCGATATACGCTACGATAGCGGGTGGTAAATAACGTAATATACAGTGTTTCCCTCCTTATATGTTGTATTGTGTCTTTGTTCACTGCACCGATGTTGTACATGTCCGGCGAAAGCTTGTCTAACTTGCCAATGCACACGTCCTACATTGCAGTATGGACTGCCTTTTATCACCGGCCAGTGATACCCCGTGATAATATTATACAGAGGCTTTGATGTATGCACGAGAGGCGGGCTACGATCGACGTAAAACTTTTTTGGGGATTTTCCCCCCCTAGCTGACGAAGCTCTTCATCGGATACTTGCGCCATGCACTTTCATCCGGGTGCACGTTATTTTTGTTTTTATGGAAAGGCTTGGGCTAAGGTAGAGAGCTCCTCAAACGAGGACCCTAAGAAAAATGTTAGGAGCTTCACTATCGTAGCACGCGTTATGACTGTAGCGCACGTTTCGTCCATTCTCCAGCGGTACCTTCGTACTGCTGACCAATATTTTTTGTAGGTACGCGCCGTCCGGGAGGGATGCTGTCAGGAGAGTAGCGCAATCCCGCAAGGCCCAGAAACGTCAGACCGTGTGGGTCGGGGAGCAGACCAAAGCGAGACAGCAGCGGCGACAACGGGCAAACCATCTACAGGAGGTGAGGGTAGTTGAACCGTAGCACCCCATACTGTGTGGGAACTTTTCGCAACGCATCAGGACTGCGGCCTCTTTGGGCTATGCGACAGCCGTAGTCCGTACATGGGTATGAACGACGTGATTGTGTTCGAGAGTAGGACGACATTGCGCGCCTTTCGCAACAGCTTTCGTGTTTTCGTCTTCTCCAAGCTAGTCGTGGGGGAAACACAGCAATTGCGTGTGTCGACCGGTGAGATTTCCCATTAATTGGGTTGATTCTTGAGTGTGTTGGACGGCGATGGTCTTGGCCGCTGAGTGTCTCTGGTCCTGTGAGTAGTTGGGGGTGTCTCTGCCGCAGGATGTTTCAGCCTTGGTGCTGTGGACGCCAAGCTTCCGAATTGTTATCCCTCCCTCCTCAGGTCTATAGGTCGGAGCTGTCCAATGAGGTGAAACGCGAGATCGAGGTGCTTCGGCTTCCACCAAGGGAGCAACACGTTCGCGTCGCCGAGGCTATGAAAGACAGGGTGAGCGGCTACCGACTTACGTGGCTATTACGCAGGAGCTACTTAGCTTCAGGTTATTGCTACAACTTCTATCACGTCATGCTCTCGCCTTACCCTGCCAAATTGACGAGTGGTCCGTGGAAAAATATGTATGATCGGACGTCAGGTGGCGGCGGCGGACCGAATTGTACGCAACGTCAAACGGTACGGCCTTCTGGGAAACATAGAAGACGCGCATTATGTGAAGTATACGCTCGACACGGCACGCTTAGCGGGACTGTCAGCGGAGGTCCAACGCGCCTCTCGAAATTCCGCTTGCGGCAGACCCAACGTTGCCACCGTCGCCGCGGGGGCATTAGTCCTGGAAGGAAGATCTTCCGTGACTACAAGTGACGGTGGCAGCCCTGCTGACGCCCAACCTGACGGTGGGAGAAGGGAGACGTCTGCCAACGGGCTCAATGCTCGGCAGAAACACGGAGGCAAAGGCGGTGATGCCAAACACGGTTGCGGTGGTGGTCTCGGCAACTCAAATAGTGATCACCGTGAGGCAAGTGTTCCCAAAGTATGACCATAAATCGCAGCGCGGCATCGGAGTGTTCTTCGTGCGGATCCATTCACCGTAGTTGATAATACGTTCGGTCCGCTTCCAACACTTACCGCACGCGGGCCGATATCGGCCGCACGCTTCTCCTGCTCTTGAACTCGCCCGGCTTCCACGGTATTTACGCAGAACAAGACGTTTTTTACATTATACAACGGCAGCAAAGTGCATGCTGGCCGCGATCTCATTGTCAACTATTCTCGCGTATTTCTCTTGGAGTATTAAAATATATTCGCACGCGTCTCTCTCTTTCCCTCTGTTCTCTGTGCTTTGCTTTCGTCCTTCGACCATCGTCCTCGTGCTTAAACTGACGCGGGGGTACCTCACAGATGTCCCCATACAGACCGTCAATGATTCGACCAGCCGAGATGGCGGCTAAGCTCACCTCACACGCGGCGACACACGGCCATCGTACAGGCGATATGAGAGCGAAGCGCAACAAACGACACGTGACGGAAATGGAACAAAGCGCTGCTGCTAAAGAAGCTCACAGGTATCGCCGGTTCCAACGAACAATTAAAGCCAGAGACCCTTACAGGCTAGCCAGTGGTGTCGTGTACGTCGAGCTCTACTGAATCCCAGCCAGTGTGACAACGTTTTTTTCATACAGGTCTCTTCGCGCTCCGTGCCCTGCGCTTCTTGATTTGCATTCATCCCCTAGGATCAAGCATTTGGAACGGGCGAACCATAGATGCTCCTGGTCTTCCTTTCCCGCTTGTCTATGCCCAACTCTCGCTTCCTTTCCTTAATGGCAAAAATCCCAATATGGTGGCGTGCAGACAACACATACAGTCGGAGCGTCTGCGAACTTTCCGGCTTGCGGGTCACCCAGTACGTCGGGGAAACGAGGATGATACGACGGCTGTGCCCGCGCTAATTCCTATTCCCGAGGGGTTTGGGGCTTCCGAGGTGATATTACAGGGAGGGACGGTATTGATACGAGGGAGGCAGGCTTTTATTCGCGCGTCGTTTTGTGGTCCATGAACAATGTTATGAGCACAAACCATGTGCTGGACACGTTTTCTCGCGTGCTAGTGTTGAAAAGCCTGACGTTGCACACTGTAGGGTACATGCGCCATAAAAACACGAAGAGGCATCGCCGACCCGCCTGTCACGGCAAACAAGTACAGAGTGACGGTGCAGGTCCTATAAACTACCAGGTCTCAAAACGTAAGGCATGGGACCTTGCGCTTTTCGTACTTCCCATGAAGGAAGGAGCCATCCGTGCTTCCAGATGGGGTGGCGAGGCGGACAACTTTCCCGCTTTCACGCACCTCCCTATCTGTTTTTCTCACCGGTCCGTTTCCCGTACGTACTCGCGTGCGACTTCATAAAGGCTGCCGAAGAAGGACAGAAATCGTTCGTAGCTGGTCGGATTATGGAGGCGTTACGTTCGAGCCAGGCCGACTCCGTGACTGGAAGGTGAATGAAGCTTCGTGCTAAAATACCGCAGCCATTTTTAGCGATGAAAATTGAAGCGTTAGACTGGCGCGTGGAGGTTGCGAGGTACGCAACGATGTCGTTTCTGCTAGGGTGGGAGCCTGTGACGTACCTGGTAGAACATCTTATTTTGATCGATCTCATAAAAAGTCATGTCTGTCGGTTCCCCTCACTGCAGCCTCCTCGAAACGCTCAAACTCTAGCACGCTCGGATATATTATCCGCCGTCACTCCACGTAAGCCCAGTGCATTTGGCAGCTGTTGAATCAGCTCACAACGCCTTACAAGTACGAGTACAACGATGCGTTGTGGCCTCGAGTTGCGCTATCGTCGGAAATTTCCGAAGACACAGTATGCGCCTGTTGACTGCGGACAATGCCGATCGAACACAACCCGAAACAAGCTGAGCTTAGGTTAACAGACAAAGTCGACAAACAATGGGATAACGCGATATCAGGTATGTATTTCAAGGTAGGAATCCCGGAGGACAAGGGTTATACACGATGCCCCTGTGATCGTCAGGGAACATCATGGATCTATCCCCGGCTTTCTCTAGTGAATAGATATTTCCACGAACCTAGTCAAGCTGAGCGTCAGTTTGCTTAATTAATGGGCACACGGTAATACTGCGCGATCTAATTTTCAAGGCCGTAACCGAGGAATCCAAGAGGTAGACGATGCACATGTGATCGTCCGGGAACATCATGAGTCTATCCCTGGGTTCCTCAAGTGATGGACATTACCATGAATCTGACCCCAGGTTAGGGAAACGATGGTACGGGCTAGAAACACCGAACGGGAAATAAGCGATGGTAGTTTATCACGTTCTCGACCGCGACGGGAAACCCACGAATGAAACAAGTTTGCGGCAGAGCAGGGAGAAAACCATTGTTGTCGCAATTCTGCGTAGCCACGAAAAAACTCTCCGGATGGAAACGATTCGCTGACGAAACGCTGCAAACCGACCTGACCACTCCCTTCCTGTGGTCCCACTCTCCGTGTCCTTGCTTACACACATTGACTTCCAGGAAAGCCAAAATCGCGGTTCCCCTGTGGCATCGTGCGACAGAAGAAATCGACTCCTCAAACACCGGCAGCATTCTCTATTCGGATTTGATAGGCCATACGTACTCAGTGCTCGTAGGGCCAAAACGGGTTGATCCAAATACGAATGGGTGACAGGACGCAATGCCTACCACGGAGGAACGCTATTGCTGTTGGGCGGATGCTCGTGAAGGTGGCCGCGCGGACAGAATGTGCACCGTGTATTCGGCGGTCTCCGTGCACCTGGTTGAGCATGATCCAAAAAGGTTTTGCCTCATACATTCATCGAGAGAGTTACAAGATTGGTGTTAATGTTGTTTTACTCCCAACCACTTGGGAACCTGGATGAAGGTTGCTTCACTCTCTGCCGTGATGGTTTGAGTATGGTGACACGGGCAGCACTTGCAGCACGTTCCTTCGACACGATCGATCGCGGCGCGAAATCCAGCAGACCTACGCACGAGTTTCATGTCGATGAGCACTACCACGGTAATATTTGTATGAGTGTAGGGCTTCAACCCCTCCAAACGTCGTCCAGCTCTGAGTGCTACGTTCGCTTCTGAAATACGAGCAGAAAGAGGTCGGCGACATATTTCAATGGCGCCGTTGAGCCCACCCAGTGTTCGTAATCTTCAGGCGCTATTGATTTTGAGTCTTAACGCTAGTCGACCCAACAGTGTAGGGGCCGAGAAGAGTGCTTTCACAGGACTCTCACAGACCATCACGGCGTCATAAAAACGCAAAACGCAAGGTGCAATTGCCCCCTACCCGATATCATACCGATAGCCCGACCCGACACATGGTATCCGGCAAATTGTAGAAGAGTCCCAACCAACATCCACGGGCGAAACCATTGTCGTCCAGTTGTTGCACGGGGGGCGAAGCAAAAATAGCGAATTTTACTCATTAGGCGATGTACGCGCCGGCCGGATGCCGTGCAACAATGGACGCGGTGCTGCAGGGGGAACGAACTTGGCTTTTGGTTTGCATATGCTGTGTCCTGGCTTGGGCAAAGCTACCGCCGAAACCTAGCTCGCCCCAGGTGAGCACCAAATCGAGGCTGTTTACGTTTGCAATATTTGTTTATTTTGGTTCGGTTGTGCTGGACGACTCAACAAGAGTATTGTGTACAGTGGTGTCCGAAGTGTCAACGCCCCCAATTGATGAGCCATTGAACATCGCAGGGAACAACCAACGACCGCTGTCAATGCCAAACGTCGCCGCAACAAGTCCCCGTCGTTCGACCGTTTCCGGCTCAACAATTGCACAACGTTGGATCTATGCCCATTAATCGCGCTACTGTATCCGATGCGGATATGAACATCTAACTCAAGCGATTGCCCTAGACGTGATTCCCCACCGTCGCTTTAGACGGCCGTCGTAGCACGCACGAAACGACAAACTTGTTCGTTCTCAACGTTGACGCCGATCGCCGTGTCGAACACGCCCTCGACTGCTTCGATGTTCGCCAAGGTCAGATCCGGGTACGTGTCTATCCCTTCACTCCCCCCAGACGTTTCCATCACACCTCTACCCGCCACCAAGGCCATCGCGAGTGGGCATGGTATTGAGTCGGGCTGGAGGGCACCCGCGGCGTCCTCAAGCAGCCCGTCGAATCGATGTTGAAGGGAGGGAGGGGGTGACTCAACCGTGGGAGCTTTCGTCTTGAACGCCACCCAGAGTGTCTGCATCGAGTGTGGAAGGCGCGATGGGGAGTTGCTTACGATATGTGCCCGCCAAACTTGTGCGAACGGAGAAATACTGATGTATTGATAGAGAGAGGGCGAGGGCAAGCTAAAGAGACGAACACGTACTCGTAGATAATCATAAATATGTTTAAGAACTCGCTGGGCTCGCCAGTGTCGAGGACTTGGTTCTCAACCCACGCCGGAGCAGATACAACCCCATCGGCGCGTGTCTCGCCTCTATCACCAGGGGGAGTCTTATTGTTTTCAAGGTTGTCTGTTGGTGATCTCACATCGTCAAATTCAAACCCGAGGTCATACCGCGACAGGCTCTCATAAATCTACAATATACTGGCGCAAGCTCTGCAGCGCATACCATTCTTGTTTGGGGAGACAATAGTGCTAGGAGTGTTCGAGCTCCCCTTCCCACGTAAAGCTAAAACCAAGGTGCACTGTGACCCCCTCGGTCGAACGGATGACGAGCGGTTTCCCTCGAGAGGCATACACACTGCGGGTACAAGACCTCTTCAAACTAACTCCCCTTCGTGGAGCGCGTGCGTCTGTAACCTTGAAGGCAACCCCCACCTTTAGCTGCGAGGCGCGCTTCCTTAGGGCATCGGCCCTCGTCGCAGGTACGCGGACGATGGCGATCACCGCGCCTTGGTCGGCTGTTCCTGCGCTAGCGCCTTGTAACCCGGAGGTTACAGCCAGGGGCCCTAAGTAGATAATGGCTGTCCGAGTTGGATACAGCCCGAGGCTACTATCGTCTGCCACGCCAGTTGAGTTCCTGCCCCCACAGCCGTTCGCTTCGTCGTTCCCGTCGTGTGGATCACCCCATGTCCACTGCACGCAGATTCTTCCGCGGAAAGCTTCCCAGCTTGACCCAGATGTAACCTAGACCGGATCACGGGGGCGTGAACGAAGAAACACCGGCGCGTTCTGTTTTGCCGGACCCGTCTCACAGGTGTCTGCTTGTTCAATAAGCAACATAATGGAGAAGAGTACACGGGCACCGACTCTCCATTCGCGAAATGTTATCAAAGTGGCCTGATGTGTACGCCTCGTCGCCGAGGATCTGTTGTCAGCAGAACGAAAGAAAGTCAGATAAAACAATGGTTCTTTGTCCCTGTACATTTTACTGTAGGAGAAGGAATAGTTCTGATCTGCCAATGCTTGACGCCACCTTCGACTTACCTCGCGAGAAGGTGGGTCGAGGGATGCTTTGTCGACACAGCACTTCTCGCGGTACGCGGGTACGTGGTCATAAAGCAGTGCGTGAATCTGCGATGGGCAAAAAACGGCACAGAAGCGATGGGAAATTCGCTCGATCAAATATGGCGGGATGGAAATAATCTTCGAGGCACGACCCGCCAGCGGGACAAAAACAATCTCTGTGTACAACAACGGTTACCAGCATCCGTACTGTATGTCAAGCGGAAACTGAAATGTACCTGACATACAACGGAAGCCGGCAGCAAATCTGCTGGAGCAGCGGCAAGGCTCTTTTCTCTGATCCTCGCACGTAGAAACTGCAACAGACCACGCGCACTCAAGCGCATGGGGTCGTCGTCAGCTCCTCGTCCACCACGACCCGCGAGCTCATCTAAAGCCGACCTACACAAGCGCGGGACAGGCAACAGCGTATATTAGGAGGGGTGAAGGCAGACGTATGGCGCACCCGGGCGTGCTCAGTGTAATTGTCTGTTGGAGTCGTAGGGGGTTATGAGGACGGCCGCGAAACGTTAGTATATGCGGACTACAAGCGATGTTTCATCCAACGCGAAGAAGATCGAAGCACGAGCCGATTGGGAGAGGTTCAGGAGGCTATCGAGCCGTCGAATCTGCGAGAGAGTGGTACCCAGCAGATTCAGCTGCGTAAAATAAGTAGTTGGATAGTTCCATGAAGAGATTGATTCTTCGGCAACGACAGAGTCAACGGTTCCGACAATCCGGCGATAGCAGCGTCGCCATTCGTAAGCTTGTTTACTGTAGAGCGCATACAAGTATCTGTACAACTCCGCGGCTTACATGTTTCACCATCCGACTGCTTAGGAAGCAAATATTACAGTATGTGACATTTCCAGTATGCCCCCCCACCACAGTAAACACACGATACGCTGTGAAGATGGCACACCCCTGATGAAACCAGAGGCGCGCCAGATATGACGAGGGTCCGGTCACGCGCAAACCTGACCTCGCTCGTGCCTGGAGCATACAGCTACAAAGGGACTTCTCGAAATTGTATGACATCGCAACTTCGTAGGTTTGCGTTACCCACGGCAACCTGGCTTCTATTTCGTATGGGCTTTAAAACGCGGCCAGCATGTATATAGCTGCGAAGAACTATGACCCTCGCCTCGCTGTGTTCGTGAGACGGACATGGCCGGGTGGGTGTGACCTTTATGAAAAATAAATTGTGGTTGCATCTGCCTTGAAGGACACCCCCGAGCGTTCCATGTAGTACGTCGCAGCATGGGTCGCTGTTATCATGCACCCCGAAGACAATAACGACCAACGGAAGTATTCCCTTCTCAGCTCTCTGAACACTTCCGCGCGACATCACCTTGGCATGGCTTCTATCACCGCCGGGGGGAGAGGGTCACTCGCAATGCTGTCCAGCTCGATATCCAGATGGCGGTGGCCCGACGAGATTGAGGCCGCTAGCCGGAGGTAGTGCGAGACCAACTCCAACTTATGCTGAATGGTCGGTTGAATGCGGGGAAGGTGAAAGGGTTGGGTTCGAAGCATACGGTATCTTCGCGGCGAAGTGAAATTATTGCCCGTACCAATATTCCTGAACTCAGCAGGAGCCCGGGTCAAGTATCGTTGTACACCCAGCTCTGTAGATGCATCCAGATCGATTGAAAATATATAAATATTGTGATAATTTAGGTTGTCGTCCTCGGTGCCTTGTGTTTGACGGTTACATGCGTATGCCTATCGATTAGAGAGCAGGCAAGCCTACCCAGCTAGCATGGAGACGGCTTGGAACAACCCCTGTCGCCACAAGTAGAATATAGCGATGTTGCGGGCAACACGACTGTACGGCCCGACTTCATTTTATAAAGCCATCAGCACGAACAGCGTTGACAATGTCTGCTCACTGTAGTCTCGCCTTGGATGCCAGCCAGACGGCATACGGGCTGTCTTCATGCCATCATCGCTTCAAAGCCAGTTTTCACAAGCTGCATCGAACGCGCTTGCGATAGCCAACTACTTTCTCAATCCGCAAGCGGAAACTGCCCGGTCGCAACCAACCCACAGCTCTCTCCGCACACCGACGGTGGGTGTAACATCGCCATAACATACCTTCAAGATATCCGCGTCCGCACCATCGACGTGGTCTTCGTGGGCAACTGCCCCGCTCCCGTCCGAGAAGGCATGCAGCATAACGAGCCCCAGACAAGCATC
This sequence comes from Nereocystis luetkeana, assembly GCA_031213475.1. Taxonomy (NCBI): domain Eukaryota; class Phaeophyceae; order Laminariales; family Laminariaceae; genus Nereocystis; species Nereocystis luetkeana. The sequence continues at coordinate 4,840,174 of JARUPZ010000013.1, read as the reverse complement.
ACCCATTACCCTCCAATCGTGTCCCCCTCGGTGAAACGACACGCTTAGGGCAGCCGTCAGTGCCTTTGCCGACGCCTCTTCCAAGACACGCTCAAGCCTCCCGGGAGGAGTCGTGGCCCTGCTTGGCTTGTTCTTGGAGACCCGAGACGCTCGGAGGGTTTGCAAGCGGCGTAGGCGTATTTTCCCGATAAGGAGGAGGAGGTGGGCGCGCACTGCGGGGTGCGGACTGGCCACGTGTCGCATCAGTGCCTGGGAAAGGGTGCAGTGGGGGGAGGGGGGCGTCGATGGTGTCCGTGTCCGACGAAAGTGCCCCGGTGGTCTGAACTGTTTGTTCGGGATGCGACTCCTCTGCGCACGCCTCAGCGTACAAGTAAGATTTCCGCTACTGCAGACGCACCGATGTTCTTCTACTCGTTTATTCATTGTTCTACAGTAATGCATACCTGGCACGGTTTTTGTGAGTCAATGGAATTTTCCCTCGATACTAAGGTAACGTGGCAGTGCTTCAAGGTCTCGAGAGGGAGACATTACCGCCAGTACAAGGGTATCATATTTCCTGCGGCGTCCCGGCTGCCTAAACTGCAATACCCTGTCTGCGGTCTTGTATGAAAAAACAGGGTTTAACGCACAGGTTGTCTGAGCCTCATGCGGGTGTAGACAAATTCTTGTGGAGACATTGAAAAGTATAGCACATCACTTGGCGTGCCGAATTAAAGGGCTGTCGACACCTTGTGGGCCACAAGGTGTCGCCACAAGATGTCGACAACCTCTCAATTCGGCCTGCCTAATGGTATGCTACATTGGTCAATGTCTCCACAAGGATTGTTCCACGCCCACATTGTGCAAAGGGGGGGTCCTGGCCACCTAAACACTCCTACTGCCACAGGGACTAGTTGGGCTCGGGGTAACAGTCAGAGTTCCGTTTTGCTCTGAACTGTCTCATTGCATGCGGATGCGCGCCTCCACCCCCAACAACCTACTGTAAGTTGGGAGCGAACACTCAGGTTTCAGACGGGTCGACATCCGGCAAAGTAGACGTATTACGCTTTCGACAGAAGTCGATGCAGACGAAATTCTACTGCTGTACGTGTTGTTGCATACGGCGATTGAACGGAAAATAAGAAAAATACCGCGTAAGGAAGGCCTGACACGAGACCCGTGACTTACCGCTGCTTCTTCGGCCATGCGAGAAACCATCGATAGCCAACACTCCTCCCCGCTCGTTCCTGGAGGCCGAGCTTCTCTGGTACTCCCAACAGGTTCTTCTTCTCCATCCCCCGACGACTCGCCGCGTCTCTGTCGCCTGGCGTGGTGCTGCCCGACACCCTCCACGACCTCCAGCAAAGATAACCTGCAGAGTAGACGTTTGCATGCCATGTCCGCCCAAGCAGTCCAATTCGTGTCATAATATGAAGGTTTGTTGAGCAGGCGAGATGGGGGTGAATGGAGGAAAACGTTCGAAGGGACGAAAACACAACGACATTCGCCATATACAATGTTGTCATCGAGCAGACTCCTCAGTGGTCAACCAACAACCATGTGTAGTGCCGAGATCGACCCGAACAACAAACCACTTGCGTTCGTATCATAAGCACTGTAGGTAATTTTATGGGAGAACACCACAAGACAAAAAAACGCTACAAGTACATAACCCTACAAGGTGAGGTATATGCCAAGGACATCCAGGTGCATGATGGATACCTGGTACTGTGCAGGACCCCCCTACAGTAGTGTGCTGTGGTGTATCGTGGTTGTGTAGATGTACAGTACATAAAAAAATCAAAAGATTATTCGAAGCAGATATATACCTGGTATGCTGCAGTGATTTTCCTACTGCTCAAACGATACGCATGGACCATTGCAGCAGAAATTCGTGCAATTCGTACCTCTGGCATCTCGACAGCAGCAGTGATTACAAATTTCACGGCAACACTACAATATTGTACTGTATGGCCTCCTCATACAGTGAAAACGATACTACGGAGGGGTGGAAAAGCATCGGTCCCACCTCACAGCAAGGAGAAGCCGGAGCGTTGGCAGATGCAAGTTCACCAGAGAAGATGGTGCGGTTTCGTCCACCTCGTCCGTCGGTGAGAGCCCAAACGCAATTTCGCCAGGCAAGTTGCAAGGCAGGTCCCGGAACGAGGTGCCAAGAGCTTGCAGCAAGCGTGGCTGGGCGTCTGTCGAGCGTAACAGGGATCCGATGTTGGCAAGCCAAAGTGCTACTGCTGTGCCAGGTATGCCGTGGGCATTGGGATTCCTTTGCTATATGTATGGGGTGCAATTTCTGGCCACATGCAGCTGGTTTCTCAAGGATATCATCCGGCGTGCTCCCCGAATGTACGAGATATTCCGGACGTGGAGTTGTATTGGCTCGCCTAGGCAATATTGTGGGCTGCAAAGAACTTGCGAACCTGTCGACTATTTTCTTCCTATCATGTTAGTTTTCGTAGCATACCGTCTCGATCTTCGTGAAAGCCTTTCCCGGGTACCCTGTGCGGTATGGTCCCAAGAACAGTATTCAAGGAAGAACCGATGCTCTTGATAGTTGATTCGGCGAAGTTTGTTCGGGAATGCATCGCTTGCGATCATCTTCACGATTGAGCACAGGCACTTTGTATTTGCCGAGAAGTTGAACTGCGGAAGAGCGCGTAGCTGTGACAGAGAGCTTTCGTAATACCGAAGTACGAGAGTCACGTTGTCTACATGCCGTCGGCCCAATGCGACCCCGAAATGCAGCGGTCTCCTTGGCCATTTCCCAAACTCGGTCCCCTAACGCACCGGTGCAAGCAATGTCCGCCAGATCGCCGGTAACCCGACGTCTTCCGTTCCGGCACTGCAGGGGTGCGAGGGTCTACGGTCGTACGACTTTGGCCACGCATGGCTCGAGCACACCCCGGTCACCTAGGGTTTCGTGCACGGAAACTCATCTCGTCCAGTGCATTACCTTCTGCCATCAAGTTGTCTTCTCGGGCGGCGTAGGTCAGCGTCCCTGTGCCTATCCACCCCAGACCATTGGCAGCTGAGAGCAACGTCGAGTCAGCCAAGCGGAGGGCTTCCAGCGACTCCGTCAGCAGCAGCAGAGTTTGGTTTTGCTCCCCGCCTCCATTCACCAGGCTCTGCTGGCGACGAATCTTGTGTGGTTCATGAAACGGTTGGGGGCCCAATGGTGAGGAAGGTACGCGCCGCAGAATCATCAGGGTGGGTTCGGCAGGGTGGAAGACTTTATCATATTTGCCGCCACCGGGTGGCCGTTATCTCGTTGTAATTCATGATAAGGAGAACAGTGCGTTGATGGGCTGGTTCGAAGATATTAGTATACTCTCATGGACCCCCGCATCCGGGCTCTGCATTAGTACTTTGCGTTCGGGGACCAACTTTCACAACATGTGTGCAGCGCACATGTTATACTTGCGTTGGTAACGCCTGCGTATTATTCATCGCCAGCAAGGCCATTGAACACCAAAGTTTGACCACGCGTTTACATATACGTGTGGCACACCGAGTGGGCCTCTTCAGTGCGAAACCTAAACCTTCCCCGGCGGGAAAAGGAACACATGCTGTACCCTAACCCCTGGTACGGCTCGCCAACCTATGATATGCACACATCAATCGTAAGAGCCACCGATGTGTCTCCAGTGTCTCCAGGGGGAGACTTCTAAGGCGATCGGCACTGAATTTGCTCACCTTTGCCAGGAGCCTCAAGACAGCCGCAAGATCCAGGGCGTACGCGCCATTGGCCTGGTATTCTGCAACAAGGGCCCGGCAGTCGGTGACCGCTTCCTCCAGCTTGCCCTCTGCCACAGCGGCCTATGGTACCGAGATTGTGGCCAGGTAGTTGGGTGTAAAAGAGGTATCAACACCAGAGGTTGGTTGTTTCTCGACGAAGTTCCAACCGGTAGCTAACCGGGGTAAATAGATGGCATTCGATAGTCGTACGCTTGCACACAGGTGCGTGTGTCAGCCGCAGTAGATGTCACGGCTCATCTCCAGCAAGGTTTCACTTTCGGATTTCGCGCCTGCCAAAATCCAACATCGGGTACCGTATTCTCCAACCTTGCTAACACAGCCCGAAACTCCATGTTCTTGTTGCCGCTATTTCATCGGACCGTGTCGCTTCCTTCGATGCTTGCCCACCGGATCGTATCCTTCACCGCAGGCAATCGACACGATCCCACCATTTGTTTGCCAATGATTCGACCGTTGTAGAGCCCATGTGTATCTATACCAGCCTAAACACCGACGAGCCGTCTCGGAGGAGCGTGACACAGTACGAGTATAATCATGCTGAGCTCGTGTCTTATGCGTGGTGCCTAATTTTTGCACTGACACTTGCTATACTATGTGGTAGGGGCTGCATCTATTTAATTCTGAGGAGCTACATATACCCCACCCAAAAAACTGCGTTCGAGATATAACGTAGAACTCACTGGCCGATGAATACTCCTGTAGCCCGAAGTAGGTATACAACTCTTGACGGCATTCCAACAGTATGGTGGTAGTCCCCCAGTTGAGGACCCTCGTCAGTCAGAACCATTCGCCTTGCAAGGCAACATGTGCTACCCCTCTATCGTAACACACCTCCTCCACTTCGGAACCGCCACCCTGCTCTAGCAGCCCCGTCAACGTCGTGTGGCTGGTGCTGTAATACTGGTATGCACCGTTTCAAGATGTTTGTCCTCTGAAGTCCAACAGGGCTTAGAACGAGACACCATGGGGGGGTGGTTTGTCGTCGTGAACCGTTTGACACTCCTTCTCATTAAAAAGGAGAAAGAGCGGACGACGTCGCACCTGTGCTTTTAGCCGGCGTAGACGGTTACATAATACAGCTTCGCCAACCGCCTTTGCTTCGTCGAGGCCGCTCCGTATTTGAAAAATAGCGTCCGCTGTGCGACCCTGCAAACAGAATGCACCGAAAGTGTGATATGGTGCAGTTTACGAGGCCTAGGGCCTCAAGATATGTTCTGCTAGACGTCGGGTGGATGGTGGACGTTTTGTATTGATGCTTCTTCGGCGCAGCACAAGCAGCGTCACCACGACACTAGGCTCTAGCGGACAGGCTGCCTGATTCAAAACGTGTAAAATGAGTTTGTCGATGTTCCAGTAGATCTCGGATGGATGGTGGACTTGTTGTATTGATGTCTCTTCGGCGCCGCACAAGCAGCGTTACCACGAGGCCGGGTCCTCGCGGGCAGGCTGCCTGATACAAAACGTGCATCATGAGTTCTTCGTCCGAAACAATAGTTCGACATATATCAGGGGTACCTTGTTAACCTAGTCTCGGTGTGCCCCAATAAAAAGGGCCAAAACATCTAATGTTCTAGAGCTGATAAACGAAGTAGTTACTTAGGATACCTCACCGGGATCGGCAAGGCTCATTAAGGGGTAAGGAGATAAAGTATGAAATCAGCTATTCACGGCGCTCGCGGCGGCAGTCGTCCGTTCTCGCTTGCCCAATGTATCGAGCATAACTAGTCGATCCCACACAATGCAGGGGCGGAATCAGCGCCGGCGTTCAATGCTCGTGGAGCGGTTGCTTTGTCACAAGTGCTCGCATGCGAGAGAACAGGATTAGAAGCTGGGAACCGACAAAATTGAGGAGCGCAAATATGTGGCAAGCATCAGATCAGCACACCCTCTACCATCAAGGGAGAGATGGGAGCTTGTGAAGGGATACTCGAATATGCGTGGCAAACGGATACGCTATTACCCGCCTGCGTTTCGTACGCAAGCTTATGTCGCGCAAGCATGTATAATCCTTCTTCACTCAATCTCGCATTTTTAGTTATCCCGTTAGAGCAGGTTATAAACGCGCCCACGCCGTATTCTTCGTGCTTCCACCGCAAAAAACAACAGACGTTACCGGTGTCCTGACCTGTAAGAGTGCCACTACGGCAAGATCGTGCCGTAGCTCTAGCCATGCATTGACAGCTTTCCACGGCTGCCTTTGCTCGCCCCCAAAGACGATTGAAGCTCTGTTTGGTGCTCCTTGCGTAGTGATGTCGTCGTCGCTGGTATTTGCCGCCGTTACTCGCGGCACAGGCACCGTTGACGCGCCAGGACCTCCCCGCCCATGACGCAGGAGAACAGCTAGGCCGCGTGACGCATGGTGTCGGCAAACCTGTATTATTGATGGAGTCAGGGTTCACAGTGATATACCGTCATTTTCTTATCATAATTTCACAGACCATTGCTCATGCAAGCAACGTGCTGTACGGTAACACGGTTCACAGGTACGGGGGTTTCAGCAACGCCCTCGGCCGTGCGGGCTCAGCAGACGTCACCAACGTAAACAAACCGAGGCCATCGGGGGAAGGGCTGGTGTAGGTAATACTCATACCAACAGCGTCAAAATACAATGGCGTCCGTGTAGGGGGTTTCATTCAAACGTCACAGCTAAATGCAGAAGCCGAGAGCCGGAAGACTCGATGGGAGCGTCGGGCCCTGGCTGAATGCTAAAGTCACCCACCCTCAATTTCCCGTCCAGCAAAGCAAGCCGACCCCTTATAAGCAGCGCGTCCGCGGCCATCGGAGGTGCCCAACCGTCCACCTCCCCCGGGGCCGTCGCCATGAGTTGCGCTGCCGCGGCTGCGGCTCCCACAGCTCTGCTTTCACTGTCCACACTGTCCCCGCCGGCAGATGACTGGGTTCCGGATTTCCCCGACCGGCCACTGTTTTGGGTTCCGGCAGACGTTACTGCGATCGCTACTGGCGAGATGCGCTTTAAGATCACCTGGAGCGCGAAAGCGTATGGCACGTTACATTCCGGGTTCTTGCTCAAGAGAGGCATGCTATAGAGTAAAGTCCGCGTTTTCCTCGTCTGGTCTACCCTATAGGGATGTTGCCAACCGCCATCAACAGTTCGGGATGCTTTTACCCATTGCCTATCAGTATTTATCAGAGAGTTTAAACATGTGCTCTTGGATGTTACCCCCTATGTATGCGTTTGCACAATCACCTGAAGTACTTCACCCAAAATACAGTCGGCCGCGTCCCGCACACGTCTCAGGACGGTGTCATCGCTGTCGCGTCCTTTTCCCCCGTTCGGCGTCGTGAGATCCTCGCCTACAATCGGAACGGCGTTACTATTGGCGAGTGCCAAGAGCAAGCGTGCACGAGCACGGGCTACGCAGCATGATTCCTTCTCTCCGTGAATCTCCGAGAGGGTAGGTTCAACACCGAAAAGCCCACGCTTCAATATCCGTGCGTGCCTGCGGTTCGGTTGAAGGCGGTTAGATCAGGTCCGATTTGTTTTGTGTTTTTGCCTTTTGTTGCGGGGGGGGGTCCAAATCGTTCGCTGCTGGGTATGTAGTAGATCGTTCTCAACACGGAGAGAGTGCCGCTTTTTTTTCACCCTCGTGACCCTTGGAGACGGGACTATTGTTGACGGTGCACCAGGTATGGAACACCAAGCTCCTCTTTGAAATCGTTCTACTAATAGGCGTCGTGACATTTCTGTTGAACTTGGTAGTTAGGAGCAAGGCTAGGCACAGGTGCACAGCACTGACTACGCCTCCGCGTCTGGTTTGAACGCCCCACGGCAGAAGATAAAAGCGTGATGCATGTGAACATCCGTAGCGCGCATGACTGGCGAAATACCATGGATTTAGAGTGGTGTAGCTCTCTGAGACAGATTCCAAGGCATGCTGTACAGGAAACACCGCCCTGGTAGAAATGCTGAGGGATGTACTTGGCCTCGTGTTTTGTCCAACCGATGAGGATTGGCATCGGGCCCGACGTCCAAAGGCGCGTTATTTCCTATTACGTGGGACCATAGTAAACAGGACCTATGGTATACATTAAAACCTACCAGGTATATGTTTAACCATTTTTACTAACAACATTTGGTCCTGATATCTATGGCCCCCCGTAATAGTGGTTGATTGTTGCGGGCAGCGCAAAGGACGATAAAAGACGCGTTCACCCCGAAGATTGCATGGGGGAAGGAATTCCGTCGATCAAAGGTTGTAAAAAAAAGGAGATTTTGACCTTCAAGACACTTCTGAAGACGTTGGCATTTTCTCTTCTTTCTGCCCTTCTCACCACCAAATTGAGTTTCGAAGGGCAGATAATAGGCGCTATTAGGTCAACATGTTTGCGTAATGTCGGGCTGGCGGGATCTACGATAGGAGCGTAAAGGTCGTCACCGGGTTAGAACCCACCTAGAAATCACACCAGATCCGTCTGCGATGTGAGCTTCTGCAGTTGCGCCGGGGTTTCCGTCTGCTGCACCACCGTCACCGATCAGCCATGATACGGCGGCCGCATTGTCAGGGTGGCCCAGAGGTAGACTATTGTAGAAAGGGGCGAAGCCGTAGAACGGGAGGCCGCTCTTGGCCAGCTGTGGTCGACAAGTGCGTTGGGCAACATAAATGGGTGTTTTTTCAAAGTCACGATATAAAGGCGCAAGCTCTTTGAAACCCGATGTTCTGAGATGGGGGGGAAAAGCGAATTGTTTGTACTCGGTACGAGTATGTTGTTCAGCTAACACAGATATGTGAGGTAGCAAAAAAAGGCAGAAGGTGGGCCTTGACTCGAAGGTAGTTTTATAGACATACAAGTACTACCACAAAAAACGTTTTGCGACCACCTACCGCCCTGCTGTCGTTGTCCGTTGCAGACGAGCCGCTCGCGGCTATGGGGGGGGGGGTGTTCTTTCCCCTTCCTTGGTCAGCTTTCTTGTCTTTTGCACCCTTCTTTGCTTTTCCCTCGGGCTTTCCTTTCCCCTCCGATACAGCTGGTGAAGCGGCAGACTCGACATCGCCCCCTAGGCCGCATGCACGCCTGCCCGTTGAGAGAGCAGAAGGTCGAATTGCACATTGAACGTTAAGCATGGGCGGTTCGGAGTGAAATAACTTACTTATAGCCACTACGAAGGGTATATTCGGGTGCTATTCTGACGGTTTGGTTGGCCTTCGGTGGCAGTGTCACGAGGAAAAGGGACCTCACTATACGTAGCGTTCAGTGGGGCTCCCCACAAATACGCTTGCCACCACTACAGACCGTGCGTTAGCTGATATTATTAAGTCAGCGTCATGCGCAATGGCCGGATAGAATACCGCAGAGAGAACCTCCCCGATACCGCTCACGTCGGACTTATCGGCTACCCAGTACATCGAACGTCGCGGCCCCAACAACCAAGCAAACTTTGTCAAAACACACTCATTGCTCGTGCTTGTTTAATCGGGATAACATTTGTACTGGTAAGGTAATCAACACGTACACAACAATGATGCTAACAGCGCCGATGTTTGACAGTTTTCTGGTTTATGACAATGTTGCGGTTGATACCACCAAATATGGAAGCATGGCACCTTCGACCGGCGTAGTCGCCTGTTGTTTTCGGCGTGCTCCCTCCTGAAAGTACTCCAGCTAGAGCCGAGGCTGCCTCCGCAGGGAACCCGGCTTCTGCCAGGCACTCCGCTCTCGCTAACTTCACTTGGACAAGCTGCAGAGGGTCTAAGGTTACCCTTGATGCAACCTTAACGAAGGGAACGCCCGCGAGAAAACGGAAACTTGTTAACGATTCCATCAACGCGGCATTCTGCGGCTCACGTACCAAACCAATACGCGGCACTCTGGTAGCGTCATGGAGCTCACAGATGCCCGTAAGCACTTTTGAGTGCAGCAAACGTTTGGAGACATATATCGAATGTTTTTTATCTGACGAAACCTGTTGTGCCGCTAAACCCCCACGTTGTGGTTACGCAGGGAACGCACGTGCTCCAGGATAGCTAGAACAGGAAACGCCTCCTTCGCCCGCCCGGCCGCACACAGAACTTCTTGGACGTGCATCAGGGAGGCCGAGAGAGCCGGAGCAGACAACCGGCGGTCGTCGGTCCATAGCCCCTGTCCCTCCAGTCCTGGCCCACCCAGAGTCTCCGGCGTGTACGAGGCGTAGTCACACTCCCTCTGTAGCAAGCATGAGATTGAGCGACGAAATAGGTTGTAATTTTGTTTATTTCAAAATGTGAATTTTTCATACAACGTCTTCCATGAGCAACCTTACTGTGTCGGCGCCTCTTTCTTCCGGGCATGATGGCTATAGAAAGTTAGAGTAGAAGTATGATATAGTAGAGGCGCGCAGCAACCGTTTTCTGAAGCGCCTCGCTTGAGGCGATCTCTGTAGCACCCAAGAAACTGGCATCAAAGCAAAAATATACTCTTGGCCCGATGGGAAATCAACCCCATCGTCTAGGCCTGTAAGAAAACGTGTTACCCAATCCCGTGCTACTCCCATTGTGGAACGCGTCATAAACCATGTATTGCATAGCGCAGTCATTTAGGTGGCTTACGTCGCGCAAGGCGCAGTCATTTAGGTGGCTTATGTCGCGCAAGGCGCAGTCGACCAGACAAGGAATTAGCGTCGGGAAGCCACCTGAGGAAAGGGAAGCGTTGTCTCCATCGGCGCTCTGAACAATTCGGCCGCCATCAGGCAAAGGTTGAGCTGGCTGTCCATGTCCGCCTGCGGAACCGGGCGGGAGGCGAGCAGTACGATGTTCATGTTTCACTACTGTGGTATCAATTTACGCAATTCCCCTGCCCATGCGGTTGTGTTCGCTGTATTGTCCGCGACGTTTGGGGTTGATTACCTGCTTATCATTCGGGAACCGTCCCGATCCTGACACGACTACCCGTCACCCGGAATATAATAGTGAAGGAGGGAGTGGGTCCTCCACGCCCAAAGGGCTACATAGATGGGGGCACTACTTACTGTGCTATCACACGTTTCGACTAGGCTCTACTCGCGAGCGAGGAGAGGAGCAGCCCCATGAAACGACAAAGAGCGCGTGACTTAATTCCCATGGGCTTGTCGCAAACGGTCACGATGGAAGAGTAACCTATATCCTATTTGCTTTTCCTATTGCGTAGTGCCTCCTGGTGGGGAGAATTTTCGCCTTACGACAACTCGTGGACACTAAAATGGTGTGGTTGGTGAACTATGTATTATTTGTGCCTAGTTCTTATTTATGGAAATCAAAGGAATACAATTAAAGTCAAACTTGGCCACAGAACTGTCCTGTCGTACATGACCTGGCATGCGTAGCATATTTTGGCACAGACAGGTGAACTTGCTTGGTTTTGGGGTGGAAGCGAGGACTACGACCGCCACGTACCTGCCCAGTGAACATGCTAAGTTTGCCGAGAATGGTTCCCCCGGCAAGGCAGCTCCACCCGCCTAACGCCCGAGCCAGGGAGCCCCCTCCGCCCGGTGGTCCTCCTTGCGAAGGGTGTGCAGAGCGTAGCGTGTCAAACAGAGGCCTCCATTGCTCAACGGAATCCTGTATGGGGAATGTAAAGAGTCCCGGACCGCATGGCGGAGACCGCCTCGATCAGTAGGCGTCAGTACAATCTCTTGTGGATCGATCAACTCGCTTGATGATGGTTTGGTCCATAATTTTGTAACTTGCCTGCTCTAGCGAGCTGCTACGCGGAGCATACGGAGGGCGACTACGTAGAACGACCACCTGAGTGAAGAGGGAGCGAACAATACTAAGCTGACGCTACAGGGGCCTCATCTACCGCGCGAGAAGCAAAGGTAGGCACACGAGAAGAGCAGGCTAGTACCGGCTTCCCCTCGAACGCTGTTGTTTCTGGTGTCTATGGATCACGAGCAGGTTGTCACGCTACAGACTTGCCAGCGGCGAGTTAACTTTGTTTTTTTTTATCCGGCGGATTGGCCAAAATAAAGCTTAGGCTCACCACACTTCCACGTTCCAATTTCGTGTCGTATGTCATTCAACCTATAGCCCCCGTTGCAACATCAGCACATGCTGCTGAACGATGCTTTAAACACGTCCCACAAAGAGTCAAAGCTTCCTGCGTACCTACTACTGTAGCTTCCAGTCGCGATCACCGCCCATGAGCCTCTTAAGAAAGGCGCCAATAGTGTATCTTGCTCGCGCGAGCTCAACTACCTTTGAGATGATATATAATTAAATCTTGCGCGAAGTCTAACCATTTCTGACAGGTAGCCGTCTGTGTCAATATATCGCACCTCGGATAACACTTATCTACGTTATGGGGCGTTACACGGGAACGTGGTAACGTACCAACATAGTGTTAGCATTGGAGGAGCGATCATGGTAACGCGCTATCACAGTGTTAACTGGACACCCACGAACGTGCACACGCTAAAACGTTATGTTGGTGCTCGATCTCATCCAGCTCTGGTACTGTAATATTATGTTATGCCGTGATCAGTCCTTGAACTAACACTGTAACACAGTGTTAGGCTTTGACAAACACGTACGTCATCCCTCAAACATGCCCAGATCGATATCCGCATATTTACTAACACGATAACATAATGTTACTATCGATGCAGCGTTAGACATAACAAACTAACATAGTGTTACTCTTAGGAGGAGTGTCATACATAACACCCTAACATAACGTTACCATGTTCGCCAGCATTACTAACGCATATCATTGTGTTCAAAAATAACACACTAATGTAACATAACGCAGTGGCCAGCACTACAAATACTACGTTATCTGGACCCCCCATCTGATTGCCTTAGGCTCGGATAACGTAACCCTTAACTTACGTTAGATACATTACAGTCTTAGCCGGTCCATACGTGACATTTTGTGAGGATGTTAGCCTAAATGCGGAGGTCTCTCTAACATTACGTTACGTTGCTCCTGTCAGAAAAGATCTGACGATAACATTCCGTTACCGAGTACCATAAAATCAATCCGGGTCTGACATTATGATACTGAGTGGCCGTTGGGGCCGAAGTCTTTCTAACGCAATGTTACGACGTTACCCTTAAGATCTTCCGGAGATCTAACATGTGTTACCTGTGGTAGTGGTAAAGCGGCGTGTGGAAGTAACACAACGTAGCCGTGATATTCAATTTCGCCGACATCCCAGTAGGGGATACCTACAAAAATATCCCCGGTGACGGGAGAATAGTATGGAATCCCCGGTAAAGAAAAGCTCGATAGTTAAAAACCCGAACACAGGGGGTATTTAGGAGGTATCCCCGCAAAAAACGCCTCACTTTTTTCTGGAAACCCCGCCATTACGTTATCCATCTATAACACTGTACGTTATCCATCTATAACGTATTCTGCACACTCGAACGTACGAGCTAACACGGCAGTAAAATAATGTTAATGCTAGATTGGGGGTGTACGTTATCTGCTAACTTGCGTCACAATATACGTTGCATACTAACACATTAACCTTATGCTAGTGTTTTATCGATCATGTACGCTATCCGTTTGACGTGTATTATGGCAGCAAGTTCCGTTAACACCCTCACATAACGTCGCTCGATACGGACTGCTGCTGCGGCTGATACGGCGTCATAATGTTAACGTTGTGGTGTCCATATACGTCATTTCCCTATAACGTGTGTTACGATAGCCACTACTGGTAGGAATTTCACTAACACACCAACATAGAGTTATGTACACGTTTACTTGGCCGTGTAAGATATTCGTCTAAAGGGTGTGAAGGTAGCAAGTAAGAATCCCGCTGACACACTAACTGAGCGTTACTCGCTACGGGTGGATGTCGCTCACACGATAACAGAATGTGTACGTTTGATTGACCATGTGCGTTATCCCTTCAACGTGTGTTACGATAGCTACATGGAATTCCGCCATCACGATAGCATAGTGTTACTCGCTATGGGCTGCGTAGGACCCGTTCTACAATAGAGGTTCACCCTATATTTTCTGAGGCTCCTCACTTAAGGAGCTCCATACCTCACCCGAAAGGTGACTTCAGCAAAAATCAAAATGCATCGCGGCGAATAATCCCATGGGCCAAGTCTACAAAACGTTTTTTCGAAATCAAGATTGACATCCAGACGACTTGGGGTCAAGCAACTCCGTCATTCAGAAACAACATAGCGGAAATGTGCTACCTCTATCGTAGAACGGGTCTTAGCCTAATACCGTAACACATATACTGCGGTCAGTACGGGATCAAGGTAGCACTCTGACATCATGTTACGCGATCGCCCGCCAATATCATAACACCCTAACACTATGTTATCACAAAACCCAGGAAGTAGTTAACGTATTAATGTGATGTTACGTTTTTTTTTTTTGCTGAGGCCTAACATGAACATAAAAAAAAAAATCGCTGACGTTATCCAAGGTGTGCAATAGATAAAGAGCCAAGGGCACAGTAAGTTACAGAATTTCACTCACAAGGGCTGAACAGAGGCCGTCGATGGCATCTGTCCAGCATTTGGCGGCCAAGTCGTACTTTCCATGCAGCACCTGAGATACATTGGTCGAAACGTCGAGTAAGAGGCATGTACAGTAATGCTCCGTCACATGGATGATTACTACCAGGTATATATTTTGTGCTTTGTTTTATGAGTGAAGACCAGTCGCCGAATGCATTGTTTTGTACTCACTTAGGTTTCCACAACGCTGTACTTCATGGTGTCCAAGGGATACACAAATGAATTCCACACACGAGAGGACAGTCGGTAGTTGTCGACTTTGACACCAAAGGCTTGATACGATTTTCCAGATGTTTCCCAAATATCGCCAACCAAGACTCGGCAACCCCCAGCTACTGACACCAAGGTAAACCATTGGATAACGAACGCCAATATCTCCTGCTTCCTCACGTGTAAATCCCCCATATCACACAAAGCTTCCGTCAAAAGCTCTCGCTCCCGCTTTTGCCTCAACACGTCTACAGCTCGCCCGTACAGCTTCAGTGTACCCTTGAGCGACTTTTCCACATCTACAGGATGATCGGGATCGCCTCCTTCTTCATCGTCCAGCGGCGCCGGCGATAGAAGCGCAAGGTATTCCGCCAGGGCTTCCCTTGCACCATCGAGGGTACTGCGGCCAATTCTGTACGACCGAGTGAAAATTCAGGGGAGATAGCTTGGTGAAGTGGGGCACACTGACCCACCCTCGGGGTTTCCTATAGGCACCATGAATCCGACTGTAACAGTCTGTGATACTGAAGTCCGTGCATCAGTCGCTGCAGCAAATGCTGGTGCCGATGGTAAGCGCCATGAAAACAGAACTGCCGCTGGCCTTCGAAATGTTGCAACCACTTCTCTGGACGACTCACTTTTTATCTTTCATGTAGGCGTCTCTAGCCTGAAGGAGAGTTCCCAGGCGATGATCGTGGATCTGTTTTCGGACTCGCGCGTCTCCAACGGCATCGACCAGCGGCTCCCTTGCCCGCTCGTGTTCAATCTCGTCCTTGCTTTTGGTTTCTACCGCTCTCAGCACCTTCCGGCAAGGGCGTGAAATGTGAGGCACGGTCATGTGGACTAACTATACGCGTGCTTTCGTGCTGAACATTCGCAGAGCCCGTGTCTTTCAACACCTTCAGTTCCTGCGAGTGCGCATTGTCGACGACTGTATTTACAGAAGGCCCATAGACAAAGCAAAACGCAGTCGGTACTGCCCTACAACCAATTGGGAAACCCGGGGATCAACCCAGTTGTCCCCTGACGATCATACACCCTACTAGAATACCCTTACCCATGCTTCCGCTTGTTAGTGAACCCAAGCGCAGACTAAAATATAAGGCAAAGCGCAAGCTATCGTTCGACATCATGCGCACGATAAACAACTTTTTCCTCCCATACAAAGCTTCCCACCTTCCGTCGACGCTTCTTGGCCTGGGCTGCTTGGAAGTTTGCGTCCATGGCCTCAAGTCGCGCTTCTCTCGTCGACAGGAGAGATACCGCCAGAGAGCACAACCGCTTTTGAGCGTACAATACTAAAGAGTAGATTCTATGCCCCCCGTGAAGTCCACCAGTGGATGCCAGCAGCCGACTTCCTACCTAGATAGTCGGGAAGGTTCAGCGAAATCATAGATGAGACAAGGGCCAAGACCTCTGAAAACAATGACCATGAAAATTGTCCTTCAAGTTGCGAATGTCGAAAGCTTTTGTCGCTAGAACTCTATGTGCTCTGCACCAACACCATGAGGGGGGGGGTCATCCCTAATGCATGACAACGTTTGGATCTTCTAGAAGACGCCTTGTCAAGATTGTCCTTCTTCAACAACCATAGTACACAACCTTCACACTCGAAAACGTGCCAGCGCAGCAGGACACTGTGCCAATGCACACTAGGTTTTGTCATAGCGAGTTCGTTGTCGCTGCGGGGGGCATACTCTCAAACACCCCCGACGTGGATATTGGCCTCACTTTGTCTGTCTCGTTCTGGCCACAGTCACGGCTCAGCTTCGAGGTACTATCACCTTTCTCCCCGTACGTGATATGTTCCTGCGAAGTCGCTCACGCATATAGTTTTGGCGCCAGACGTCCTGGACGAGCGGTGAACATACTTCGGAACCGGTACTCCACCACTTTCTGACCGATGGGGCTCATTAAACCAGCTTAACAAACATACGTATCACATTGTCAATGCTGGTTTTCAATGCTGGCACGTCTACAGCGGCTCCTACAAACTAAAGTCTTCTCACCTTGACCACTACACCCCAACGACGGCAGCGGAGAATCCCTTGTAGACCCCACTCCACGAACCTCGAAACCCAGCGCACATCCGGTGGCATGGGGCAGCCAGTGCCGCTCTTTGGGTCATGATCGGTCCCGGCCATCCCACCATGCTGCGTTTGGAGGGGTAACCAGATATATCAACAAGGAACGGTTCGGAGGCAAGCTAGATCTACGAAGTCAGATATATTGGAGGGCGTACCTAATACCCAGACAACGCGATCGCGCCCACGTCAAGAACTTGTATTACGCATCCGTCTATTTTGCCCATCTCCCGACTCTGACGGCCTTATCGACCAAGGGTGTTTGCAATTCTCTTGGCCAGGAGTACGCCGTTTCCAGGAAGAACATGACATGTCGGCAATAAGCGGTTAGGTAACCAGCTAGGACTACGGCACGTGCCGTACATGCCCCAGGTTCCCTAGGCCTGCCAACGCGTGCGCAAGAGGAAATCGTTCTACAGTACGCATTTGACATTGCCACCAATCCGTGGACTCTGCTAGCCTTCACAACCGAGAAACATTTGGTGCGTCCATTGACGCGACGAAGGACAGAAACATACGACATCTCTGTCTCCTCAAGAACCCACCTCTACCCTGTAATTGGCGGAATGCTTGGCCTTGATTTCCACGCTATCTGTCTCGGAACCGTCGTCGAACTCCCCGCCTTGGCCGGGGGCACCTGGAATAGCCCCGCTGGAACGAATCGATGATGACTGTATTCGGCCACCATTCAGCGCATCTACGGTGTCCAATAGTGCCTGAAAAGGGGACATGCAAGGGTCATGTATGTCTGGGAGGGGTGGGGGTAGCAGCACATTAAGTACCATACAAATACATACCTGGTACGAATTTTGTCTTTCTTAGGAGCGACATCCGGCACGGTGAAACTGCACAGACGAGAGGCCCGGGGAGGGGTTGCCACTGGTGCTTCTCATCTCCACGATATCGGCCGTTCTATATCGTAAGTTACCAAGAATCACCCCTTGGTCCGCAACTTCATTTTGTACACTCCGGTTTGCCCCTTTTAGCGTGGGGCCCGTTGTTCTGTATGAGAAAACTATCGTGTACCTGGCAGGGTATAGCGTTGATGTCCGCCGGCCCGCTGTTACGTCAACCTCGTTTGCACACGATGCATGCTACGCCTATCACTTACCTCGCAAGCCTTGGCATAGACGAGCGCATCGTGTACCCCCAGGGGAGTGGCGGACCCGGCCCCTCCTGAGCCCGACGATGCCCCCTCAGCTTCGAGCCGGAAATCTTGCGGCGATAGCCATAGAGACAAGATGGCGTTCCACAATAGACCGCATGCTCCTTCGGCCTTTAGGCCACGAACACGATTGACGGAAACGGATCAGCACCTTGTGGCTGGTCATCCGTTTTTCTCTGGTTGGATGTTTTATATCAGCTTCCTGACACGACCTCGCGGTGACAACATCCCACTTGCAGTTAAGGCCTCAGTGATTTACTCGGTGTGACCATCAGCACGATAAGGACCTTCCACAGTAGCTCCCATGGGGGCTATGTACACCTATAACCTCGACGCTCTGACTCTAGGTTTAATCAGTTCAAAGTGGTGCGCGTGGAGATGGCCCGTAAGCTCTTACCTTTGTCCACGATCTGCCCCATCTCGCTCGACTGGCTGCCCTCGTCAAGTGCATCATGGCCTTTGGCAAGTAAGCAGCCAGAGCCGCACGCGCCCTTGCCCTGGATTTACCACCACCATCCTTGTCGTCGCCACTCGTCAGCTCTCCGGCATCACTGCCCTCAGGATCGACCCCCCCGTTAGCAGCGGCAGAACCGGGTTTGGTGATGTCCGGCCAAGGAGTGCCCTCATCCTTGTCGACGCCGGATTGTTTAGGCAAAGTTGTGAGCGACGCAGTTTGGATGATTCTGATGATGATGTTTCCATATTTGGTCATTTCCTTGTACTCTTAGTCTATGAATAGCGTCCCGTGGGGCGTCCAATACACCAAAACTCCTAAACGCCATGGAAAACTGAACACCCTTCCAGTGAACGCACAACTAACATAATTCAACGCAAGATAACCGGAAGTGCCGGGGTGGCATCATTGCAACGCGATTCACCCCAACCCGCCACCTCCTGGATCGATAAACTACCGCCACAGTTTTTTTTTAATGAATATCACGAACATTGACACACCTCAAGCTGCTCAATGGTGAATACTTCGTCGATCTCAGCACTGCTCGAGACGTCGTCTTTCCCTCCAGCCCCTCCTCCCCACTCCTTCTCGAAGATGTCCGACCCTGTGGCAGAAACGTCAGCAAACGGACCGCTACCATAGCCCCAAGGTCGGTGTGCCCTTGTCGCGTCCACGGACCGTGCAGCCCCCATCGGAGAGGTCTCATTATGGGCCTCGGGGATGGGAGAGCTGAGCTTACTAGCGGCGGTAAACGCTAGCTGAAGCGAAGCCGCTCCAAGGATATGCTCAACTTCGGCAAGCCATAGCAGCTGAGACGATTCAGCAGGTGATGGCAGCACACCGCTCAAGTCGTCCTGCGATGAACTCTGTGGAGATGTTGGACAGGTACAAAAAAAGAGGTTTAACTTTAAGGCTGATGTTATGATACTGCATGGAACACGTGGGCGGTCGACGGTATGGGGCAGACTGCTAGGCTTTGTACGGAAAACGATTATTAATCCCATTTTGGCGTCGACTGGTAATGTTCGAGACTTATGGTGCATGCATGCGAGCGCGCCAACTTAATAAACTAAACTACTTCGACGACGGCAGAACAGCCCACCCATCAGCCTGGAATGTTATGATACATTGAACCATTACAATAAGGTAACTAACCTCAACGGACGTGAATGTACCAAGCTCCTACCGTTCGTTTGTTGTTCTGGTGGCCTTCTTCCAGCGGCTTAGCATCCCTGCCTTTAACTGTCCCTGCGCCGCTAGCCTGTCCGTTGCCCTCGCCGCCCCCATCTGGTTCTATTACCACCCGTTCCGCGGCGCCGATGTATGGAGTGGTAGTAAGCGCACCCTCAAGCGCTAGGACCTACATCAGTGGCACATCGGCGCGAGTTTACAAGAGGAAAAAATGCTAAGTCCTTCTCGCGATAAAATGCGACTTGCGTACCGTAGTGGGGGGGGGGGGAGCCTACTATATGGCCCCGGCGGGCCTGAGGTACGAATCGGAAAGGAGCAAGAGAGTACGTAGGGCGAAAATGATGAACACGATGAAAACCGAATAATATAAAATAAACCATACCTGAGACGGTATAGTCAAATTCGGATGGAAAGCATTTCAAACCAACGTAAACAGAGTTTCGGTCGCATGCATAGTGGGGTGCTCGTGTATACATTGCAGCCTACTTCGCTGCAAAGAAGACTGCGCCGACTATTGATTCGGACCATCCGTCAACATAATACATTGTGCCACCCGCGCTCACGGGGTGCACTATGATACGTCCTTACCTTAATGTCGGACCTTGACGTTTCTGGTCTGTGCAATCGTTCAGTCGAACTGGTGACATGTACTCGGAGGCGTTCTACGACTGAGGTTCACCCTGATATTCCTGAGGCTCCTCATTTCACGAGCTCCATACCTCACCCGAAAACTGACTTCGACAAAATCAGATTGCATCCCGATGAATAATCCCATGACCCAAGTATACAAGAAAGTCATTTTTCGAATCAAGATTGGCATTGCGACGATTTGGGATTAAGAAACCCCGCCATTCAGAAAATATTAGAGCGGAAATGTGCTACCTCGATCGCAGAACGCGTCTTCGAGTACTCGTCGGCACCACAGATGCAAGGAGTTGCTAACGCGTATGCAGAATGTCTACAGCCGCACAACCGCTACGGCCTGTATTTGGACACTGTACCTTCGCGGTGAGCCGCTCGACATCTGCAGCATTGAGCAGTAAGAAACGACTGGCCATCGCCTCCACGCTGTCAGCATCGCCCACAGTGCCGGTGGTTCCGTTGGCTGGCTCTAGCCAGGAGATAACCTGCACCATAGCGACTGCGCTTCAGACCCCCGTTCACCATTTTTAATGGCCAAACTCTGCAAAATCGACTACAATATTTTGCGGTATAGCGCATTTAATGTATACTCCGTGTGCACACATCTCACATGCTGCAGGCTGAGAGAGAACTGCATATATTATCGTACATGGGTGTCGAATCTGCACGCTTTGAAGTCGAGGTCGACCTTTTTGGGGGTGGTATTTTTCCCTGCCGAAGGGTGCATTTGGGCCACACAAACGATACACAGTGCATTCACATTTCGCGTGAGCCGTTAACAGCTTTGCTGTTACATGTTGTGCACAGTCGCAAGCGATTGCTGATGATCTGCCCTCTGGGAGAGGACCCATTCAGATTGTAGGCCAACAAGAAGCATGCAGAGTCTGCCTTGTGACAACGAAGCAGGGTGTATCACACGCACAAGTGTTTCGGTCATATTCTTGCCGCACCTGCTGGGCCATGCCGTGATCTAGAGCTATTCGGCATACTCTGCACACGAGTCGGATCCGATCAGGATGCAAAGCCAAGGCTTCTCCTGCTAGTAGCGCCCACGCGTTCGACGGGTTTTTGTGGGCCGTCGAAACGACCAGCTCCACTTCCTGCAAAAATAACAATTCAAACGTCAAGCGTGTCCGAAAGGTGGCGTATTGTAATGAGGCCGTTGTTTCTTGTAGGAGAAAAATCTTCTTCATAGCGGTGTATGTACAGGCTTCCAATATATAGTTAGACTGTCTGTCTATCTCTGTACTGACTGATGTCAACAGCCTCGTGTTTATGCACATCGGATTGGGAGAGCTGTGGGTGGCCGATTTCCACAGGTCTGGCGTCTACAGAAGCGGGCGAGTTTAAGCTAACGCGTGTGGCTTGTTTCGGGGCATGCCGTCTCGAGGTGGTCGCAGCCCTACGGGCGGCTGTGGTTTTGGTGGCGATGTGTGTTGTGTGTTGTGGGTGCGGCGAGATTCCGTTTTTCAGTCAACTGCGAGTATGAGGCCGCCTTGCCTCATGTGCGCCTATAAATTCAATAGGAAATAAACAGTCGTCGGGGTGCTACACTGGTTCGCATCGTTGTCTTTGCTCCTCTCAACTGTCCGCGCACCAGCCGTTATGCATTAGACGTTCGTGCCCCTCTTCCTCATTAATCTAGGGGCAAAGTCTCCACGTTCACGCCCTTAGGCTCGATCAACGATAGGCGAAGCTTTTCACCCTCTGGACAAACCCAAGCTCGGTCTTTGACTGCTGTTGGGATACAGCCACTTTTCGTGATCCCTGAGTGAGTGCCCCTTGGGCAGCCTTTGGGCGGTGATATTGTTCGACGCATGATGACACCGCTACTGCGATGCATCGTCGACACATGACTGTCATAACTTCATTGTCACACTTCTTGGCAAAGACGCTGCGTTACCTCCAGCGCCATCGCCGACGGAATCAGGCGACCTCGCTCCTTCTCGCCTCCCTCGTCAGCTTTCCCGGAGGGTTCTCCAGTCACAGCTTCACTCATACCAAGCGCTCTCTGTAACTTCAACAGTGCGTCGCCCGTCATCCCATACCCTGGCAACCCCATCCAAACCTCCACTAGCGCCGTCTGCGAGGGAACGTTGGCATTCAACGTAGTACCATCCTCCTCGCCCGCGTCTGGCACCGAGACCTGCAGAAATTGGAACGGCAGAGTTTCCCGGAAGGTGGGTCATGTTGCCGTTATCTTCTTCTTCACCACCCCCACCGCGCCCTTCCAGCTGAAACTACAGGCTCAGAGAGGGTTTGTTGTGGCTGGTTCAAGGCGGTCCCCATGGCTACCAGACGCGCATGCTTGGCCTCGCAGCCGCTAGGTGTTGCTGACCTAGACGCATACGGCCTGTCGACCCCAGTTTGTTGAGAATATCACCCGAGAAGGCTCGAGTCACGTAATGTGTTTTGCACACTGTTTGTCCAGCGGGCCCCGCACTCGCAATACGCATCATGCTCACCTACAATAGTACACGTCATTCTCGTGAATGACTGCGAATCCGTAGGACGATATTCATGCACTGCTTTACTGCAGTATCTCGTGGTTTTGTATCTCCCTCAGACTAACAAGGCGTAAACCGCACCACACTGTACCACCGCAGATAGCTCTAGGCTCGACGTTGAAAACCACAAGGCGCAACGCAGAGGTACTGAAGCCAGGGAAGCTGACCTTGAAGACATTCGTCTCGGCGGTGTTTGGTTCTGGGCCTGGGCCATGCTCCAAGAGTGCTTTCTGCGCGGACGTTTGCTCTCCAATCTCGTGGCCTTTGAGGGTTATCTACGGTATGGATCAGGGAAACGTATGGTGTCAAGTCAAGGGGTTGGAGCGGAACCGCCGCGAGGCTCGCGTTGAGCACCCCATCATAAAATCTGAACAAATACTTCTGTGGGAGATGTAAACGGGCTATCTCCACGTATGGCTGTTCCTAGTCAGCGAATTCATACCTACCCGCTCGGTATCATTGTTGTAAACGAATAGCGTGACTGATCAAATGCACCGCAACGGCGTTGGAGGCCAGCACGACGCCACCACTAGCCTCTTCAGTTGGTTCGCCGACGACAGCCCGCTACTGGTATGGCGCTTTTCTCACCAACTAGTAGAGATATGTGTCACTCAGCCACACCAACAAGGTACTCTGCCTTTGAATCTTGATCACGTAGCCTTTGAGCGCGACCGGAGGAGCTTGAGTCGGTTATTCACCTGATAAGCGAGGCATGTAAAGGTTGCCTTCATGGCGTCATCCCAGCATTCCTTCGGCGCTAGCGAAAGACACTGGTGAAGCCCACACATAACCTGGGGGCAACGGCAAACAGCGGATCGACCCCATCGAGAAGGGTCATAGGCGGCTGGAGTGGGTCGCCGGCGCAAATGACGAGCTTATGCTACACTGCTCTAAGGTTAAAGCCCGACACGATATAAATAATCATAAAATGTTCCCGAATGGTATAGAAGTTTCACTGAACAAGCGACCTGAACAACCGCGAACCTGTGTGGCCTTGAGGACCATGACATGTCGAACCCTCCTGTGTGATGACGTGCGTGAGCTGTATTTCGTCCTATGACAAATCGTTTGACTCATTGCGAACTGCTAGCGGAGCGCGATTGCGAAGCTACTGCAAATTGAACAAATTTCAGCTCTGCTTGACATTGCGCCCGTAGACCCTCGCCTGAAAAAGAAGGTGGCCCATTGCAGATACCCGTAAAAGCGGTAGTAGGAGGTGGTATGACCTCCAAACCCCGCGAGTAACAAGGTCCCAGTCTTGCAAAAGCACGGCCACTTCGCAGGCTAGCGAAAGTCGCTTTAGACTGACCAAGGAGCACACCTGGTGCGGTGTCGTGGTTGTAGGGGCGAAAGGAAATGGTGGTGACGGTTTCAATATATCGCTCAGGGCGTGTGTGCCATTCCCAGGAGGATTTACCGTCACAACATCACGTGGAATACAAAATACAAGGAGAGTTGGTTCCTTAGCTCTCGATTGCATCCGCCCTGTAGCCCGAATCCCCCATCCCGCCCACCCTAAGGCACCGACCCGCTAATACTTTATTATGGCTCCCAATCTAACCTCCGCCAAAAGCGGCGATAGCAGCAAGACACAGCGAACAAACGATTGCTTCTAGAGCTGCCGCAAGCTGCCCCATAGAGCGTCGTTGGGGGGACGTCACCTGTTCTTCGAGAGAGGCGCCGTCACCGCCGCCGCCAACGCCACCCGCTTTTGTCATCGCTTCCTCGTCCGACGTGTCAACCAGCACGAAGCAAGCCTGAACAAATGCCTGTGGCCTCAAGGAAGAGCGAACAAATACCGAGCGGCGCTAACCCAGTCAAGAATAGAACGTGGTTTGGGCCGAAGCAAGAACTGATCGCATCGCGTTAGGTGCAAGGCCAAATTGGAGTCCGCGTGCAGCGTGTTCTCGTCCTCGAGATATCCATAAGTACAAGATTAGCCCCATAAGGCATGGATAACCGCTCCCAGGAATAGATGCCGCACCCAGTCTATCGCTGACGAGGACCCTGTGAAAGTTCTTCTCCGGAGGCATCCTATCGTAGGGGTGGGCCTAGATTGCATTAGGCTTCTCGCGTTAGGTACTCTACCTATACCTCACGCAAAAACTGATTTTTCGAGCCTGGTGAAAGTGTCATTTCGCGATAAAAAATCCCATAAAGTTTACGGATGTCACGAATAATATGGCAATGCACTAATGGTATTGTCACGATATGGTATAGTTTATCAGCGCCCTTAAGGAGTCCCGTCGGTCAGAAAACAGTTTTGCTAAAAAGGGCATTCCCCTATACCGTAGCACCCCTCATCGCGGCCTTTGCGACCTCCGCAAAACCCTCACCTGCAATACTCCCCTTGGGCACCGATCAAGGGCCTTGGGCATGAACGCTTGCCCTAGAGAGGGGCTGGCCATCCAACCGCCGCGCATATCTGTTGTAACCCCGATACTTCCATTATCCCGTCCGGACTGTTGTGATCCCCCTCGAGACGGGCTGTGCTTTAGGACAGTCCCTGCCGCTACCAGCTCTCGATACACCTCATTTGCCGACTGTGATGGAGCGTTAAGTAGCTGGTTAGTTAACGTGTTAGGAGACGCTTGAGCGCGTACTGTGCGAAAGTTGCGGAACGCGCGGTGGGTGTTGGGTATCGACCAGCCGAATGACTCAGGGTTTTCACGAGCGACACGGTTTGTCTGCTGTGCACCGACTTGTAGGAGGTCATGCTATATGCATATCTACGGCTACTAGAAAGTGCGTGAAAGGCTTCTGCTGCTTGGGTAGAAGGTGGCTTCCGTCGACCGAATTATTTTTTATACCCGCGACAACTCACTTGTCCAGCCTGCGAAGACCATCCGAGTGCGAGCGCCACCCGCGATATATACGCCCAGCATAACGGTAACGGCAGCGGGTTGAGGGTTTCCACAGGCGCGCATGTTTCCCCGACACCGTCACCGATGGGATCTCCGTGCTTGTCGAATGCTGCCACAGCAAACACCTTGTATGAGCGCACGCACAGGGAGGCGCCGGGTTGTTTCATTCAGATTGTCATGGGAAAACGTTTGAGTGGTATACCGTATTTTCTATGCTCGAAGTTAACCACGTTAACGAACGACCTGCCTGCACTCCGTTACTGCTGGTGTCTCCAAATAGTGAAAAATCTGTGTGCTCGTTTTAACTGCAGGTATCACAGACCTTTCCTGTGCTTGTCACGCTAAATGGCACAATTGAGTTTGAGTAGACCGCCCTGAACTTGAAGAGCAGCATCGATATCGCTACGTGGCCTTCTTCTCACTTTTTTTCAACAATAGGGTCTCCAATTTTGTACGGATGCTAATACTGAAAACCACGGATCCATCAAAACAGGAAGGGGGCTAACTACACCTATGATCGGTGAGGAGAAAATACTCAAGTTACGAAGACCGGCTGCCAGCGAACGATCTGACCAAAAGGGCCCATCCTTCTGCCAACCCTCTCACACGGTGACCTTGAATCAGTCACATCTGCAGAATCGCCCTATTTGGTTCAGTATTGTTTGGTAATGAGAGCGCTAACGTATGAACAAGGGCCTGCGCACTGATATAGCTATAGAGTTGTACTCTACAGTGCCGGCGTTTAGAAGTATTCCCGCAACGGCCGTACCACAAGTCTTCAGATCACTTACATAGCTCTCGTTAGGTGCGAGACCACGGATGGATACGGCACCACACACCCCGGTCTCTTGGTCGTAGGGTATTGGAACCCCAAGCCCTGAATAGCGAGTGTTGCTCAGGGTAACGCCCGTACCGGCTCCTTCGGGCTTGCCGTATACACAGACCTTCCAAACGATAACGACGAAAACGGTGGTTGGGTCGCCAAACGGTGGTAAAATTCGATCGGTCGACGTTGGTGGAAATGTACCGCACACTCTGCGTGTCCGAATGACCACGAGGGGGAAACGACTCTGCTCATTCTTGTGTGAAGCACTGCATGGATGAAGTCGTGCGGGTGGAGACAATCTTACTGAGATCGGGACAAACACGTAGTACGGTAACGATTGCAGCATTAAAAACGTTTTGTGGCTCCTTCCTCACTCGCGGATTTTTACTGTAAAACGTCACCGTTCAACCGACGTCGCTAAGATTGTGTGCTATGCCCGATGAACCGATGGGCTAGGTATGTTACGACTGTTGAACTACAGTAGCGCCTCGGTTGAGGCGACCCTTGAGAGAAAAGCGTTCGAGCTGACAAACGCGTGTCCGATCCTAGCAAAGTTCTAAACGCGGCAATACGACGCTAGACATGGACTTCCCCACTGCCCTGAATGATGTCGATGGTGGCAAGATCGACAAGCTACTACTGCACTGCTGCACCAGAAACGCGCGTGGGTACCTTAGCGACCCGATGTTGTGCCGTCTTCATCTTGCCGCCCTTCCCGGCCGCCGAAGCCGTCTTGGTTGACGTAGCGTTTGACGACACCGCCGCCTGATGACGACCAACGCGGCTCATACTACCCGCAGCGTCGGGCGTGCTGATCTGCCTAGCTTGACAAGGGATAGGCGACGGTAGCAGCTCAACCGAAGTGTGAGACCTCGAAATAAGGGATGGCGGGGGCTGGGTGGCGGCTGACATCCAGCTGCATTTCCGGTCGCACCCCTCCGACGATGTCCGAGCCGATGAAACACGTCCAGCAGGGGGGAGTGCCATGTCTTTGTCTACGCTGGGAGGGAGCATCTCGAGAAGGGATTGCTCCGTTTTCGTTGCCTGCCTGCAAGAGCGAGAGACACGTGTGTAGCCCGGGATAGGGAATGCCGCTTATTTACCCTTGCGCGTAGAACACCTTCGGTTTGGTTAGCACACGATCATTGGGCTAGGAATATAGACTCCGTCCGCAAGTACCCTGGCAATGAGCGTGGTTCTACTCGAACGCACCCCAAGGGGCGGTGGCATCGTTCAACTGGATCATTGGCATCCTCATGACACTGGTATTATTTAGGTTTCGTTGTACAAAGACGTGAATGGACCGCAGTTATCAACACTTCCCTCCCCCCGGGCTTGCTCCGGTGCCCACCGTGCTCTTCAAACTTGAGATTTATTTCAAGTACCAGGTATATTTTCTCTCACGCTAGCGTACGTTTGCGGGGATTGCCCGGAGTGTGTTGCACGCGTCAAGAACGACGCACATCGCAGTCGACGCCCTGAATCATACAGATACGTATATTTACAGCAGGTATCTATTTTAGGTCCGCCAATCACGTCCATGAAGTCAACCGCTGGCGAGAGGCTGTGTACGGGAATGCCCCCAACACCTTTCTGCAGGGTCCGTGCCTTGCGTTGCGTTAGGCGAAGACCTCAACGAAAAAACATTGAGCATACGAGTCACCGCACACGCCCGGGCTCCTCCGAGCACAACCCAACCTAAACGTTCGCTATCGCCCCAAAGGACACACAGGAAATGCCAAGAATTATATACTCCACCAGCGACTGGAAGAGAAGACCAGTCAAAGCAAGCTGCCTTCCCATTCCAGCACCGACGCATCCGCACGGTAGTGGGGTTTTACGTTTCGGCTCATTTTTATTTCAGACCAGCTGAGCTCCTCGAGCGAGCAACTACCGGCTTCTATTAATATGATACTTTTTCGCTCTGGACTGGCGCGTAGAAACTTTGGTCGGGCTGCGTGAACAAGCGTTCGTCGAAGAAATGTTTCGGGTGAGACGTAAGGAGCTTCTAATGTGAAGATCTCGGGAAATAAGGTACCACCTCTGTATGCCGTGGCATTGCTCCACTACAGCTATACCGGGAGAAAGTAGTAATCATAACCAAGTATGGTGTATATGCGCAGGGGGAAGCTTTTTATTCGGGGCCACCTTGACTTCTCACTAATATGCCCCCCCTCCCCCCCCCCCGCTAAAGATATACAATATTTTGATACCGGGGAAATCGCGAGCTAACTAGATGCTCGCTTGCCTGAGCAAGCCCGTAGCTTCCGTGATCAGTGCCTCCTGGTCGCTTCTCTCAGTCCTGAAGCGAGCCATCGTTGCCAGCAGCACGGCCCTGGCGTAAGGGTTCCGACGGAACTCTGCCACGAGGCGCGCCTCAGTCGCCGGGCAGCTATTTACCTGCAGCTAGCAGAGAGACAAAGCCGGGCGGGGGGGGGGTGGGGGGCGTCTCCGGGGTTGGAATTAGAGGACCACGTCATGTTTCCCCAAGCCCGGGCTACAGCTGTCAACTAAAGAAGGGGGGTGAAAAGGACACACGCTGAAACATTTAGGCCACTCTGGACGAAAATATAAGAAAATCGTAGACGTTAAGGTTAACATCAAAGGGTTCTTATAAATTCGATCAGAGTGGTACCTGGTATACGGGGGTGCGTGCATAAACCCGATCAAATCCGACACCCCGCCGCCCTTGTTTTAGTTCCAGACAGAGCGAGTGGGTGGTATACTTGAAACTACGTAAACAAAGACAAAAAACGATTTGTCGAAAACTCGTCCAAAGCTCCCCACCCCACCGGTTTTGCTATTAAGTCCGACCTGTTGTAGGAGCTTGGTGCCGTTTCGCCTTCATGTCTTGTCATGTCCCCCTTAGAAGTATGGCAAGGTTGACCCTTTCGGTACTGCACTGTACGTATACTTCAATTCGTTTATAATTCCTAGCGTTTTGGATCCACAACTGGACTGCAGTACACAAGGGGTTAAGGCTGCCTCTGCACCCAAATAAAAAACCGAAGTCCGACGATAATACGTTCCAGGTATTTGTAGCTTAGCTTGAGGACTTGTATATGCGTGCTGTGAATTGCTGGAAAAATGGAGTGTAAATACGCGTATGTACGTGGCCACCCATGGTAATTGTTTACATCTGGTAGGGAGCAAATCGACCGCATGTGCAACATAGCAAACGCACAAGAACAAATCAAGCGTAAACAAAACGAGCCGAGATTGCCGATGCCTCCATCACCCGAAGGAGGGGCTTACCCATAAGCGTAAGGAGCTTGACACCCCCCCTCCAACTCCCCCCCCGCGCCTCCCATTCTCGAGGCGTCAGAGCACGGCGAGGCTCGGATAAGGTGCCCCCCCCCCGCTGGTACACTGACCTGTGGTCTTCCATCGTTCAGTCCCACCGCATGCAGCCCTTCAACAACAGACTCCAGGGTGGTGCCAGAGTCTCGCAAGATTCCCGCCCCTTCCAGCGCGGTATCCCTCCCCGGGATCTGGCCAGCTCCCGCCGCGTACGCTACTGCGTCCGTGCCCACCAGCGCTTTCAGCACGTCGCCGCCAATGCCGCCGGTGTCTCGCGGGGGGGGCACAACAACGGACCACCCTCTGGTTAAGGACCCAGCCGGCGTGTCGGTTAGTCCCTCATAGTCGCCAAATGTTACCTGCGAGGGAAAACGCCGTTGTTTCGCGATGTCGGTGCGGTGTTGCGTTGTATGTGAAGGCCCGTGTTACCACGAAACGTATGCTTACCCGATACCATGCTATATATCGCCTTCTCCGGCAAGAGGGCGTTACAAAGACACGCACGCCGGGGGGGGGGGGTACTCGATTTGAGAGATGTACTCGATTTCATGCATGGCAGTAGTCGTAAGACCATAGACCCTCGCATCCCTACAATACCGGGACTGAGCTTGTCGGGTTTTCACCGACCAGGGGGGGGTCTTACAGGGAATATCTCAGAAAATGTGCCAGACGGGGCAGCGACTCCTGTCGTCGCCTAGCATAACAGGCCCACTCGATAGTTGGGCACTATATATGTGTGTCCTCGGGCGAACATCGCAGAAACTCCTGGAATTGGTACAAGCCCCCGCTGCTAGAATGAATGAAAGGCGTTTTTGTTTACTTTGTGTTGTGGTGCACAGCCGTTGCTCCAGCCACACTTACACAAAACCAGAGAGTGGTGCATAACTGGTGGGTGGGAATACCGACTCCAATCAGACGTGGAAACGACCTATGTCCTGAAATTGCGGTAGTCTGGTTCAGTGGCTTATGTTTGGCGCTGGTCTGCAGGGGTGTGAAGGTTTCAAGCGGGGACCGGGTCTTGGCAGCAATACCTACCAGGTGCACGAGTATACTTCGTATGCAGCTACTGCGCGTACTATTACGGGGGACCATAGTTAACAGAACCTATGGTATACATAAAAACCTATATGTTTAACCATTTTTACTAACAATATTTGGTCCTGTTAACTATGCCCCCCCGTAATACATGTGTTGGGTGTTGTTTGCAAGGGAATGTACACGGTGCACACATTGTCCCATTGTGGAGCCTTCAGCATGCAATCGTCACTCGCAGAGGGGTCACGGTTCATGTTACCGAGACGTTTATTCCACCGGGGGGGGGGGGGGGCATACCACTCTGAGCGTGAATCCAAGGAATGTTCAGGCTTCAATGCGAATACTTTACGTTGCTCATGATGCCGCACACGGTGGCCGTAATCACAGCCCACACAACGAACCGATGAACGATTTTTATGTCTCTGATTGCTATGTTTTCCCGAAATAGAAGGGGTGTTGGGGGCGGGAACTGGCGTCGACGCCGGCGTGGAATACCACCAACCTCCAGGCCCATTTACGGGCGGCGAGCATCGAAGATACGCGGTACACGAAACACCCTTTTCGGGTAGGAGGAGTGGCGAGCAAGTGCATGAACGGTACAGCCATGTGGACGTTCTTATGAAGAACGGGGAGTGCAATATCGCAACCGTCGCATGCGGAAGAGTAGGGGCAACCGCATCCGCGGGCCGTGCCTGGGGCCACATGTTCTCGCAAAATATCGCTCATGGGGGCGGATGCCCTCACGTTTCCTGAGAAGGTGTGCAACCTCAAATGCAGTGTACTCCCACGGGCCCATCGAGGCCGGACCCACAATTAATAGAGGCCAGGGGTAGAAGTTAGGATTTAATCAAGACCCGAAGCAATCGGTTGGAAGGAGAGCAAGAAAACAGCTGAGCTACGGCGTCGAAAACAAGCCTAACAAATCACAGTCCATGACGATCAAAATATGAATTTGAATGGTTGGCAACAAAATTTCACGATTTTTTCCGTGTGCTTGACTCCAGAAATGTTGCGCAAGTATGTATGGGTGTGATATCAAGCCGAGGCAGAGAAGTCTCGTTGACTCCAAACTGCAGTATATACTTTGGGCGAATTTCAAGCGAACGCGGACTGTTTCGCTAGCAAGCTCGTAGCCCAAAGGTGCGGGTGCAAGAAGGGCGTCTCCAGGGCTGGGAAACCCTCGTCGGCTGTACAGCGCATAGGAGGAGACTTGATAACCACTCTCGTCGTTGGCGACCGTGAAACAAAAATAGAAAAATGTACAAATAGGCCATAGGAAAGAGGCAGACCCTCCCGCCCGCCCATCGTTAGGCGTGAGTTACACCAAGAACGACATCAGTTTCGTATATGGTCTATCCTTGCCAGAGTAACTACTGTCTCCGACGAGGTGTCGCGTCGATTACAGGCGAGTCAACGCCGGGATCGTAGTCCTGGGTGGGAGCCTTCGGACGATCGCAGCAGAAAGCCCCATTTGATCTCAAACCAATACTTCGAAGTACGAATTCAAGCGACGGCGAAATTTGACGACATGAATGTATGTATGATATTGGGCTACAGTACCAGGTATAGCATTGAGGGAATGTTGTCTTGCTCGGTGGTTTGCGCTTTTTCATGCGGTCGCTTGATCCCAACCCGTGCTAGCGTCCCCACCTTGGAGGTCTTGTTGGGTTTCTTCTTGCGCTTGGAGGCGTCATTGCGCGTGGCCAACTGCGCGGCAGCCTCGGCCTTCTTGTAGCTCGCTAGATCGTACGCCACGTCTCGCCCCATCAGGAGCTCAACGCGGAACAGTGTGCTTGTGATATCCTGTGAAGCGAGTCCACGCGAGTACCCAGGAGAAGGCAGCAACCGTTGTCGGGAGGGAAACCTCTCATGATAAACCTCTTGCACAAGGTGAGCCGAGTACGTATGAAGCACCAAAAATGATCGTGCCGCTGTTGCTGTAGAACACGTGCGTCGTAGATGAAGCATATTGAACGTCTTGAATTACTGCAGTAGAATGGATTTTGTTTTTAAATGATTTTTATCGTAGGTCTTGGTGAATAGGATGGCTTGTGTCAAACGGGGGTCGGGGGTCGCAGGATTGTATAACGTTAGCTTCTACAGGAGATTTTTAAACCGCAGGATCGAACTGTTTTTGCGCAGAGTGCGTCATGCGAACTCCTCTTTGCTCACGCATCGCCGGTGCACGGCATTTAACCGACCCGCCTCTGTCGCAGCCAACTATCACGCAAACTCGGTCAGCATCCTCTTCCCTATCGGCACTCTCCAGCTGGGTCCACACCGCCCTAAAACAGTCCCAATGTAAACAAGTATCCTGACCTATGGGCTACGAGCACACACACGTTTCTCACCGGCTGCCGCTCAGCTTGGTGGACGAACGCATACAGTACTGAGCTTTGGCTCGATCGTTTACTTTCACTGTATTGTACATTAATTTTTGATAGCATCGCAACGATTTTCTCGCGTCCTACGGCACAGCACACATGAGTACTAACGCATTGTAAGGGCGTTTCAACCACGGCTATCACGAAATGCATATGTGTCAGCGCATAGCAAAACCTTCAACAAAACTGACCAGTTGTAGCGCGGCCAGCTCGTGAAACGTCATGTCTGTGCCCGTGGCGGTCTGTCCGTCATCTTCGCCGTCGAGCCTTGCGTCGATGCTATCATCTCCCTCGCTGACGCCGACGCCATCGTGCCCAAACAAGTTCCGGTCATAAAAAGACGCAGTAATGGACGTTTTGCCACGAGCAACCGACCTGAGGTAATCGCTGCGCGTGCTGCTGTTGCCGCTGCCGTTGCTAGTCAGTGTATGCTGTTGGTGGGAAACAAGATGCTGTCGGTGCTTGTCTATGGCGGCAAGGGCCGAACGCAGCGTCTGCTCGGTGCATCAGGGCGACGGCAACGCCAAAAGGAAGGGATGGTGGAAGGAGACCGAGACCAACAAAAAATAGTTAGGGGACTCATCTGTTTCAGGATTTAGAATAAGAGAATCAACGTGACTGGACGGCATATAGATACATGATATTTGTTGCGTGTTTCCATTAATTGGTTTGTATCCATGCGTGCTACGTTATTGGATTGGGTCGCAAGGTTTCTTCGACTGACCAAACAAATATAGATTCTGGCCTGAACCATTTCTTGCTCTAGTGTTTCTTCGCAATATGTTGCGGACTGCGAGTTAACCGACGCTAACCGACGCTGGTTTAGATATCCTCCCCCCTTTCTGCCTCAGATACTGGCAGTCATCGATTTCTCCTGTGTGCGAGGGCTGAAGGGCTTTCGGCACTCTGCACCACCGAGCCCCGCCTCGTGCGCTCAACAACAGTTTCGTGTCAATGTCGAAGTCCCCTGGACCGTAGCCACGCTCCCCTCACCTGGCAGGCCTTTCGACGATCCCCCCGGAAGTCCGCTTGCAGGATCGCTAGGCGCAGAGCAATTGTGGCCCGCAGTGAGGCATCATCGGCGTCCAAGGCCGAGAGGCATGCGCTAATCGTCTCCAGAGACAGAAGCACGGCGTCCTGCAAAACAGAGCGACCAAACGCCGTTTTATTTTGCCATTTTACGGGTCATCAGAAACGGCCCTTTTTGGTCAACCCCTTTAAGAACCGCAGTCCCGTTTTGGGGACAAACTACTTGGAATTAGACTGATTTGTCCCCAAAACGGGGCTGCGGTTCTAAAGGGGTTAAGAACTGCAAAATAATTTGGGGGAGGGAAACGGGCTTGGAGTTAGTGTGGGACAACTGTCTTTCAGTTTTGCGAGAGCTAGTTTAAAGCATGTGCAACGAATAAGTTATTAAACTCAATCGACTAGCGGACCTGCCACTGGACCGGTCAGCTGCTCTTACTCACCACAAGGGTCCGTTCGACTTCCGCCTCCCCCGGCATATTGTCTAGCGCCTTCACAATGGCCACCAAGTACTCCCTCCAGATCGACATGGCTGCTTCCAAGGCGGCCTCGCCACGCTTCTCTAAAACGTGGCGATACTGGCCAAAGACCGCCTGTGGTGATGCGTCAAGACGGGGGATTCAGGCTAAGGTAGTGGGTGGCAGACTGGTTTACGTGGTGGTGGGAGCTGCGACAATGAGATGCAAGGTACAGCTAGCTTACTACGGCTCCGGTTCGTTCCCTATTGACATTGTGCCATGCACGTTGTGATCGGACGAACAAGCGTGATACATGAAAGCGGTGTAAACTCATGCATCATACGCCGCCACCTCTGTTTGTCTCGAACCACTAACTCGTGTCATGCAACAGTTATGGCTTCGATAATCGAGGTGGGACAGGTTTTTTCGGGGCAGCCAAATCACACCCAAGGGCGTCGCCCATCGTTTAGAGCAGGCCAACCGTTCTAGACAGGCTCGCGCTTGCTGTTGTGACACCGAAGGGGGCTTCAGCAGCCGTGCTGGGCTGATGGTTTTCTACACCCCCCCCTAACGACCCTTGCATACCTAATGCCACAAACAAAAACTCATCAGTTTGTCTACCAACTATCTGAAAAGTCTCTTGAAAATCAGTACGTACGTATGTACGTATGTATGTACGGAGAAGAGCAATAAAGGGCAATACCGTTCCCCACACGCTTGCCCGTGAAAAAATCAAAAACAACTATTGAAAGGTTTTGGCCAGGTCACGAAGAAATAACAGCCAAATGGAAATTCGTAGGCTATTTTCCGTCCGCTAGAAGCGGCTATAAACCGTCTTTATAATTCCGACGTTATTGCAAAGTTACCTTGCGAATTAAGTCCACCACCGTCAGCAGCGGAGTAAAGTTAACTTTTACGCCGGAGCCATCTTCCCCCAGGAAGGGGACTTCCAGAACCTTTTTTTTCACCAAGCGGTAGAAATGCGGTTAACGGGCACGGTTGAGGGAGGGATGTTTTTGGTGGCTGAAGGCCAGCTTCGCTTCCATCTGCATGTGTTGGTGCACGGCAAACACCTTGCTTGTTGTGTATTCAAAAAAAAATGTTTTTGTTCCTCGAGCAAGCGTGGATTTTTCTCGGCGCCGACTTGTTTATTTTCTAGTTTAGGCAGGGTGAAAGGGGCGTATGGTCGACGAGCGCGTTTAAAGACGTCGTGGAGTAGGACAACTAGGGGGCGACTTAAATGCTGTTGAACACATGTACTGCTGTAGGTGAATCAATTTAGCCCATAAGCGAGGGAGGGGGGAGTTAGCTGTTAAAATATATCTGCTGTGGTGTATCGGAAATGAACCGGCCTTCTTCTGGCGTGGTGCAAATGAAGCCGCTAAAACATATTTCTCCGGTGAGGTATATATAATCACAAGAAGCTGCCAAGAAAACCTACTACGTTGGGGGATATCACTTTTTCGCCCGAAAATAGTTCCTACCCGCCTGGCTTCTTAACTCAATATCGTTGGAGATGTCATTTAGGTTTGCATTATATTATTCGTGATACACCTATGCCCATAGATTGTTCGTCGGGTTCTACATTTCGCCTTTGGTAAAAAACAGAACCAGTTTTTCGGGTGAGGAATAATCTAGACGCCCCCGTGTCAGGGGCCCCAGAAACAGTAGGTTCTATAGACCCCTGCCGTGTCTCGCGCCCAACGCTGTTCGGACCCAAGCCCTACCTCCGCCGGTCGCCTCATATTCAGAGCGTCTTTCAGCTCCTCCTCCTCCTGCGCCACCTCGACGGCGTGTCCCGTACTGCCCATCTCCACGGCAACGACCCCCGCCCCTTCCCCCTCGTTCCCCCGAGCATCGGAACTGGATACACCCCCGCCCTCCTCGTTTCCGCCGCCGCCTCTAACTAGGCGTCCACCGTTACCGTCCACAACCGTAGAAGAAGCAGCATCGTCGCTTGCAGCTGGTGCAGGGGGTGCTGCTGCAGCGACGGCGCCAGGGGGTGTCCGCTTCAGTCCCCCCCTAGACGCAACCTGACGTGCCGGTTTGTCTTTCCATGTCGGGAGTCGCTTGCACGCGGTCCAGAGAGCGATTTCGAACCTGTAGAGAACGCGAGCGACCGAGGAAAGGTGTTCCTTTTGGGTGTGGGGTCGGGTCCGATCGGGTCGGGTCGGGGGGAGAGTACTCGTTCCCTGCTTGTCTTGGGCATATAGCCATTGACCGCGCATCTCTTTGGGGACAAAGCACCGTTTCTACTCCTGAGGACTGACACCTCCCAACAGCTGGGCGCTCACTATGCTGATCCATGTACTGCATGGAAAACGATTGCTCAAGCTTACCACCTGTCGGCATGGTAGTCTAATTATCATGAACCTCAGCCATGTGAGGCAGAAGTGACCGATACGGGCGGACAGGGCCCTCCCTCGTCCACCCGGCCAAAATGCCTCTGTCCCTAACATATGGTGAGGACGATTGCCAAGCTCAAAAATAGTACAGTTCTCAACAATCTGTAACGACTTCAACGGTGAGCGCATGTTGAGGGCTCCTTCCTCTCGATGTCGTCACTGATGATGGTAATGCTCTCACATCACGATAGCTAATTTCCCTGAAATCCTGCCTGAGGCCACAAAACAGGGAGGGGGTTCGTTCTACCCGCGGATCTGCCGTACGTCTACGCCAGTTGATGTAGAAGCAGTACGATACAAAACACGAAACTAGTGGCGGCAGGGTGGGCCTTTCGAGGTAGGTGGGATATATTAATATCACTTTGAAGCACGTGGTTGTGCTGTTTCCGTCGCTATTTCGTCGCCCCCCCCTAGCGTTTTTGTCCCGATCACCCACCAAAACGCGCGGCAGTCGTTCCGCGAGAGTGAGTCTCTGGCGCCTCGGAGACGCTGCTTCGTGAACGGTAGCATCGCTTCCCATGCCGACTGCTCTCCGAGCTCGTACATTTCTCTCATAAGTTGCATCTGTCGAAGGGCGTGACAAGGCCGAAACCAATCCGTTTGTTGTTGAGGTGGTAGAGTGTTCGAAACGGGCCATAAACCTACGTGCAACATCGTAGGTAAACCAGCCTCTATAGCAATATCACTGATATGCCAAAGTCGCTGTTCGCAGCAACATCAAATCCATCAAAACATCAAAGTTGCGATTCCCGCAAATATCAAGAAAGGCATCAAAGTTGCTGTTCGCAGCAACATCAATAATATACCAAAGCTCTTGTTCCCACCAGTATCAATGTTTGTTTTATCATGGTGATGTTCGCGTCAACATCAAAGATAAGGGCAAATTGTTCACTCTCCAAGAAAACAACGAAGTGGTATAACTACGTAGTTCTGCTCCTGCGTGTGTTACTTTCCTAAGTATATTCAAAACTGGTACCCAGGTAATACACTCTAACTACTAAATTACCTCCACACCGACATAAAAAACTCCTCAACTTGTTTTCCACTCAATTACTGCTACGTTTGGGTTCATTCTGTTGGTCCATGTTTTATATTTGTCCGGCACGAGGTCTGTAAAACCCTTATAGTACCCGCGACCGAACCGTTACCCACAGCTTCCGAAGATGAGCTTCGACGAAATCATCAATCTCACGGCCGATGTGTTCATGTGTTTTTTTCGTTGCATGATGTTTCTCTCCTCCTACTTCTTGGCAGCAGGCGTGACTCAAATTTATTATATTACCTCTTGATCGATGTCGAGCGGGAACAGGTCCGAAGCGGTTGTGGCATCCCTTCCTGTCGTCATCGACCCCTCCCCGGCGGGGTCACCACCCGCTTCCCCTCCTGCGATTCCTCCTGCAGGCCCCACCAGGGATACGGCGCATTTGCACACCGTGGAAGCTTCGGCCGGTGTAAGCTCACCGCCGCCGCCGCGCACAGAACTTCCCGATCTTCCCAAAAGCTCGAGCAAGGCGGCCGGACGCGCTCTAGCATCTGGGATCTTCTTGTCAGTGGAGGAGGCGTTATTGTTTTCCCCCGAGGATGATGGGGTAGGCAGCGGGCGTGGATGGGGGGGGGGCGGGGGGGGATAGGCGTTGGAAGTAGCAACCGTGTTAGTCCATTCGTCATGGAGTCTCAACAATTCCGCTACCACTAAACCTGCCGTGCCACAAAGTCTACTGATAATGAAAGCTCAGAAACTCCGCGACCGTCCTGCCCCAAACGAGGTTTCTACACACCAGTAACAAAACCGTTGATATGCCAGGATGACCCAGACGCCCCAGTTTATTGTGAGGCACTCCTTCTCCAGGTACCCAATACAACAATACAGGCATGCCCAGTCGAGGGCACAGCGCATCACGTTTTCTAATGAAAAAAGAACATCCCGCCGTAACTTCAAATAGTACGCCTTAATAATATTACGGGTATAAAGCGTGGATGAGGCAACTCGATACAGTGTCAGGCCAGGGGTCCACAAATACTCCACAAGGTGATGAAAAATGGGTGCAAACGCTTGCTGGGATATGAAGCCTCACCCAAGCCACTTCTTATATACTATGATCAGTGGCAGAGCTGCTAAGGAACAATGAAAAGCAGTAATCTGTCAGCAGAAACGTGAGTCCAGTTCTAAACCGTACCATCCACTTTACCAGAGCAACAAATATTACGCTCTAACTCCAAGTATTTATGTAAACATGGATGCGGTTCTGAAGGGGTGACAGCTGAGACCTCACGTGCTGATCCAGAAGCCCGAGCAGGTCTTCCCCGCACAGTCCGCCGCCACCACCACCAACGCCGCCATCGGCCTCGCCCTCAGTCGCAGGCGCTGTCGGCCGCTTGGCAACAGCCGCGGCTAGGACGCTGTACTTGAAGACAAGCAGTCTCAGGTCCGCCTCTGCAGCCTGCAAGGTTTCCAGAACGTGACCGGGGATAGGGGGGTCCATTCCCTCCTGACGACGGAGCTCACCTACCTGGTGCAACGGTATATTTGTCAGATTATTCCAAAGCAAAAGGGACAACATGGGCGGCTTCCGTGTTTGTCTGTGGGATGTGGACGATGGCGCGTCGGCTTGAGCTATTGGGCGTCTGCATACCAGCTTTCTTGTGGTGGTTGAAGCTCAGCAAGTTCTTCGACACGAGAGGAAAGAGTAGCCACCCCCCCCCCACCCCCCCATCTCTCACTTTCCCTTCTAAGCGACTGAGGGTGACGTTGGTAGTGGACGGCGGGTGATGTCTCAGCTGCGAACTGTCGGACGCACGGTTTTTCCCGGTGGTTCTTGTGCGGTACTAGTACGGGAGACCACAGTAAATAGGACCAAATATTGTGAGTGAAACAGGGTAAATCCAAAGGTTTTGTGTGTACCGTAGGTCCTATTTACTATGGCCCCCAGTAGTACTGTAAACAGCAAATACGTCACACTGAACACTGTGTGCCGCTGCCTGCTCTCCTTGCCGCATTACAAGGCAGTGCATCGGTATCGTGGTTTTGCGATCGCAGAGCTTGTACCTCTCTAGCATGAAGAATCAGCACAGAAACTGGGTATACTATGTAGATGTCGACGCGCAGAAAAAATGATTTGTTGTGAAGAACGCACACACCGTACTCTATTCTATTTCTGACCAGTCCCAACTGCTGCTGTATATATATATATCCAGGCGCACCTTCTCCATGGCGTGGGCGGCGCATTTCGCCGCAGCGTTGATGTCACCCGCGTCTTCGTAGGCGTAGCAAGTTACCGCAGTCAGCCGCGTTCGCCACGGGAGGTGCTGCGTTGAGCAGACACGACGGGCGTTTTTTTTTGTCAGACGTACAGGAAGCAACCAGGGTTGATAACTATTATTACCCACAGAAGTTTTTAATACCTGGTGTTTGCATCGTCTCCATTTTAAAACCCATGGTTAACTCTCACGAAGTCGAGAAATTAAGCAATTACAGGGTCCACCCACCCCCCCCTACATCGACATACTGTGCCTCAAATACAGGTACCTCTTCATTCACACTAACGTCGTCATTGAACTAATTATCTACGTTCGCCTGGCGCGGTCTACCAGAACCCAACGTGAATTCACGCGACTGGAAATCAAGTAGTTGTTCATGTGCCAGGTTCACCCAATTCACGCAAAATGCATATATCAGGTGGAAAACAGGGTTGGTGTTATGTGGCAGATGCGATGCACCAGTACCAGCGTGGCCTTATGTCATGGACAAGAAGGCGTAATGTCGAGTAAAGGGGACCATGTGAACTGGGGCAAGGACAGAGCCAACCTTTGGAAGCGACGGCGAGCATCAAATGGAGGGGAAACTTTGTTCGGTGATCATGAGATGGCGACAAAACGGAAAAATATACGAGTATGGATCGGATGGATGATAGGTGTCAAGCTGGTTTTCGTCTCCCTTTTCTCGTGGAGTTTTCTTTTTTTGTCGGCGTTTTCTGAGCTTTGTGTACGTTCCAAGGGGTGAGGCTGCTAGTGATCGCACGGGCGTCAGTATTCCATCCTTAGCCGCACCCCAGCTGACAACACCAGCGATAAGGATAGAGAGTGCTCTCGGCCGGTCGAAATATGATCAATGCCTACAATACCTCTGATTTACGTACCGTTCGGGGGCGTTAAATCTTGGTTTCTTGTCTCGTTTTTCGTCTTAGTGCTGCTGTTTTGTTTATGCGTGATAGACGTATCACTTCATGCTGTATATTGTCGGGTGGAATAGTAGGATGATAAAGCTGTACGATAGAGAGACACCAGGAACCAGCGAAGTTCAGCAAACCCAATACTAGTTCCCGCCGCCAACACCTGCTACAGTATCGTGGATTTTTCTCCATGAAACAGGTGCGCCCCGACCTCTGCACATTTATTCAAAACTGTAAGGGAGAACATCGAAGTCGTTGGACGACATGAGGTTATGTAAGAACGGCATGCAGGCCGCCGCACCTTTGAGACCAACTTGTTTGCCGGTGCCAAAACAACCTACAAAAACTAAGCCCATGCAACTCATCCACCACCATTTGTTTTCGTGCCGTTCTGAAGGAGGATAACCGTGCCTGTCTGTGCTTTTTATGTGTCCCCTGTGTAAGCTGACAAAATGTCAGCCCTGGCTCAAATAATACAATCATTATGGGAAAGCAATGTAGCCTGTCGGATGACATTTGATCTAATCAAAACAAGTTCAGTTGTGTTTTGCACCTTAACGGTGCTGAGGTTGACCATAGCCTCCGTCGCCAGAATTGCCCACGCTAGGAACTCCACCACCGCACCACCGTGCCCAAGAACGGACAGAGGCTCGCACCACTCGAAGATCAGAGCGCTCCCCTCGAGCACCAGCCACGACACATAGTTGTGGTCTTCCTGCGCGCGGCGAGCGGCGAGCAGGGCTCCAAAACGTCAGCGAAACGAACACCCCAACCAGCCCCGGGTGATGTTGTTAACGGGTTGTGCTCGTCACTCGCGCGAACCTCGTTTGTTTTCCGGTATATTTCTATGCTGCCCAAACCATTTGCTTCATTGTACTCAAGAGCTGGCCGATGTCTATATTCACATTCCAGCCTAAAACAACCGGGCGCATGCTGTTCCGACTTCAGCGAAAACTTCATTTCCCGAATCCACCAACCAAGTCAGGCCTCCGAGATATTTCCATCACAAGTATGGCTTGTTCGACACTCGACAATAGGTTTATCCCGTTCCTGGAACGTGACTAGAAGTATGTAATACGGCAGGTAGAGGGTCACTTTTGTGTCCTACTTCAGTCTAAGCCGTACGCCGGACCGAGTTCGCAAGGTGGGTCGCCTGTTCCCTCTGACATCCTCCAATACACTACTCTGGACCCGACTGTAAGGGCCGTGCTGTATTATATCAATACCTAATCGTTCCTAATATTGAAATTCAGGGTGATGTTTGCCGCCGAAGCGACGTCAGGTTAAAGAGACAAGAAATAGGGGCCAAACCTTCCCCAGATTGTTTTTGATCACACCGAAATGATGGCATATGCCACATACCCTTCAAGATTTTGCTGACACGAAAAGCATCAACGCCACCAAACAGCTCAAACCCCCCCACAGCAACCCCCTTGTCATTTTAGACGGAAATCCCCGAAAAGTGTTTTCGCGGCGCGGAACCGATCAAAACCGGTTTTCGGCGAGTCGGTTTTAGATTTGTACAGCGCTCGGCCCAAGGAGAGCAGGGAGAGCAGGGGAGACTCTATAATTCCACGTACTCCTTATGTGTATACTTCAGCGGTCCGCGGCATTCGTTTCCTTTCCTGCGCGATCACTGCATACACTCCCCCTCCCCCGCACTCCGTCCCATTCAATACACCCTCGATACCCCCCCTTCTCCCCCATGTCATGTATGATACACCTCCTCCTCCCCACAGTCGCGGTGCTCCACCTCCAACGGGGTGAGTGGTCGATCGTCAAATTACTAAGGTAAGAAACAAATACGTACGCCCCCCCCCGCACAATTATATAAGAACAGAATACCCATTGCTGTATCTGGAAGTCGCCACACCCAAAAATAGCGATCAGTTCGATGCTGTAGGTCGATGCTGTCATCCAGATTCAGGAACATCCGCCTGCATAATCGGCTAGTCGTAGGATTAAGCTCGCCCTTCATGCGACCCACGGAACACCTCAAGGCGCTTCACTCTTGATGCAAGCAAATGTCGGCCTGGTCGGTGAAACGCCGACGTGCCCCGTCCCTGCCTCGTCGACATGCGAGGGCCCATGGTCATGCGACTGCGGCCATGCCTGGCATGAGTACCCCCCCCTCTTCTCATTCATCTACGGCCATACATGACATGAGTGAACCTCCCCCTTCTCCACACCCCCCTTTCCCGCCCATCCCCTCCCCCCTCTCCCCCTCCATCTATACCCTCCTTCCTCTCGTTTCCTCCCCCCCCCCCCCCCCCCACCTTAGGTAGGCTGAGCAGCAGGCCCATGGCACGCTGAATGGCCTGCAAGTGGAAGACGAGCTTTGACAGCGTTTCCTGACACCGCACGTGGGGGTCCCTCGTCAGCGTACGGCCTGCCAATGCCGAGTGTGAGGTAGAGGCGGAACTCAAGCCGACAGGTTACGTATTATGACAAAATGGGCCAACGCCACATGTAGTTCCGACCATGTCGTACCCAAACGTGTGGGCCACACTATTCTTACAAGCAGTTCGGCGCCGAATTGCGGGCGGTGCAGTAATTTCCCTTTTTTACTACGCACCAAACTTTAGGATTTCATCTGAATTTGTAGTCGTTCCTGCGCTCCTGCGCTTCTCCCGAAACCCAAAACAGCAGATGTGACGTTTATATATCTACCTACGCCGGCGTCCCCGGTGGCTTGGTAGGTGGTCCGCGTGCCTATCAAGATCAATTTCGCGGGTTCAAGTACCACCGAGTGCATGCTCGTATAGGGCTTTTTCTTGCATGAAATAAATTGATTAGCGGAAAGCGCGAGAGCGTGAGTTAGCTACATTCGATGAAAATCGACGAGCAGTGGGAATACTGCACCCTATGCGCGACAAAAAATAAAGGCACGTACCGGGGGGGAGAAAGGTAGACACCTGTGACCACGGCTTGTCCAGAAGGTCATCGAGGGCAAAACCTCCTACGAGTTAGGCTGGAAAGTAACAAAAACACATTCAAAACGACGACAATGCCCATGATCCGGGGCGGGGGGGCAGGCGAGAGAGCTATCTAGAATTTCGACGGGCGGAATTCCGGAGGAAATTGTGAAACAACAAAATCTCATGTAGACTGACCCTCGCAGCTCCGATCAGATGAAAAAAAAACGATTTTCCTTTTCCATAGGTGTCAGCCTTCGCCCGCGACTGGATTCTTACTACTTTTTGTGGTAACGCTTGAGAACATTCGACGACGTTGTGGAAGGTGGAAGCATGTACATGTTGGTGCCGGATATACGTTGTACAGCACCCGTGCTAAATATGCGAGGGCGCATATGACCGTTGCTTTCAGCATGCACCTATATAGTGCAAATTAGAAACAACATTCTCAGGGAAGATCTGCAGGCAAAACGTGTTCCCGCTTGTAACCGACATACTGCTTCTTTTACGTCTACGAGCACAGCCAATTTGTTCTACCAAAGCGTGGACCAACGAAACGCCAGATGCTGCCCGCATTCGGAGGGAAGGCGCGACGTTATCATCGCGATGGACACGTTCTACGATAGAGGTAGCACTTTTCCGCTATTTTGTTTCTGAAAGACGTTGTTCCTTGGCCATGAATCGTCGGAATGTCAGTCTTGATTTGGAAA
Source organism: Nereocystis luetkeana (assembly GCA_031213475.1). Taxonomy (NCBI): domain Eukaryota; class Phaeophyceae; order Laminariales; family Laminariaceae; genus Nereocystis; species Nereocystis luetkeana. The sequence continues at coordinate 4,795,616 of JARUPZ010000013.1, read as the reverse complement.
AAGAAACGTTTTGCAGGCTTGGGTTATGGAATAATTCGCCGCGATGCGTTTTGATTTTTGCTGTAGTCAGTTTTCGGGTGAGGCATGGAGCTCCTTGAGTGAGGAGCCTCAGAAAAATTAGAGTGAACCTCTATTGTAGAACGCCTCGATGCATAGCACCAAACCTAACAGTCGACTCACGCAGTTCCAGAGACGCCACTCCAAAGTCGGCTCGAGCCGACCAGCACGCTTCATATCTCGTTAACCCGGTTTGACTGTCGTGACCGCCGGCGCTTTCGGCCCCGCGCTCGTGATAGTCACGGGTTCTCGCGGCGCGTTCACTCTCAACGCCTTCGCAAGTCCCGGACACGTAGCGATAGAACTCTCGAGCGCAAGTAAACTCCCCCTGTTTGCGTGTTTTGGCGGAACGAAGTGTGATCATAGAACAAAGAGGGGGGAAAAGCCGCCAGCACATTGTTGAGGCCGGAGGCGAAGGAATCCGGGAGCGAGGAGCGAGGCGTGGGGCGGGAGGGGGGGGGGGGGGGGGGCGAAGGCGTTAAGTGGCTTTTTTTCCTGACGTACAAATAGACATTTACGTGAGTTTTTAACCGCAAAGATGTTGGCAGTTTAAGCGGGCCTTCCAAATGTAATATTACTTCATGGACCTGTGAATTCGGGGCGCGGAGCGTCTCCTACTAAATGCGGGTCGAATAAAACTTCACGTTTATAGTCTACGAGGCGTGTATACCCTCCTGCTAGACTCCGTTAGACCCTTTCCCCTTTCCTTTTTGCACTCAAAACGCCTCTTCCTCCACTAAGACCGCCTATTTGAGGCACCCGACCCGTCGGCTGCACGGCTGTTTATGGGTTGATTCAAAACGGCAAGCATCATATGTGGGGGTTGTCGTCGCACCAGACAAATACGCAAGCCGTACAGACGCAGCGCAAATGTGACTGTTCGCCTGGCGGCATGAAACCGAAACGTTCAATCGGAACGCTGCGAGTATTTCCGTTACAAAAACCCTCCTACTAAAACCCTTCACTATTGTGAGACCGGCGGAGCAGCGACATGAACAAATACAACATTGGCCTCGTTCGAACAATGACGGTGCCGTCCTCCAGGCCACAGCGAGTACGGCAGATTTACTGCCCCCACCATCACCACCACCCCCAACTCCCCACAACTAACCACCACTACCACCATTGCCACCACCATTACAACCACCACCACCACCATCACCACCACCACCACCACCGCCACCACCACCACCACCACTACACTGCAAGCATTCACCTCCCGCGCCATAGCGTCGCCGCAGCTGACGCAGAGTCTCAGCGCGTCCCTCGTCTCCAGCTTTATGGGTACCCAGTGCAAGAACGTCCGGACGCTCTCGGCGAGTGGTCCGAGGCCGCAGACCTCACCGTCGATAACGCCTTCCCACTCAGGATCTCGCACCACCTGTCGCTCCAGCCAGGGGTAAGGGGTACCAGTAACTCTAACTTCGAAACGTGCACAAGTCGGACATATCACGTTTCACAATCTAGTCCATCTGTCTGCATTGTTTACGCGATGAGATGGTGTACAAAAGCCGTATTATACAGGCTCCTATCCGGCATATAGTCATCGTGTGGGCAACCCCCCCCCGCCCCCCCTCTGCCCTGGAAAACATGATCTATCATACAAAAAACAGCGATCTATCTATACCGAAAGATGTGGTGTAGATCAAGAAATGGGGATTTTTCTGACCTGTCCGATGTGCGTAAAGGTGTCGGCTACCACTTGACCTCTTCAACACTGCAGTCCCGTTCTTTGAGGGACAACCTGGTCCAATTCTCAAGTAATCTGCCCCCGAATTAGGGCTGCAGTCCTAAACGTCACCCCCCCCTTTATGCGCATTTAATACAGTAATACAAGCATCCCCTTCGGGGTGTGGTTGATTTTTAACTCCCGGAGGCGTCGCAAGTTGAAAAGGGGGAACATGATCAGCCGTTCCAATATATGTATAGGACAGGATACGTTCGACGATGTGTGGCTGATTAGACAAATTCGACTAGAAAATGTACTGCTGCTGTAGCAACGAGTTTGCGGTCTTCTCCTGGTGGTGAACACTGCACACACACACAACCACGATAGCACCGTGGCTGCCCCAAAGACCAGAGCGTGACGCGCGGGTGCTGTTTACCAATGCTGTTCGATTAGTACTGAATAATGCTGCTGCTGTACGGATGTTGTACCGGTGCTGTCGTTGCAGGATGTTCGTACCCCGTGGCCTCGCTTAGATTTGCAAACCCCGAGGAAGCGTTGGTTGAATACCGTCCTGCCCCCGCAATCACGCCGCTTGTTGAGACTACCGGTATGCGTTCATTTCGATTTCCAAAGAGGACAGAGATGATGGCATACACACAAGCACAAACACAAGTATAGTCCGTCGCCGTCACAAAGGGAAGAACCTGATGCGGGACTGCTGTTGCACTTGAGAGCTGGAAGGACGGTGGGACGAGTTTATGTATCACGACAACAGGAGGCTACGCAATGACCCACCACTCTGGACTCGAATGTAGGGACCATTTTATGCTGATACTCATGCCTAAAAGGTCCCTACATTTCCGTCCAGATAGGTCATCAGATCCCGCGCGTCATGTTATGTCGTACAGCAGTAGATCGATGTTTGCTTGGTACGAATCTTGAGCAATGAAGTCACACGTCGGCAATTAAGGTGCGCGATTTTTAGCGACACCCATTCAACACGTTATAATCGAGGACCTTTAACAATCTGGGAGAAGGGATCTTTAGGCTGGTAGGCTGTTCGGGTGTTTTGGTTCCTGTTGGGATCAGGATACGGGCGAAGACCCAACCCCACCCCTGACTCTAACCCTAACCCTAACCCTAACCTTAACCCTGACCCCAAACCGCAGCCAAAACGGGCCAAAACTCGCCATAAACGCGGCTGCGCCGAGTTTGCATCGAACCAGGAAATTTCTCAGTTGCGGACGACGATTCCGAAGTGCAGACCACGCTACACATTTTTCAAGTAAAAAACATCCCTAAAAATCCCTTCTCCCAACCTGCTAAACCTACTCTTATAATAAGCAAACAAACCCGCGACATGCAGCGTGCGGTCCTTCCGAGAACCCGGAAGCCAAGAGGCATGAGATACGAAGCACGGGGCAAGCGGTACAGTACAGGTAACGGGTACGCCGCTTTATGTGAAGAGAGTCCATCCAATAAATTCCGATAGCATATACAACTATGAACCGAAATGTAGAGAGCGTTGCAATATACGTATAAAGACAGTACGTTCCTTGTATTCCCGCCTACAGCGCTTTCTATATGTCCGATAAGTTAATGTACTTTCGACCATATATATATATATGAAAATGCTACTTATAATTGCGGTCATAAAGACATGTACCAGGTATTAATAGCTGTGATTCCACCCACACATAGCCAGTCGCATCATGGCGCCAGCGATCTCCGTATAGTCGACCTGCATTCGAAGCGCGACTGTCCGCCGACAGCGGACAGCAGCCAAAAAGGTGCTGGGCAGTTGGTTTCGAACCTTTCAAACATCAATTTTTGACCGACATCGACTCCCCCCAAGCCTCTGCGCTGAACCTGAAGTTCGGACAAAAAATTACTCTTTTGCCTGTTCCCTGTCCGATAATGTCAATCCCGCAAGCTTGTTGTCCCTCCCAGACTCACCCCGAGAGCAACCGGCCGGATTGCCAGGATCGGGTCACTGGCAGCGCGTTTCTCGCGGGCCGGCTGCAAGATCTTGGCCTCGAAATCCGCGGCAAACTCGGCGAGGGCACCTGAAACTCCGGGCATATCATCAGGCCGTTGGTCTGAACCAACGCCACCTTCTCCTCTCGCCGAAGTCCGGGCCATGACAACATGCGGATCAGGATATCACAAGCCAACTTTTACGAGTACAACCTCACAGCGCAGTAGGCTGGGAAGCCGGCACTTTCCGTGCGCCTCCGAGCGCGTTCCACCCACGGTCGCCGTTAGGGTGGCTGCAGCCCCGCTGATTTTTTTCTGTCAACCCCTCGATCCTCCGCCTGCGATCCTGTGATCGTGTGATACTTTGGATAATCACCGGATAACGGATTCTTCGTTATCACAACTTTAATTCTATGGAGAGAAAAAGGCTTTATGGTTCTCATATTATCTGGGGGCGGGGGACAGGTACAGCTCTACGAGTATCGCTGTTTGTGGCAGCTACCCACCCCAAGCACTCCGAGCTGCGCGTATTTCTCGCTGTTAGGACCACCAGGGCGCAGGTGAACACTTTTAGCTCCCTTTTGAGCTTTTGGTAGATGCGTTGCTGCTTCATCCCTCCCCTCGAGCGAAGCTGAAAACATGACCATTCGAAAATGGATTGTTTTGCTCCTATATCATACTGGTATGAGTATGAAATATCAGCCATTCTGCTGACACAGCTTGCTCGTGCAAGTTCCATCTACTGGTGTAAATACATCTACTGCTACTGCTGTTGTACGGCTGCTGTACGAGTACTACAACTAACGAGTACAAGTACTCATACCCGAGAGTATCTACGAGTACCTGAGTACGTTGTGTTAAATGATACCTTTGAGAGCCCATCGCAGGCGTAGGTACCTCCTGGCATTGCGACATTCAATTGATTGCACCTGGCTTTGCTGGGTAATGCTGGCGAGTCCGCTGCTGCTGCTGTACCATCACGTGCAAGTGAGTGTGTGGCGAATCTTCGCAGGCTAACTTAGGCTTTCCACTACTTGTGGAACAGGGATGGATACCTGCATCGACAGCAACCTCATGACGTACGTATTGTGCATCCAATCGTTGTATCCCAGGTTCGTAGACCAGCCCGCGCAGCCCTGGTGCTCATCTTCTTCGTAAGCGCAACATCAGGACGACAGCCACAACAACAGTTATCAATATTCCAGGGGATCATAGTAAATAGGGCCTAATCTTGTTAATAATTGTAAAAAAAAGCGAAATATATAGGTTGTAGTGTGTACCGTAGGTCCTTTTTAATATGGTCCCCCGTAGTAGTAGATGTCAACTTGCAGCCCTGCTGGTACTATAGCAGTAACTGAAGCGTTACGTGATGGGAGAGGAAGCTATTGACCAAGCCTAGGCGCGCTGTCATTTGTGCCCTGAACTCCCTGCGGAAGTTCATAGAGCGGTGTTCGCCTGAAGTATTATCCGAAGTCCGACCGCAACTTCGTCATCCCTTGTTCTTGGTGCGTATTGTACCATACTGCTGCAAACCTTGTCCCACTCTGTTGCAAGCTGTTTGGTCCCAAAACTAGAGAGGTTGCAGCTGTTGAGGGCAGGTAGCGGATAGCGGTACAGCAGTATACTACTCGTACTGATGTTGTGGGTTCATATATACTCCGAGTATGTCAGTTTCAAAAAGAAATAGCAGCTGTGAGATGGAGGATTTCGTCGAAACTCATCTTTGCAAGCTGTGTGTAATACTACTGTTGTCATACTTCGATCGCGCGTACGACGGGTTCTATTCGACCCCCCACTATACCGCACCTGCTATTGCATACCAGTACCTGGTATCTGATACTCTGTGGTCGTACCAGTTACCTGGTACTGGTACTTGGTACTACTCCGCCCCTGAGTATAATAACCTTTTATATTCATTATTAATGGAGAAACGCTTCTTCCATTTCCGGACAGAGTGGTATACAGGAGCGGTATGGTTTTGGGGACCTAGCAGAAACAGCAGCACCAGCAGCAGCAGCAGCGGCAGCAGCAGCAGTAGCAGCACCAGCGGCAGTGTCCCGTGTATCCACCCCGCCTTCTCACACAAGAGGAACCGTATTTTACGTAACTTTTGCTGTGGCATCGCCAAGATGACACCGGCGGCATTTCCCCCCCTCTCTCCCCCCCACCCTCCCCCGGACATACCGGTGTACCACAGAAAGAGGGCGTTTTTTTCGACGCGGGGTAATCAGCGCCCAGCGCCGCCGGCCCAGCGAACCGTCCAACAAGAAAGGCGTGTTTAGGAGGGAAAGGGGGCGGGGGGAGGGGGGGTGGAAGATGGAGTCGAACGCTGTTCATGCGGCTGGTGCTGGGCAGCGACGTATCCTCCTGGAGTCGGAGTCTTTGCTGCATGTCCTCAGGCCGTTCTGCATGTCGGCGATGGTGGCTTTGGAGGGAATGCTCGGTTCTGAAGAAGAGCAGGTGCGTTTTTCTTTTCGGGGGCGGGGGGGGAGTCCGGGTAAGGGGGCAGGGAGGCGTTCTTGCGTGCGTGTGTACAGTAGTTTCAATCATTCAGCACAACATAGACAAGGTTTTCCCTCGAGACCCCGGGGGGTGTCGCCAGCTGAAAAAGGGAGATAACAGAGAACCAGGCGTTCATCTTGTGTGTATTAACCTACATGAGGCTCGCTGCTGTTGTACATCGCTGCTGCTGCTGCTTTTGTTCGGCTGCTGCTGTGAGACTTTTTTACTCTCGGCGGATACTTTTGAAATCCAAAGGGAGTCCTCGGGGATGGGCTGCTGCTGCTGCTGCTGTCGTGCCGAGGTGTATGCGGTGTGGCTCGAGGTGGCCACCATAGTAGAACCCAGGCATCAAACTTCAGAGATCAACAGATGAATCTTCCATAAATGGATCCACAGCAGTATTTCCGAAGCAAAACCAATCGCACCGCCATTTGTGAGCTGTTTCTATTTGTAGATACTCGCATTCACACCAAAGCCTTGCGGCACGAAGACCACGCTGTACGTGCGAGGTGGCCAGGCGACCAGGCGAGCTGCAAGCTGCGTCACCAATTACACAGCTGAGAACGTGCCAATACCTTCTATTTTTTTCATGTGAGGGTTTCCGTTGTCCTGCTTGGCTCTGACTCGGCGGAATGCGATCCCGCAGTCACTTGCCAGATTTCGTGACTTTGAATGCCCAGAGCACGCGCCGCGGAGCCCGGCCGGTACCCACACCTACGCCGTGATGTGCATGCCGGCCCCATGCGCGCCCCCTAGCCGGGAGCGCAAGAAAAGACCCACGTCCGGGAGAGAAAAGCTTCATTTTCCGCCAAAACAACGAAGCTTTTAATTCATCCATGGTAGACATTTTACCCAGCGCTTAGCAGCAACAGTTCTTGCTCTCATGCTGCGACGTGGTCCTGGTAGGATACTACCTCTCTGTCCCGGAATATAGATCACGTTTAGATTCAATATCATTGTGTAAACGCTCCCTACATTTTGGAACTTTGTGGTATATAATATACCGGATACACCGGTACACTACTTGCAGGAAAACCGACCTACAATTCAGAGTATATAAAGTAACAGGCGCCAGCGTCGGCGTACAGTTGTTCAACTGAGTCTAGTGTCTCCAGACGCTCGCCTGGGAGCGAAATAAAAACCACCAGATACCGAATACGCAAGCAGATACCAGGTATAGATCGGGGTGGGGAGAGGGGAGCGGGGGGGGTGTACTCGATAGGAGAGATGTACTCGATCTCATGCGTGGCCGTAGTCGTATGACCATAGACCCTCGCATCCCTACAATGCCGGGACGGAGCATGTCGGGTTTTCACCGACCAGGCAGACGTTGCTTGCACCAAGCGCGGAGCGCCGTGAGGTGTCCGGCGAGTCGCATGAAGGGTGAGCTGCATCCTACTAAGAACCGCTTTTGAGGCGGGCTTGCATATGGATGACAGCTTCAATGGGTTGATTTAATTTCCGGTGTAGGCAATTCCAGAGGCAGCAATGGGAGTACTATGTAACTGCCTTACCTTGAACCCTACGTGATACGATAATTCCCACTTGAGCGGAGTAAAGGTGCTTTACCTCGCACAAGTGATCTCACTCGACAACCAACTGTGGACGACCACCAAAAAAACAAAAAAAAAATAACGGTACCCTGGTTGTCTAGCTCACGTAACGAGCGGCTTGTTTTACAGTGTCGTTGCCAACCGACGCCAACCCAACCTATATGAAATAGGGGGATGGGGGGGGGGGCGGTCACTTTTGACATGCATGGCCGTAGTCGTGTGACATTAGATTCTCACATCCCTCCTCTGCCGCCGTCGCGGAACACGTCGGATCTTCACCGACCAGGCAGACACTGCTTGCACCACGCGTGAAGCACCGTCGGGTGTTCGGCGAGTCGCGTGAAGGGTGTGAGCTGCGTCCTGAGAAGGCGACGACTTTGAGAGTGTGGCATGCTGACGACAACGTCTGGGCAGTTGCTTTCGTCTTGCGAGCTTGCGAGCTTTCCTGGCCCTGGTTTTGTGCTGAGCGCCGGATACACACGACATGCGAATACCGTACCACATGCAAGCTTTTTTTTTATTTTGCGCGTTTATTTCGTTCGTCCTTGGAGGGCCGTCTTACGCTTTGGATATATAACACGAACGCCCTGCAAGCATTGATGGGAGCCTCTTGATGAAAACTTACACCTGTATTCTATGCAAGTGACAGCTGGTACGGATATATGTTTTGAATCGCGTCAAGGTCGAAGAACTCTCGAGCCTCGAACCCTCGAGTCACCGACTGCCATGCATTGCCGACACTGCTGTGGGTGCTCTCAGGGTCATGCTGGCAACCAGTTGGATGGCACCCTAGCCTGCAAGTTACGCTCGGAGGGTACGTAAGTACCTGGTATATTTTACCACGCACTATCCACGGTGTGTCGAGACCCTGCAAATATTCTTGTGTTACGTCTGCGCTCTACGAGGGAGGGTATACCGATATGCCACTTTACACGAGAAACCGCGCGGTGTGGGAACACGACACTTCGAGGCGACGCTGTCCTCCTGTATGTCGACGTACTGAGCCTACCGCCTCTCTGGGGCTGCTTGTACGCGCTTGCACGCAGGTGGTGTTCGTTCGTGACGCATGCCTCCGGCAGACAGCGTCCCACATCTGGGGCAGATAATTCCCACAGTCCATGATCTAGATATTTCAGGGCGGATATATATATATATGTACTGCTGATCTGTATGATCTGTACGATCTGTATGGTCTGCATGATCTGTATGGTATGTATGAGCTGTATGATCTGCATGGTCTGTATGATCTGCAAGATCTGTATGATCTGGATGTTTCTGAGCAGATAGATGTAACTAATGTATCTGTATGATCTGTATGATCTGTATGATCTAGCTCGTGTTGCCGGGTGGGAGCCGTATAAATATGCATGATCTACTCGCAGGACACATTTTTTGTTCCGGGTTGGGACCTGTACTGTGTAGATCGTGTACCATAGCCCACAAGCGACAGGTTGGGATCGAGATGATCTAGATGATCTATCTATAATTTAGATTATCTACATGATCTATCTGATTTAGATTTTCTATCCGGTCTAGATGATCTATCTGATTCAGATTATCTATCTGATCTATCTGATTCAGATTATCTATCTGATCCATCTGATCTGTCCGAGATGTGCAACATTCTCTACCCGGGCTACGAATCGAAACCCGGCCTACATAGGAATGTGCTACAGATGCCCTTCTCTGAATATCAAGCACCCGCTCTGAAATTCGGGAGTATCCTCTACGTGTCTTCTACCCTGTACTCGTACTCGTACTCGTACCTAACACGCCTGGCGGGGTTCCCGTCTATCGGTGGTCACGCCTCCCGCTTCCCTCGATGCTGTCGACCCCCCCCCCCCCCCCCCCCTCCTTCCCTCAGCCCCAACAATGCCTCGATGTTACCAGGAGACCGGTCTTTTGAGGGCACGTGAGGGCCAATTTCGATTTCAGCATGATATTTTCTATCGGATCGGAGCGATCAGTCAAGGGGTCAGACCGCGGTTTCGTAGGGTACTTGCCCAGCCCCCCCCCCCCTCCCCGTCCCCCCTCAAAACCTCTTTTTCGCGTAGCATCTCCCGTCAACCCCGACCCAGGAAACCCCCTGCTGCCGACCCCTTCCCCCCCCTCCACCCCCCTTTACCCTCCGCTTCCCCTGTTGGGTGTTCGTTGCAGACGGGGACGGCCGCCACCTCCACGGCCCGTACCGCCGCCGCCGCAGATCATATCGCCGCTGGCCGCCGTCTCGAGGCCGCGCTATCCTCGCTCCTCTCCGCCCTGGTCGGCATCTTGTCCCCCCCCCCCCTCCCAGCCTCGTCCGCCGAGGCGCAAGCAGGGGGGGTTTGGCGGCGAGCTCTTCCCAACACCCTCCCGTTCGTGATGCTGCCACTGCAGCTAGCGCTTGCCCCCGCAAAAAGTGGCGGCGGCGGCGGTGGCGGCAAGCGGGAGCGGGGGGGGGAGAGTGGAAGGAGAGAAGGACTAGGGGACGGAGGCGGAGGGGGGAGGGGGCGGGGAGGAGGGGGAAGCCGAGGGGGGGGGGGGGGGGGGTCGAATGCCGTCGGGTGTGAGGGAAAAGGCGTTGCTGTGCGTGGCCGAGGCTGTGCGTGGGAGCGGGTCGCGTTTCGTGGAGGTGCGTTTGTTGCGATTGTGCGGTCTCGTCTGGATGTTGTACTCGTCGTCGTCACCGCTGTCATCGCCATCTCTTTCTAGATTGGATTGATTGACTTTGCGCTCGTGCTTTGCTTCTTTCCTTTTTTTTGTTTTTTTGTGTTTTGTCTGTGTGTGTTTTTTCTTCTTGGTGTATGCTCTCTGTTTTTGTTTTTTGGTGAGTAGTGGTTGGTTGTTTTGTTTTTTGTTTCACTGCTTTTGTATTGGTTTGTTCTTGGTGTGTTTGCTCGTTGATAGTTCTGCTTTTCTTACTGTTTCTTTCGTTCGCGTTCGTTCGTTTTCGCTTGTTGTTTGCTTGCTGTTTTAGTCGTTTTGCTCTTTGTGTCTGTAATTTGTTTCTTCGCGCCTTTGGCTCTTCGTCTTCCTCGTCTGCTGTAGGGGTCTCTTGCTTATCGTACACGCGGCACGAAGTTGCTGCGCTCATCCCTCACTGGGCGTTGGGCTGGACTCGGACTTTAGGGCTGACCCATTGCATAATATGTCGTCGCGAATTAAACAAAAATCGCTCCTGAACTTGGATGGTAGCGCGGCGATCGCAGTCCTCACCAATCAAGCAGTAATCGCGTCTTCGGCCTCCTCGTGTGGCAAGACGCCAACACCTGAACACGCCGTTATTTGTGGCCACTAGGAAACCCTTGAGAAGATTGAGGAGGCAGTCTGGCCCGACCTTGTGCTCCAACCCTTCCCCTGCGGGGCTATGTAAGCTCTGGGAGAACAAGACGGAACGTTCATCTGCAGATTCCCTCCAGTTCGCCCTGACCTTGATTATCTTCTCTCTCTCTCTCTTTTGTTTTTTCGCTCACCATCCGGCAGTTTCCTTTCGCTGCGACAAAGTTAAAAACCCGAAACATATCGTACGACATCTCCTCCTCCCCCCGGGGGGAAAATAGAGGAAAATCTGCTTGCAAACTTTACGTGTACGCTCCCCTCTGCCGTTTGAGCTACAGCAGTAGAATATTGCCCTTTCCGTCGCGAGTACTTCGTCAACGATGACTACAAAGGGGAGCTCAAAGCAAATATATCCCGCTTGGTCGACCTTTCAACATGTTTTTTTGAAAGGGTACAAAGGTCGCTCCCCACCGCCCCCAAATGTCCCCAACACCGGTACCGAGGGTTATAAATAATGCTTCCCGATAACATACAAAACCCTGACGCCCGTGCCCCGCGCGTGTCGACTTTTAGGGGTATGGGGTGAGACCGACGACCAACGTGCTTATCGGCATCGTCTTCACCCTCTCGGAGTGCTCTCCAACCATGAGTGGGTCAAGCAGCGCGCCAACAGGCAACGGTGGCGGCGGCGGTGATGGTGGTGGTGGCGCGCCGGCAAAGGCAGGAGGCAGCGGCCTTACGGCGGGAACGGACGCCTTGCGTATGGCGTGCCTTCAGTGTCTGGAGGTAACGAAACGGCCGAACAATCATTTATTTATTTTTTCCTCTGGGTTTCCGTTCTACATAGAGGGGCCCCGGTTAACACTGGACACTGGCAAATATACCTGGCAGGTTCTGCGGTTACATGCTTACGCTTTTTTCTTGTTCCGAGACGCCGGTATGTTTAGGAACTGGGCACTATCTTCGAATGCACCGTGGAAGGCGTCGTGGTGTAAATATAAAACTGAGGGAGATAGGGCACCCGGGATGGAAAGGGACATGGACTCTCGGATTGGCTTGTAGATGACCGGTGACGATGGTCGACGGGGTACCTTTGGCGCTTAATATTCCCCGCGAGGGGATGTCCATTGTGTTGAGAAAGGACGTTTCACAACGCGGCAGCACTGGGCGAAACATTGCTCGGTCTCAAGCATGGTCAGCTCTGTCAATAGCTCCCTTCACTTACGTATGTTGGCTGTTTTGGTTTCTGCGTCGTCCCCTACCCCCCTGTCCGCCCCACGCGCTAGCTAGGGGGGCGCGGGGGGGGGGGGGGTACATGATTCCGTTGCATAGTTTGGAACACGTGCAACCGAAGATTTGAACTCACGCTATCGTAACACATTTGCACTGCACGGGAGGCCACGAACAACCGGCGACCTCCAGCTATGAGATTCGTGACAGCTCGACCTTTCAGCCTGAATAGAGGGTCGAATACCGCACGACTTTGCTACGAGTAATCGGGATGTTGTATCTGTTTATTTTACACCTTTTATTTTTAGTCTTAGCTTGCTGGGTGTGGTGTATAAATCATTAACAGCTATTCGTCAAACAGATTTAAAACGTTTGATTGCTTATACTTCAGTAGAGGTCAGAACGTTTGATTGCTTATGCTTCAGTAGAGGTCAGAGAAGGTTCGGCTTCGTAGAGCAGGGCTCGATGTGCTTCTTGAGGCAAAAAGTGAAAATCGAGAAGCGCGGCTCGGGAGAAGGACGCCGCGCAAGACCTGGCCCTTCTCTCTCTCGCGCGCTGTGATACCGCCCCCACACCGCGTACGCTTTTACTATGCCCCCCCCCCCCCCCGGGTTGTGGAGTTAGATTATTTGTGCGAGGTGAACATCCTTTTCCCCGCACAAGTGGGAATTATCGTATCATGTACTGGTAGTGTTTATGGTAAGGCACCCAAGAGGCAGTTACATAGTAGCTCCCATCGCTGCCTCTGGAAATGCCTACACCGGAAACTAAATCAACTAAGTGAAGCTGTCATCTATATGCAAGTCCGCCTCACAAGCGGTTCTTAGTAGGATGCAGCTCACCCTTCATGCGACTCGCCAGACACCTCTCGGCGCTTCGCGCTTGGTGCAAGCAATGCCTGCCTGATCGGTGAAAACCCGACGACATGCTCCGTCCCGGCATCGTGTAGGGATGCGAAGGTCTATGGTCATACGACTACGGCCCTGCATGAGATCGAGCACATCTCTCCTATCGAGTACACCCCCCGGGTGCGTCACTCTCGGTCCCACCCTTCTCCCTCTCTCTCCTTCTTGCTGCACTCTTGTGCCTTCTCCTATTTTTCGTCCTCCTCCTCATTCTCCTCCCCGCTCTCCCCTGTCATCGCTCGCTTGTTTCTCGTCTTCCTCTTCCTTTTTCTTCTCCGTTCGTGTTTTTTGCGCCCCCCCTTTCGGGCTTCGAAACCGAAACACTTAGGCCGTCCTGCGGGCGCCCTTCGCCAACAATGTCAGCGGAGGCAGCAACAGCAGCAACAGTAGCAACAGTAGCAACAGCAGAAATGGCAACAACAACACCAGCAGAAATGGCAACAGCAACAGCAGCAACGGCAGCAGCAGCATCAGCTACATACGCAGCAGCAGCAGAAGCACAGCCATCAACGCCAACAGCAGCAACAACGCCGGCAGTGAAGACGCTTCTTCCGCATGGTCGGACGTCCGTGACGTGCTGCGAAGCGCCGCCGGGGGGGGCGTCCTGGCACAACTAGTCCAAAAGCTTCTGCTGTGTTGCGAGCAGGGCGCGTCCACCCCGCCCACACGAGAGACCACGACGGCGGCAGCGAGGGTGGCGGCAGGAGCGGGAGGAGAAGCGGGGGAACGCTACCACCGCCGATTGGGCGGAGGGGCGGCAGCCACCGCACCGATGAGGTGGGGGGGTGCGGGAGAAGCCCGCGCTGCGGCGAGCTGCCTGGACGCCCTGTGCTCCTTCGCATCCGGCGCTAACGTGTGGAGGCGTTTGTTACCGGGGACCTTCAGCGGTCTCTTTCGCGCCATCAGAGGGATCGAGGCCGGGGGGAGCTCCTCCTCGCAGGAGGCGTTACCACCCCCGCTCGCCGCGGTTTCGTTTAAGTCGACCATGACAATCACGCCGGCTGCGCCGGCGGCTGGAGGAGCGGGAAGTGGGGAGGGGGGCAGGGGCGGGGGTGGGGGGGGTGGAGGAAGCAAGTCGGCGCTGGCGGAGGCGTGCTTGTCTATCCTTGCCAAGGTTCTCGTGATGTGTGCGGGCGGCGGCGCCGGCGGTCGTGGTCCTGCGGGAGAAGAAGCTTCCGTCGTCGGACGCGCTGTAACCGGCAGCTGTAGAGGGGACCCCGGGGAGGGAGTAGGAGGAGGAGGAGGTTCAGCGGCCGGAGGTGAGGGTGGCGCAGCCCCCGGAGCGTCGGGTCAGGCGGGCGTCGGTTCCGATGACAGCAACGGCAGCAGCAGCGGTGACGGTGGCCGTAGTGGCAGCGGCGGCGGCGGCGGCGATGGCAGCTTGAGTGGTGTCAACAGTGACGACAACCCGCTGCTAGCCCTCCAGCGGCTGACGATCGTGTCAAACGCTCGGAGCGCTGGAGCCGGCGGCGGTGACACGGCTGGCGGTGACGTTAGCGGCGGCGATCACGAAGAAGTCCGCACGAAGCACCCGCAACTCCCTCCTCCCGTGGCGGCGGCGAGGGCGAGAGCCAGGTTGGCGGCGGCGGCCACGGCTACGGTAACTCCGGCGGGAGTGGAAGACCCCGAGTGGGGAGCGCAGACGAGCGACAGGCTTCGCCTGCTGTTGCCCCCCCTCCTGGCCTTCTGCCGCCTACACCCGGGCTGGAGGGTGCGGCAAGCCGCGGCTAAATTTTGTGCTTGCCTTCTCGCGAGCGGTGGTGGTGGGGGCGTTGGCGGGGGCGAGAGTGTAGGAGGGGGAGGGGGGGGAGGATTTGGCAAATCCGACGGGGGCGGGGATCAGCGTGAGGGGGAGAACGGGGGAGCGGGAGGGGGGTGGGGGGGGATTGGGGCGGGGGCGGGGCGACAGGGTGGAGGTGGCGTGTTTGGGGAGGGGGTGCTGGCGCCACTGACCCCGCTGCTGGTGGAGGCGTTGGTGGGACTGGCGCTTGACGGCATGCCTCAGGTGTGTGCGGCTGACGGTTCAAGCAGATTCGTGCTTTTGTATTTGTTTGTTCGTTTTTTTGCTTTCTTGCTTGTTTGTTTGTTCGTTTGTTGTTGGAGTTGTTTGTAACGCCCGGTTTTTTCGTTGTTATGTTGTCTGTTTGTTTGGACAGTTAGTTTGTTGCTCCTGTTTTTTTGTGCTTGCGCTTGCTGTTTGTGTGTTGAGGCTCGGCATGTGTGCGGTTGGAAAATTCTATTTTTGTTTTCGTCTGGTCACGCCCCCCTCGTGTGCCCGTGTGCTGCGGTGCGATGGGTTGCATGTCCGCACGAGTTGCACGGCTGGTCACGCTCCCTTGTTGTTTTCTTGACCCCCCAGTATTACGGGGGGCCATAGTTAATAGGACCAAATATTGTTAGTGAAATTGGTTACATATACAGGTTTTTGTTTATGCCATAGGTCCTATTAACTATGGTCCTCCGTAATAGTCTAGTTTGCTCAGCTTCAATCAAGTAGTGATGATCCGCACTACCGAGGCTTCCCTTGGTGAGCCGTATGCTGCTCCAATGAGGGTGACCACTCAGACCGTGAGTATATAGACAACGCTTGATATCGAACCCAGAGACCAAACGACGCTTATATGCACGTTCAGAGTGGTTGACGTCTATTTTCCTGGCGGGGGGGCTAATCAACCATTGCCAAAATGAGGAGCTGGTACCCCCAACGTCTTGGGGATCCAACGTGTACACAGCACTACTGTTCGTTAGCTGCCTATATAGCCCATGGGATTGCGTACCGGGCCCTTAAGCTTTACTACTGTTTCTG
The DNA here is from genome assembly GCA_031213475.1 of Nereocystis luetkeana. Taxonomy (NCBI): domain Eukaryota; class Phaeophyceae; order Laminariales; family Laminariaceae; genus Nereocystis; species Nereocystis luetkeana. Next base: position 4,779,659 of record JARUPZ010000013.1, on the reverse strand, counting down.
ATTTTTTTTTCTGAGGATCCTCACATGAGGAAGTCCAGAATTTTGGTTTGGGTGACGTCCTCCGTGGCACGCTTTCAGGTCGTCGGGGTTAGGGTCGGGGTCGGTAACCCCACAACATGCATTGAAGAGTTTAGCTTGGAATATCGATATGTATATCTATATAACCCACTAGGTCAATATGTAAACACTCCTGGGGGGCTGTTTGGACCTTAGCCCTCTTTCGACAGAGTCGACTTTTATAGCCTATAGAGTCTGTAAACCCTCACCCTTTCCCTTACCCCAGACCGCTGGATAAATTATCTAGGAGTGAAGATCTGGTGCAGAGTTGAAAATGGTGTGTATTAGTAACCTTTTTTTTTCGTCGATCGATTCTTGGCCATTTTGGTAAAAAAACGCCGTGGGCATCGCCATCGGCATCGCCATATGCAGAGGCGTTATGACGTAAGGTCTCGCGCGAAAACGCCAGCAGCCCCTGCCTCTCGGCCCTCCCCACTCTTTTACTTCGTGTCCAAACTCGGTCCCAAAGTTCGCCCTCGATATAAGGCCAACCGCTGATGCCTGCCGCAATTTCTTTCTCTCCCCACCGGGTGTCCACGGCCGCCCACCAAAGAAGGGCTTGGCTCGACGACTCCCCAACCTTAGGTCAAGGCCCTATCAGTAACTCCGACCGTCTGGGAACTCATCTCGGGAATCAAGATTGAATTGTTAGCTATATACGTTGCTGATAGTGCGCGTCTCTACCAACAACCTGGTTTGTCGAAACTGGCCCGATTACTAAACGCTGCTGTTCGCCATCGTCGTCACCATCATGGTCGCTATTTTGACGTCCGTTTCCATCAGGTGTCCGCGGCCGCACACCGAGGGCTCGACGGCTTCCGCGCGACCCTCGCCCCCTTGCGGTGGTTGGCCATGAGGGGCACTCTTCTTGAGCGTCTCTGCGCGGTGACGGAAGGGTTGCCGGCACTCGCCAAGTCGGCCGACGAAAAGTGAGCCTCTTGTGGAAACCCCTCGCTCGCAACGACAGCAACAACAACAGCAGCTACAACAACCATTTTTCGCACCGGATGCGCAGATACGTTGATGGATGTCTATGTGCGGATCTGTGCACTCTGTGCGCACCACGCCCCCTCGCAGTAGATGCGGGTTTTCGGTCGGCCCTGCAACATATTTTGCACTGATATTGCCCTATGGCCCTGACCCCGGCCTTGGCATGATCCCCTTCGAGCGCCTCTGGAAGTCAACGCGTTGTGATCACACCTCGAGGGCTAACACGTCGGTGGGCTGTCTAGTTTTCCGCCCTGTCAATACCTCTCTAGACCTGCGTACGTAGTATATACACTCGTGTTCGTGTGGGGAGTCCCTTTTAAGACGAGAACTGGTTGTCAAGGGGCAGCCGCGCTGTCGGCCGACGTTTTTTTTTTTCCAGGGAGGACCTCTCCAGGGGTCGTGGAAGAGAAACCCACTCACGCGTCAAACAACAATAATGTTGAAGAAAATGATGTGATTTGCCTTTTTACTGTGCCACTGCAACAAGTCGCTGGAAGTTCTGGGCGCTCGAGTTTGTTTTTGCTCTTGGTTGATTGGTTGGTTGATCGGCCGATTCATTGTGTGGTTGGTTGGTTATTGGTGTAAAAGGGCTGGGCTCTGGCTCACTCAGTCAGTAGCGATTATAATGTCGTCAGAAGCAATCCGTATACTGGATTGAAGCAGTATACTGTCTCTCCTCTCTCCCCCCGGAACGCATATGTTGGGTTTACGTACTGTAATTTTGCGTGTTTCCTGGGCGTACGTCAGGTAAAAGCTACTGGCGAATGTACTTGCCAGGTCAATCAGTAGAATACTACTGCCAGTAGAGTACTGCTGCCAGTATATTACAACTGCCAGTGGATTACCACTGCCCCAGTGCACAGAACTATGGTTGATTGCTTGGTTGGTCGATTGGGGCGGGAACAACTATCTACTACTACGGGGGACCATAGTAAATAGACCAAATATTGTTGATGAAAATAGGAAAATGTATAGGGTTTTGTGTGTACCGTAGGTCCTATTCACTATATATAGCCCCCCGTGATAACACCGTAAAATACCCGATTCTATCGCCGTGGAACCCGCTCACCCCCCCCCCCCCCCCCCCCTCCCCCCCGTCTCGAAAGGGATGCGTGGTCAATGGTCAAATGACTAAGGCAAGCAACAAATGAGTACGCCCCCTCCCCCCCCCCCCCCTTCCGCCGCTCCAATCCCCAGACGTGTCCGTGCGGCATTCGATCTGCTGGCCGGGTACTTATCGCTCCTGAGGTTCGACGCGCGAGCCGTGCTAGACGCGCAGCTATCGACGGTACTGTCTTGCCTCAGTCAAACCCTGGAGTTCGACCACGACTTCAATGTGCAGGTGAGGAGGCATGCGTAAAGGGGGAGGGGGGGGGGGGGGGGGGATAGTTCTGAGGAGGGTATCGGGAACGGATGGGGGGGGGGAAGGTGGAGAGACGGAGGGGGCGCGAGGGGAGAGAGAGGGGCGGTCGGCGGGAGATATTTGGGTTTGTTGAGAGAGGGGGGGGGGGGGGGACTACAGAGAGAGGGGTGTAAGAGAAACGGCGACAAAGACAGAGAGGAGCGAAGGAAGAGAGGAACTAGTAGAAGGAAAACGGTTAGGGGGTGGTGGGGAGCGGAGGGGGAGGGGGGGGGGGGGTACTCATGTCGCGCATGGTCGCGGTAGTATGACGATAAACCCTCGCATCCCTACAACGCTGGGACGGAGCACTTCGGGTTTTCACCCTCCAGGCAGGCATGGTTTGCAGCAAAAGCGCAAAGCGCCATGATGTGTCGGGCGATTCGCATGAAGGATGAGCTGCATCCTACTAAGAACCGCTTGTGAAGCGGATTTTTTTGTATTGGATGACAGGTTTGAATTCATTTATTAGTTTCGTGGTGTGGCCACGAAGTGGAGGGAGGGGAATTTTCTGCAACTGCCAGCGATTCTACGGCTTGGATGTCATTTAGCAGCCGCATCGGTAAAGCCTCTCTCACGTTTGCCTGCCAAGGCCGATGGCGTGCGTGCACTCCATTTGTTTTTAAACCTCGTAGAGATTAGAAACATGTTTTTTTTTTCATCATCACTTTCTCATTACACTATTAATGTATCGTTTCTTTCCTCTCTCTGCCTTTTCGCCTCTCTATCTCTGTCCCTCTAGCTCTGTTTCCCCGTCCGTCCCCCTTCACTGCGGCCAGAACCGACATGTGTACACTCCCCTCCCCGCCTTCCTTCCCTCCCTTCCCCCATCTTGTCTCCCGTTCCTCTACGACAGGTGTTGGAAGGGTCTCGTCCAGACAGCGCGCAGGAAGAGAACCGCAAGCGGGGTACAACTAGTGGAGGGTTTCCGAAGTACTACAGGCGGGTGAGTATGGGCGCTGAATCACGCTCCCGGCCCGTTTCCACCTGGCGTCAGTTTCGTTCGGTTCAGTAGGGTCTGGTTTGGTATTGCTTGGTTTGGTTCGGTTCGGTTCGGTTCGGTTCGGTTCGGTTCGGTTTGGTTTGGTCTTGTGTGGTGTGGCTTTGTTTGGTCGGGTTCAGCTGAGTTGGGTTTTGGGTTGGGCTTGAATTGGGCCTCGGTTGGGTGTTTTTGGTTTGGGGTTTTCGTGTTTGGTTTTTGATTGACCACAGTTTGGGTTGCGTTCGCTTCTTTAATCGAGGTTTTGTGTGATTTCGGTTTGGTTCGAGTTGAGTTTCGTTCGGTTCGGTTTTGAGTTGGTGTGATTTCGGTTTGGTTTGGCTTGGTTTGGCTTGGCTTTATCTTGCTTTGGTTTGGTTTGGTTTGCCTTTGTTGTTTCGTTCTTATTTTGTTTGTTTGTGTGGTTCGATTTGGTTTGGGGTGACTTGCTTTCCTATCACTTGTTGTGTGCGTCACCAACGACGTCATGTCGTCTCCGCTGTTCGTATCATTTTCGTCGTCCACTTCTCACACCCCCAACTGGGGAGGCCCAGGGGGGGGGGTTGGGGGGGGGGGGGGGGGGGGGTGTACTCGATAGGTGATATGTACTCGATCTCATGATTGACCGTAGTCGCATGACCATAGACCCTCGCATCCCTACAATGCCGGGACGGAGCATGTCGGGTTTTCACCGACCAGGCAGACATTGCTTGCACCACGCGCGAAGCGCCTTGAGCTGTCTGGCGAGTCGCTTTGGGGGGAGGGGGGGGGGGGTCATTCAGCGCTTTGTCTACAATATTTTCTCGTTTTCGTTCGGCTGGGTGATTTTGAGGAAGGGATGAGGGGCGAGAGCAGGGGGGGCTGTTCGTTTCCCTGGCGTGCGTGTCAACACAGCATCAACAAGACACGGCTGTGGAAGGTGGAATAACATCTTGCCAGGCGGAAAATTTGGGAGTGGGAGAGAACTCTTTAGTCCGCCTCACATGCCTGCCATCCCCTCCGATTGTCGATCCTCTTCTTTTTGTTTATCCTGACTGATGTTTTGCTCTAGCCCCACCTCCAGCCCCCCCCCGCCCCCAGCCCCTACCCCCTTTCGAAAACAAATACCATGTGTTTGCCCTCCCGCACGATCGATACCCCCCGCTTCCCCCTCTCGCTCAACGCCGCTGCCACCGCCACCACCACCACCACCACCACCACAACCACCACTACCACCACCACCACCACCGCCTCCACCGCTAACACCAACACCACTCTCACCACCACCGCCACCACCATCACTACCGCCGCTAACGCAGGTACTCGCCAACGTCCGAGAAGACTCCACCTTGTTCTCGGCGAGGCGCGCCGTCCGCCTCCTGGGGAAGTACTGCGACCTCCCCTCCCTCGCCGACGCCATCCTTTCCTCCCTGGAAGCCCGACCACCCCGCCCCCCTCCCCCGCCGCCTGCGAGGGGCGGTGGTGGTGATCGTGCTAGGCACGGGGATTACCGAAACGAAGGGCTGTACCGGCGGCGGTGTCTGCAGTGGCTGCAGTCGCGTCTCCCGATGGGGTGGGTGCTGAACCAGGTGCTTCTAGGCCGCGGTGGTTCTGACGCTACCGCTACCTCCGTCGCTGCTGCGACAGCTGTCTCTACTGCTCTTCCTGCTGCACTAGTTTGTGGCAAGGTAGCGTCGGGCGCGGCTGATGGCGCGGGAGATCGAAGCGGCAGCGACGTGGGGGATGGAGCTGGGGGAGAGGTTGGGGGGAGAAGTGGAGAAGGAGGGGGAAGAGGAGCAGGAGGGGGAGGGGGAGGTATCAGGGCCAGCCTTGCGATTTCCCTGGTGAGGGCGCCTCTCCGGCTTAAGGCTTTCGTGGGCGGTTTCCTGTCGTGGCGGAGGGGGGGGGGGGGGTGGCAGGTCCGCGCTCAGTGCGGGCTTTTGTTTTTCTTGCTGAAGGACTATCGGTCGGTGTGCCGGTCGGTCGAGACGGTCGGTCTAACCATTCCCAGAGCACCGCCGCGCCTCTTCTGGAAGGTTGCGGTACTGATATGGCGCACGATGCCCTCGAGATAGTTTGTTATGATTTGGTTTTCTTCAAGGGATGAATGGAAAGGGCAATAAGAATGAGAAGGAGGAGAAACCCAACTTTCGTCTAGCGAATGGTAAGCATGTACCAGATATCATATGTCTGCCCGGCTACGGTAACTAGTTTATGTGTAGCATTATTGCGGTGCGATGCGGTGCGCAGCTGCTTGAGGCTTGAGGTCCTGGCTTCCGATGTTTCCTGCATAGTTATTTGGTGTCACGAGAGTTTGGCCGTCGAGCGAAAATAAGATGCACGACCAACTTTTTCTTGCAGACCGCTGCTGCTGCTGCTGCTGCTGCTGCTGCTGCTGCTGCTGGCGGGTGGAACCGTTCGTCTACGGCAATGGCGCCCCTGTTGTGTGATATTAGCCTGTGGCTCTACCGTCTGTCCTAGCAATGCTTTTTTTTCTATCAATAGTCAGACGTCATACTTGCCGTTTTATGTTGGTGTGTTTTTTTGCTTCTCTGGCTGTCAGTGCAGTTTCTCTATGTTGGTGTGTGGTATGATCCTGATCGAAGGCGATGGTGGTAGTGACGGAAACTCGAGCATAACTCGATCCGCGGCACGCCGTAGGGATGGGTTATCGAGACGTCCCCTCCCTTTCGCAGGCGCACCGCTCTATCTCATATTCGCCCCTGCCCTTCCCTCTCCTTTCCTCTCATGCCGTACCATCCTGTCCCACCCCATCCGCCCCATACCATCCCATCCCATCCCGTCCTATCCCATCCGATTACGTTCCGTTCCGTCCCATCCCATCCTGGTGCATCCTAACCCTCATATCATCATGTCTTATACCTCGTTCTATGACATACCCCTTATACTATTCCATTTTCATCCAATCCTAACCCACCCCGTGCCACCTCATCGCACCCCCTCCGACCCCTTCCGACCCCATCTCATGCCATCCCCTCCCATATCACACCCTTTACTGTCCCATCCCATATGCCATCCCAATCCATCTCCCATCCCATCCTGTGTAATGGCATCCCATCCCACCCCATCCCATCCAATCCCATCCAATCTCATCCCATCCTATCTCATCCCATCCCATCCCATATGATTATCACATGTGCCCTCGTGTTCCCTCCCACCACCTTGTCAACCCCATGCCGATGCATCTTCAGCTGGAGCGCCTCCTAGCGTGCACGGCCTTCTCCCTACCCGTATCTAAGGCGGAATCAGCCGCTGCCGGCGGCGGTGGTAGCGGCAGCGGCGGCGGTGATGGGTCTCATAGGTACATTGCCGGCCTGTCGATGGCTGGCGGCGGAGGGGCAGCAAGGGGGAGGGGCGGGGGGAGTGCGATCGAGTACACGCGGTCCGGAGCTGTGCTGGGAGCCGGCAACCGCGCTCTTATCCCGGGGGTTTCCAGTCAGGTGAGGCGAGGAAGAAGAGGAGGGGGGAAGGGGGGGCGGGTTTGGAGCCGGAAATAAAATTTATTCCGGGAGTTTCAAGTCAAGTGAGGGGAGAAACAAGTGGAGAGGAAGCAGGAGGGATAAATCATGGAGGCAGACACTCTCCAGAGGGGTTTCTATTCAGGCCAGGCCAGGAAAATGGAAGGGAAGAGGGGGAGGGGGTGCAGGAGGGGGAGTCGTCAAGGTGGAAACGCCCTTCAGCGTTCTGGCGCACGCTCGCTGCCTGCTCCCTAGCTGCCGTAGTTCTGCCGATTTGTAGTAGCTGCCATATATTCGCCGACCTATCATAGCTGTCGTGTGTTGTCTGCGTGCTGTAGCTGCCGCAGTCGTGTGATCGATGCCGTTTTTTTGTCGACCTAGCTGCGATAGTTTTGTGGACGTAGGGGTAATGGTCTGTCCTCCTAGACTCCGCGTGACTGCTTCTACTGTAGTTGTGTCGACCTACCCGTCATGATATGTCGATCTACAGGGAGTGGGCTAAGCTTTTGCGACATATCGAAATCGTTTTTCACGTACTTTTATTTTTGTCTTGGCGGACAGTATCGTTGGCTGTCTCCATGCGATGCCTCCTGTTGACCAATCGGGTGATCGTATATATATATCTCCTTGTTTGATCGTATGTATCTCTCCTTGCTTTTGTTTCTCTGGTCTGTTGTCTGTTTGTTTGTTTGTTATTTGTGCCTTTCCTTCTTGTTGAAGGTTCTGGACGCAAACGCGACTATGGTCTCGATAGTGGTTGAGGCGTTAGCGTCTCTTGCGGAGGCGTGCGGGAAGGGATGCGGAGAGGCGTTCCTACGCAGGGCGCTCTTCCCGTTGCTCGAGAAGGTTAGATTCCGCCTCTGCGCTTTCTGTGCTTTCTTCTTTTTTTAGTTTTTGAGTGTTATTCTTGTCCTTTTCCTTTCCCTTTGTTTTATGGTTGTTTTCGTTTTCTGGTTGTTTTTCTTGCTCTTCATTGATGATGTTAGTTCTGATATTTTTAATATTAACCATTTTGTCGCTGCAGAGCCCATGCAACTCTCTTATTTCCGAATGGGATTCCCCCAAAGCATGGGTGCGGCAGTGGAAAAGGAGTTCAGCCAATCAATCATTGAACCAACCAGCCAACTAATCAACAAACCAATCAATCAATCAATCAATCAACCAACCAACCAACCAATTAAAACCCAGTACCTCGTAGAGCTTACCACGTATTCGAGAAAATGGTTGCCACACACTGCGTACGAGACTATGGGGCTATCGCTAGCCAACGGTTGATCGGTGCTGGTTGGCTTAGAGTCAGGGATAGGGTTAGTTCGTATTCGTCGTACAGTGACCCTCAACCATTTTCTCGAACAAGTGGTGAGCCCCCGCCCCCAACACTAGCCAGCTATTCAATCAGTCGACCAGTCAACCAATCAAAACCGACCAACCGAAACCAACCATCCGACTAACTGGCCACGACTCAATCAGCCGATCAACGAATGTACGATACAATCAATCGATGCAAACGGATGAAAAAAAAGACGACGACATCAATGGTCAAACCAACGAAACCGTCTCCGACGCGTGCACACGCAGGCGGCTTCCCCCCACCCTGTTGTGTCGCAGGCGGCCTTGTCTACGCTATCCAGGGTGCGGTCGGCCTGCGGGTATTTCGAGGATGTCGCACAGCTACTGGAAGGTGCCCTAGTTGTTGTTGTTGTTGTTGTTGTTGTTGTTGTTGTTGTTGTTGCTACTGTTGTTGCTACCGTTGTTGCTGTTGTGGTTGCTGTTGTTGCCATTTTTGCTGTCGCTCTCGGTGTTGCTGTTGCTGTCGGGGAGTGCTAGTGGCAGTGGCATTGGTAGTGGTGGCATACGAAGTACCCCCGCCCCGACACACCCAAGCGATAGTCCCATGCTTCAAACAAAGCACACTCCGCTTTCGCTCCCCCCTCTCCTCCGTCTCGAAAGGGATGCGTGGTCAATGGTCGAATGACTAAGGCAAGCAACAAATGAGTACCCCCCCCACACCTCCCCCTCCCGCCCCCTCTTCCGTCCCCTCCAACGTGTCATCTAGCCAACATGGACTACGTGGTAGACGACGTCGTCCGCCGAGTCGCCGCAGCGCGGGCGTATTCCCCCGGGCGCGGCAGCGGCAGCACTGTATCCATATACGGAGACGATCGTGAAGCTGGAGGCCATTCGACAGGGGGTATTCCGGGGGTGGTGGAGGCTGTCCTGAGGATAGGAGGCTCAAAGATGGGACCGGCGTTGGTGCGTGTTCGGCGGGCGGCGCTCGTATAGAACCGGTGGCGGCAATTTAGACGTTCTTATTTCTAGCGAACGCGAGTTTACAGTTTGTTGGACCGCATTTTGGAGCAAGTCGAGCTGACTGAAGCTGAATTCTGCGACCGCGGCCCAAAATCTGCTGTTTTTTTGCGACTTTCTACTGTTACCCGCACCCCAAAAAGGGACTGCCGCCCTTGCGAGCTACCTATACCTGAAGCCGGATTCTGCGACCGCAGCTCGAAGGTCTACCGTTAGGCGAATTTGTAGCGTACACCGCGCCAAAGAAAGGCACTGTACCCCTTTTGAGCTGGTCGAAACTGGATTCTACGACCGCCGATCGAGACGTACGGTTATCTCGAGACTATTCAACCATCGCGCACAAGCTGACGACAGCTACAAACGTGCTGCTGCTCGCGTTCCTCTCGACAGCTATACTGTCTTCCAGCTCGCTCCTTGCATCGTTCCTTGCGTTTGCTTTCGTTTTTCTCATGCTCTGCAGCAATTTGTTCTGTGTTGGTTTCGGAAGCTTAACAGTATTTTACACCAGTTCGAAGGATTTTACGCAGTTCCTTACAAAACATTGCAGGACCTTTTCTTCAAGTTTTCTTGCAGTGTTCTATCTTTGGTGCTTTCTTCCTTTTTCTTACCCATTTTTCTGCACGAGCGTTGCACAGGATGCCCAGTTTTGTTTTTGTCGTTCTTGCGTGCAATCGTTACGTTGTTGTTGTTATTGTATGTTGTTGTGGTTGCTGTTGTCGTTGTTGTTTGTGTTGTTGTGCGTTGTTGTCGTTGTTGTTGTGTTGTTGTGTGTTATTGTATGTTGTTGTGGTTGCTGTTGTCGTTGTTGTTGTGCGTTGCTGTTGTTGTTGTGGTTGCTATCGTTGTTGCTTGTGTTGTTGTGCGTTGCTGTATTTTGTTGCTGTTGTTGTTGTGGTTACTGTTATCGTTGTTGTTTGTGTTGTTGTGCGTTGCTGTATTTGGTTGCTGTTGTTGTTGTGGTTGCTGCTATCGTTGTTGTTTGTGCCGTCGTCGTGTCGTGTGTTTCGTTCCGTCTTCGCTGCTGTCGTACCCTTCCTGCATTTGTTCGTTTTTGCTCCGCGTGCGTGTGCATGTGTTGGAATTGCTGTTAGTTTTGGTCGTTGTTCTTCCGCGAACACTCTGCGTTCTGTGCGTGTTTTAACTTTCCGTCTCGCCCCCATCCTGTTCTCCTCGTTTGTTTGTTTGCCGTTCGCGTGCCCCACTGCTGTTGCAGGTGAGAGACCTCGCAGGCGTAACGCTTCGAGAGGTGGACGCCTGCGCCTGGGACCCCCGCCAGACTCGCCGCAGCCTGGGGGTACTCCGGGCGGTCGTCTCATGCGTGACACTGCCGCCGCTGCCACGGCCGCCACTAACCGGTGTGTGTGGTTTCTGGATATACGTGGCGCTCCAACGTCGTCTTGGCTGTTTTGGTTTTCGTTGGTTTCTTCTCGACGTTTTGCCGCCAACGACGTGCGTTCATTTTTCTACAGATTTGTTCTTGTGGTTTTGCTTTGTTTCGCTATTGCCTCGGCGCGGGTGCAGAAGAAACGGAGTCCAGGCCGGCCTGTTTTTTTTAGCCTTCCTCCCGCGGTCTATGGTCATACGACGGCGGCCATACATGATATGGAGTACAGCCCCCCCTGCATTGTAGGGATGCAAGGGTCTATGGCCATAAGACTAGGGCCATGCACGATATTGAGTACACCCCCCCCCGCGCCTCCCGCCTCCCGCGTTCTTGCGCCCCGTGCCCGTTGATAGCTGCAGCTGCTGCTCCTGCCGTGGCCACCGCCGCTGCTACTGCTGCCGCTGTTGCTCCTTCTGCTACCACCGCCGCAGCTACTGCTGCCGCTGCCAGTGACGGCTCGGAAAGCCCCTGGAACGTTCCCAGCGGTGGAGGGGAGGGAAGCGCCGAAGAGCGAAATGGCAAGGAGCAAATTGACGGCGGGTTTGCGCTTCTTGCGGAGAGCCCGTGGTTCAGGCGAGTCGGGTCGTCTTTCTAGGAGCTTGCGCAGGAGGCGTGTGTGTGGATGGGAGGGAGGGTTGGGTGGCTGGCGTCGTTGGCTGATTTCGTTGCTCGAAATCGCATATCGTGCTGAAAGACACGGACCGAGGTGTATGGGTCGGGGGCGGGGGGGGATAAGTGAAAGAGTAATGCGGAGGACGAGGGAAGGGGGTACTCCTGGCGATGGGCTGGTGGTTTGATTTTCGCAGCTCAGCTGTGTGTTGAGGGTGGACTGTTTTGGGGTACGTGCCGCTTGGCCGATGTCTGTTGTATAGAGGGGCCCTCTTTTTAGTATTTTGTACCATACCTGGCATGATGGTATTGGGAGAATCGGCCGGATTTGTGGCGTCATTGCATCCGTATGCTCGGCAGGCCAGCAGCCACGCTGTCCGTGCTCCTACTGCTTGGTATATTGTTTGCGCGGTTGAGCTTTAGCTCGTCGTATATGCTGGTCTTGTCACACGCGCCATCTAACGCATCATGGCGCCCTCGTGAAGCTGCCTCGCGTTCTCGTACGCTTTTGTCTGACGTGGGCTTCCGAGGTCTCACGCTGTGGTTCGGTGTAGTTGTCGCACTCACCGTTGTTGTCCTTGTGATTGGCGTGGTTGGTGTTGCTGTTGTTGGTAGTATCGCGTTCAATCGTTGCCAAAATTTTGTACGTGGTCACAAAGACAGGTGCCAACAATTCTGGAGTGGCACAACACAAATTATAAGAAACCTATCACGCACATAAATAATGGAAACGTCGCGTCTCACGCCTTCTTACGCCGTCTTAACCCCTTTGAGACCCCGCGCGTTAGATACCTAAACATTGCTAGTCGTCGGTGTTGTCAACCGTCTACGGCCAGCGTGAGCGCCCACCAGTACGCGTAGGATCATGTTGCGCCCGTGCCGCACGACTTGTCCTCGCATCAACCATTGTATCTCGGACACCCATCCACGCAGTGGCCGCTGCTGGAGTCGTCACTGGTTGCCGTCGGGTTTCCCTATTAAATAGAGGGTTAAGCTGTCCCACTTTTCCATCTCACGTTCTCTCGTGATGTATCACGTTGTCTCACGCCGTACGTGTCACGCTTACCTTGTCTCGCGCTGCTGCTACAGTAAATCCCGCGCACTCCTACGGTGTTCCGCGCTGATGTCTCTGGCAAGCGCACGCTATAGCGCGCGCTCTCCTGCGCTATCTCGCACTGTCTAATGCCCTCTCCGTCGCGTTTGACCGTGGTGGGGGACAACAGGGACCTTTTCGTGGAGTTCGCCGGGCCTGACGATGTCCGTCGTGTTGTGGCGGAACACGGAGATGCCGGGACTGAGGGCCTGCTGCACGCGGTCAACGAGCACAGAAAGGTATGGACGGGGGACACCGAGGTTCAAGCTGTATAGTTGCTGTTGTTATTCTTTTGTGTAGGTGATGGAGGGAGTAGTGCTGTTGTTGGTGCTGTCGGTGATGGTGTTGGTGTTGTTAATCCTGTTGCTCGTATTGTTGTTCCTTGCGAAGATGTTGTTGACGTTGTTATTGCTGTTGTTGTTGTTTTTTACTGCTGTTGTTGTTTTTTACTGCTGGTGTTGTTATTGTTGTTGTTTTTTACTGCTGTTGTTGTTATTGTCGTTGTTGTTGCTTTTTACTGCTGTTGGTGTTGGTGTTGTTGTTTGCGCTTGTGGTCGCCACAATCTAGTGTTTAGTCCTTGGTCACGAGACGAGCTCCAACATTCTGTGGGGAAACAACGAGAAACGCACCAGGTACCATGCCGGATATGGGGGAAACAAAACGAAAAACACCTGTACGAGAAGCAGGCTTTACGAGAAGCAGGTTTACGAATGTGCTGTAGTACAGTCTGTACGCTTACACGCTGTCACAGTAAGTACGCAGCGTTCCCAAGGCCTGCCAAGCTGCCAAGGGTCTAGTCGGCCGGTTAGAGTGAAAGCGCGAGCCTTTGCAGACGCAGTGTATTTTGTTACGGTAAGCACCTAGCGCTGAGCTAGACACCATGTGTGGACACCCTCCATCTCAGCCTTCTGCCGAATTCTTGCACCGCGTGCTCGACACCACTCGAGGGCATGGGCCGTTTTTCTTTGGTCGGACCGAAAGAAATTCTCGACGTGAGGCAAGGGTGTGTCATGCACTTACTGTAATAAATTGCAGTACGTATTAAACAAGGCGATTCCTTCACGTTGCGTGCAAACGCCGTACCAAATCGTGTCTAAAACCCTTTTAGGGCAAACTGCAGTGTCCCGTTTCGGGGACAAAACCACTCAAATTATAGGTAGTTTGTGCGCTAGCAGGGGACTGCAGTCGGTACCGTGAAGGGGCCAAACACGTGCTACGATATAGAATCGGTCCGGCAAGAACAACCACCTAATCTGGGCAAGCCTTAGATTCTCGTTCGGGCGACATCTTCAAAACATCCTTGAACATAGGCTAATATGTAGGATTTAGCGTAGAGTTCGACCACTGAGCCGTTTTTCTTAACCCAATTTTCTCAGCGTTCTCCCAAACGTGAGCATTGTGTCCTTGTTAGGCACTTTCTTATTGCCGGGCCTGTAGTGTGTGTGTTCGCCGGAACCTTCTCTGGCTGACGGGGAGGGGGGGGATCCTTTACCCTCTAGAGACTTCAGGATGGAAAATTTGACGCTTAGAAGCGACGACTGCAGGAACGGGCACACTTCTGCGTGATCTACGAGATGGCACATTGGTCGGTGTCCGAGTTACAATGGTTGATGCAAGGAAATTGCACGGCACGGGGGGAACCAAGTTCTACCCGTTCTGCTGCTGCTGCTGCTACTGCTGGGCGCTCGCTGCTCGTACAGGGCTGATACCTCCACAGGGTACCGTGGGTTTTTGTTCGCTGTCTTGGGGGTCCTTCCCCACGAAGGAGATACTTGGGATAAACAACATAAATATTATTTCGTTTCCACGTAGGTAGGCCATGGATGGGACTGCTCATCGGGTTAATAACGCCTTCCCGGCAAACGTTTTCTCTAAGAATTAGTTTTGACTTAATATTGTGACTAGTGTGGATGTAGCGCCTCACGTGAAGACGGGGCTGAGAAAAAGTGGGTGCGAATCATCCCTATATGTGGTATCACGCGTCATTCCTTAGGGGACTGCCGCCTGCGAGGGGCCGTGCGATTACCTCACAGGCGCCTTGAAACCTGTACTTAGCCCTGACCCTTTTGCTGTCATGTTGAATGAAATACTGCCCCTACTCTATTATTGGTTGCAAGCAGTTTTACCGCAGAGACGAGGGTGAAATGTATTTGCCAAAGGTTGTCACTGAAATCGCTCTTGAGACGTGAGAGAGGGGGAAACTTACGCGCTCAGTTGAAGATTACAGTGCATATAGATACGTCGTCCCCACGAAAAGCAAGCGCAGGCTGCTTGCCGGGTTGGGGATTATTCAGCTTGCCTGCCCGGAATTGCAGGACGTGGAGTGGTTGCTAAACGCGCGCAGTCACGATACTGCTGCTCGTTACACTGTCGACCGCTCAGACTAAAAACTGGCGTTGCCTCTCATTGATTCTGGCCGATTTTTACCATTCTCTACAGGGTTAGCGTTGTCGGCCGAAGTACAAGGACCGGTTGGTATTCGTATTACTGTACGAAAGTTCCTCATTTTTGCGCCCGGAGCAGTGTACTTTTCACCGCTGTAAAAATTCGTTCCATTCTATTTCCAAGTAGTTTTTCTATAACACTTGGGGTGCAGTTATAAAAGGACTAGAAAAACAACTAGGTGGCGTTGACCCTGTAAGCTCTGAACCGAAGCGAATTCTTCCCCCCGGAGTTTTTAAAACATCCAACACTTGATGGCCCCAAATCAACCGTGGAATGAACCTCTCCTTTTGGGAGGACCGGTCGGGATTCGCCTCTGTACTGATACCAATCTGGTCGAAAGCGCAGGGGACTTTGAGTATGGCACAGCAGGGCCTCAGTATTCGTATTTCTTGGGTCACACTGACATAGGTGAGAGGCGAGCATCGTCGCGACAAAGTCTTGCTGGTACATGGGACGCGTGTGAAGTTCGAAGCTATCGGCTGGCATCGTTTAACACCAAGTGTACGTTGACATTCCTGATATCTCGAAGAGTTCATCCCCTACACCCTACACTGGTACACTACTGATGCGTGCTCGCGCCCCGCAGGCCATGGGTTTCGATTTCGAGGAAGGCGATCCCGAAGACCCCTTCAAGGAAATGCGGGAAGAAAGCAAAGAGGCTTTGGGGGACGAGGGGGAGGGGGCACTGCCGGAGCCAGACTCGGAGGGCAGGAAGATGGCCGAATCAGCGGAGGTGCGAGATGCCTTGCAGCAGTATGAGTTACGAGCTTGTTTCTTGCGTGATTCTTGCTTTGTTTGTTTTGCACGCTGCGACGCAGCTTTTTTCTGCTGTGCACTTAGCCGAATAGCTACGTAATATGTTGCCTTCTTCGCGTCGTCCGGTATGTGCCGTCTGCACTACGTGACGTTTGATGGTGTTCCCGTACAGCACAGAGTATGTATGAAAGTAGTCCATTCGTCCGGTGAATGCCAACTTTTTGTAAGTCCTGGTACCATTGTTCATAGTCTACGTTGCACCAGTGTGTAGCTGTAGATCACCGCGTGTGGTTGGCTGTCGATAGCGACAATTGGTATTTGTGAGGTCGCGTTTAGCTGTAAGGTAGCTCCCATTGTTTGACGCGTCGGTGTGGAATCCTATGGAATCTATTTCACACAACTGATGATGCTGTGGGTGCAGCCGGCGTTAGGTGCGCTCGCCTGCACCTTTTCGCGGTGTTGCTTAGTCTTTTCTTCACGACCCTGTGCGCGTGTCGATGTTGAGCTACACGATAGCTGAGCACCGTCGACCGTTGTTTTTGGGAGAACGTGTTCACCGTGTTCAGCGGCAGTTGTGTGCGCGTTCGGTGGGTAGCTCTGTCCGTGCCTACCAGCCACACCGCTTGTCACATTTGTTTTCTTCATTTTTGAATACCCACTTTCACCACCGATGTCACCATTCCTGCGCCCATGCCACCAACCACGACGGCAGTAGTTGAAAATATACGTACTATCCCCAGCCCTGACCCCAATCAATGGGATGCTGTGAGGACCTTGCGACAAAACGACAGCATATTGCAGTACTCGAACGCCCCCGCTAAAGGGGGCCACGGTCACGACTTGGCCCAACTTCTACGAAATGGTTGACGCGCATACATTCGCCTCGGAACATCCCCCAGAGAGGGCAGAAATATGACGATCCGTGCTTTCAGCTTGACTAAACAGGGGGTCATAGATGTATCAACGATTGAAAAAAGTAGACCCGCAATGCAATATTTTTCAGCTGGCATTCCTATGCACCTGTAAAAACCACCAGCATACACCATACATAGGGCTCCCGTCCCCCCCCCCCCTCACACAATTGACCCTGCGCCTAAACCTAAGCCCCGTCCGCCTGGGAATTTTCTCGGAACGAAACCGCATTGGGGAGCTTGTGACCATCCCACGGTAGTAGAGGTTGGACGTTTTGGCTAAGTATTTTCTGACCGGTTGAGCTCCTAAAGTAAGCAACCACTATTAATAGTATTTCCGGTTATATAGTGTGCTACGTTTGTTAGCATGCTTCGTTTAGGACTACTGAACGTAGTTGAATGGAAATGTTACTGGTCGGGATTTTGCCCGAAGCAACTTCTCTGGAGTCATGTTTCGGGTGCGATATTGAGCATTTTTCACGGGAGGAGCTCAGAAAATAAGCCACCACCCCTATAAGGCAGCACCCCTAACGTGGAATTACTGTTTGTGTGCGCGACCAACCGGTGGTTCGGAGCTGGGCCAGGCCATACGCACCGCTGAGCCGTGTTGGTTGCCATCAAGAGATTTCGGCGCTCTGTCAGGCGTTTCATCGAAGCTGGGATCTAGTGTGATCGTACATACTACTGAGCCGTACTGCTGCTACAGTAGTTGTAGCTGGAACGGAGAAATTTCTGTGCACTTTATACTCAAGGTGACGCTTTTGTGATGTTTGTTCTAAACAAGTCATCCAAGTCCTTTGAGTCGGCCCCACTCGCGACTAGACACTACGTCGTGGGCTTGATGCACAACCACCTTACTCATTCAAAATGGAAAGTAGAACACGCGCACCCGGCGTATCAGGCAGCTTGCAAAGTTGAGTACCAGCTGCTCAATCGGTCGAATTTACTGCTGACTGACGTATTGGCAACAAAGTGTTGTAATGTTTTATCCATTTTTTCAGAAGTTGGCGAAATCGTACTCTGGTTCATTGCCGGAAACGAGGCCACAGGGCGGCATTACTCAACCTTTAAATTTCGACACTATTACTTCTCCCCTCGGCCGTACATACGACGCTCCGGGTGTGGTGCTCTCATGTGCACGCGTTTCGTGTACTGTAGGTGAAAACTTTGGGGGAGGTCCTATCGCGCAGCTGCCACTTTTTGGCCACTCCGTCCTTGGAAACGCAGGCCCTGGCGCTAGCGTGCATGCGGGATTGCGTCGTTAAGCTTGCCTCGGCTGGGGCAGATGCTGGTGAGGCTTGGATGTTATTTTATTGCTGTAGTGGGGGCGACGGCGGTGTTGTATGGGGTGGTCATGTTGACGGTGTCGGTGGTGTTGTTGGTGTTGTTGGTGCTGTGCTGGTGGTTGTGGTGTAGTGGGCGGGGGGGGGGGGGGTGGGGTGGTGGCGGCGGTTGCGGGCGGTGCTATTGTTGATGCTTAATGAATTATTGCGTGCTTGGCGTTCAGTCTCGACGGCGATATCTGTTTCGCAGTGCAGGGCGTCGTCTCATCTTACCTTGCGCTCCAAAATGAGGTTGCCTACGTACGTGGTACAACATTTACACTTCCACATCTATCGGGTTTATGATGTCGATCCAACTCGGCTGTAGGTCACCACGGTACTTCCGTTGCCACACCGCAGTTTGATTATGTCGACCCGCCCCGATCCTCCGGCTGGAGCATCGGCTGTTGCGAAGATAGCTGCCCGAGGGCGGTACCTCCCCGGGTAGTGTGGGAAACGCGCGAACTCACTCGTCACCCACTAAGATGTTCGTCGACATCATCACAGCATGTTCTAAAAGTCACCTTTTTTGTTTCTCGCGCCGTTATAATTTTGTTGGCTATATACCTCGCCTTCAGCTCTCCTGCCTCACGTGCACCGAGCCTGGCGGCCGCTGATGGCTACCTTCCGGCAGCACCTCACCCCGCTCCCCTCACCGCCACCGCCTTCACCACTTTCGGGGGTATCGCCTGGTGAGAGCCGTTTTTACGACAGCCGTTTCGCATGTCGCAATTACAAACGCCTTTTCGGTAAGTTTTGTTTTAAATTCATTTCGAACCTGGCCGAAGGAATTAGCACATACCGAGTCCAGAAACATGCGGACAAAATGTCTAATATGTTGTCATCTATGTGTTGCCTGGAATGTGCCGTCTACCTTATCGCTTGATGGTGTTCTGGTGCAGCACAGAGTATGTAGCAGAGTTTGTCCTTTCCTTCTCTTGACGCCAACTGTTTTAGAAAATCTTGGTGCTTATCGTTCGTGGTATACGTTGTACCAGGCATTGATGTTTCTGCCTTTTTTTTGTTTTCGGACCACCTGCACGATAAAGTCCAAGGCAGCTATGAGTACAGGACGGGAGAAGGGCGGACAGGCAGCATGTACGCCTATGGCTATAGCGTGTGGCTCAGAGGGCTGCCGGGCGCGCAGTAAAGCTACGGTCGGGGGTGGAGAGCGTAAGAGACGGATTAAAAACTCGACACCTGGTATGCAGGGCGTGGACAGTGCGAACTTGTGCGACCCTGGCCTGGCAGCAATACATGGACTGATGATCAATCACGAATGACCCATTCCGGACGACGGACTGATCGATTAGCAGTCGCCTATGATATGTGCACTCCGCCAATCGGCCCCCCCCCCCCCTTTTTATATAGGTTGGGTTGGCGTCGGTTGGCAACGACACTGTAAAACATGCCGCTCACTACGTGAGCTAGACAACCAGGGTACCATTTTTTTACTTTTCGTTTTTGTCGGTCGCCCACAGCTGGTTGTCGAGTGAGATCACTTGTGCGCGGTAAAGAACCTTTATTTCGCACAAGGGAATTGATCGTATCACGTAGTGTTCAAGGTATGGCACCCAAGAGGCAGTTGCATAGTACTCCCGTTGCTGTCTCTGGAAGTGCCTACATCGGAAATTAAATTAACTCGTGGAAGCTGTCATACGCAAGTCCGGCACACAAGCGGTTTTTAGTGGGATGCAGCTCACCCTTCATGCGACTGGCCGGACACCTCACGGCGCTTCGCGCTTGGTGCAAGCAATGTCTGCCTGGTCTGTGAAAAACCCGACATGCTCCTTCCCGGCATTGTAGGGATGCGAGGGTCTATGGTCATACGACTACGGCCACGCATGAGATCGAGTGCATATCTCCTATCAAGTACACTCCCTCCCCGCGCTAAATATTATATTAAGGTTGGGTTAGCGTCGGTAGCAACGACACTGTAAAACATGCCGCTCAATGCGTGAGCTAGACAACCAGGGTACTCATTTTTTTCTTTTGGCGGTCTATCACAACTGGAGATCGAGTTAGATCATTTGTGCGGGTGGAAAATATTTTCTCCGCACAAGGGAAATTCTAGTATCGCGTACCAGGTAGTGGTTACGGGAAGGCACGCAAGACGCGGGTACATAGTACTTCCATTGCTACCTCTGGAAGCTGCCACACTGGAAAATCAATTTGCTCCTTGAAGCTGTCATTCATTTGTAAATCCGCCTCACAAGCGGTTTTGAGCAGGATGCAGCTCATCCTTCGTGCGCCTCGTCGAAGACCTCACGGTGCTTCGCGCTTGGTGCAAGTTATGTTTGCCTGGTCCGTGAAACCAGAGGTGCTCCGTCTATGGTCATACGACTATGACGATGCGTGATATCGATATAACAAGTACCTCCTCCCCCCCCCCTCCCACTCTGACCACACCAGAAAATGAATTAAGTCATTGAAGCTGTCGTACATATGCAAGTCTTCCTCAAAGGCGGTTTCTTAGTAGGATGCGGCTCACGCTTCATGCGACTCGCCTGAACACCTCCCGGCGCTTCGCGCTTGGTACAAGCAATGTCTGTCTCGTCGGTGAAACCAGACGTGCTCCACCCCGGCAATTTAGGGATGCGAGGGTCTACGGCCATATAACTACGGCCATGCATAGTAATGAGTACCCCCCCCCCCCGGTTGGGTTGACGTCGGTTGGCAACACTGTAAAACATGCCACTCACTACGTGAGCTAGACAACCAGGGTACCGTTTTGTTTTTTTCGGCGGTCGCCCACAGCTGGTTGTCGATTTAGATCATTTGTGCGAGGTAGAGAACCTTTACTCCGCACAAGGGGGATGATCGTATCATGTAGTGTTCATGGTAAGGCACCCAATAGGCTGTTACATAGTACTCCCATTGCTATCTCTGAAAGTGGCTACGGATTTTTTTTTCAACTCATTGAAGCTGTCATCCACTTGCAAGTCCGCCTCACAAGCGGTTCTTAGTAGGATGCAGCTCACCCTTCATGCGACTCGCCCGAACACCTCCCGGCGCTTCGCGCTTGGCGCAAGCAATGCCTGCCTCGTCGGCGAAAACCGGACGTTCTCCATCCCGGCATTGTAGGTCTATGGTCATACGACTACGGCCATGCATGATAATGAGTGCGCTCCCCCCGCTCCGTCTCGAAAGGGGTGCGTGGTGAATGGTCAAATGACAAAGGCGAGCAACAAATACGACGCCCCCCCCCCCCCCCCCCCCCCCCCCCCGCCCCCCCGCTTCCGCCCCAACCCCGGCACTTCCACCCCCGCCCCCACCCTCACCGAACCGGCAGGCCCTCCCACGCCCTGCGTCCACCGCCACCCCTTGCTTCTCCCCAACCCCACTCCGACCCTACCCAACCTGCACCCCTACCCCCCGATCCCACCCCAGGCGACGCGGATGACTTGATCGACTCCTTATCGGCGAGGAGGGCGGTGTTGCTACACGCGCTCGACACCGTCGACGCCCTCGTAGACGTTTGCGGTGATTTTCTGTCGTCCAAGGTGGCGGAAGACCTCTGGCCGCTGCTAAAGGTAACATGTTATTGTTGTTGTTGTTGTTGTTGTTGTTGTTGTTGTTGTTGTTGTTGTTGTTGTTGTTGTTGTTGATGATGTAGATAACGAGGATGGTGCTGAAGATGATGTTGACGGTGATAACGATGACAACACTGACGACGATGACGATGATGAGGATAAGGATTGTACTTATGACGATGATTACGTTGACGGTGAGGATAATGACCTTCTCGCGTTACCTCGTTGTCCTGAAATCCAGCCCGTGACCACGAAATCAGGTTCTTGGCGTGCATGAAGAACTAAGAATGAAAAATGGGAGTAACGCACTATTAATAGTACAAATACTCTACAATGTTAACTAACGCTAGGGTCCGTCTTTAACGAGAAACCAGAGTTGATGATAACCGAATAGGAAAAATATGAATTTGATTTGATTTGAATAGAATTTCGTGAAAAACATGCCTTTGGGTTCTATCGAGAAAAAACGTAAAATTATCGAAGAACGCACAAGGGCCAACGAACGCCCGAGGGCAACTAACGAGGTGAGCGACGGCCCGCGTCCTCCGCGGAACACCGCGGTCAGCGGCCGATTGTTTCTGCCGGCAAGACCGAAAAGGCTATCAATCTTGGGATATCTTGGGTGGTTGGCGCAGCCCCAAAGCCCCAAGCAGGCAGCAGCAACGGGGATATAGCGATCAAACTTCTGAGCGAAGTTGTGACCTGATCGGTGCTCGTGTGGTTTGCAAGGCAAAGAGGGATGAAAAACTGGGTTTGCGGCGGCCTTGAAATTGTTTTAGGCGCCGCGGATGGTCTACTCTGTGCTAGGGGCCGTCGGACCTCGCGCTGCGGCTGCTCCGGTGGCCCTGCCACTCGGGAATGGTGATTCTCATTGGGGAAGCAGTCGACGACGCGGTTCAAGTTTGCGTGGCTTGCTGCAGTTTCAGGAACATGCCACGTCGAGTAGCCCCAAATTGAATATCATGAAGAGCAAATAAGTCCCAAAAGGCTTTTTGTTGATTTTGTTTTTTTTCGTCTTTTTCGAATCTCAAGTCAAAATGCCTGCTTGGTGATTCACTTTGCGACCAATCAGATGCAAATCAAATCAAACGAAGAAATGTAGGCGGCACACCATAAAAAAAAGCTTCTTGCTAAGATGGGCCCTTACACGCCGTTCGGCCGCCGCAACGAGCCCCTCGCGCCGCACGAAGCACTCGCTACGTACGTCCCGCTCAATTATTGTTTATTTCTGCCCGTGTCGTCTTATCTCCTCGCGGCCGCGTCATCTCACCGAGCACACCATCCCATCGTTCCCGCAACGTCTTTTTCTCTGCCTTCGTCACCCCAACGAAGCTTCTCCTGCTCCAGTACGCTTCCTTCTCCACACTAGACAGGAGAAAAACAGGCCCTCGCAGTCCGGTTAACGGCTTTATTACTCGTGGTGCTGGCAGCCGGTCTCAATCGTCGTCAGCGGCGAGCTCGCCCTCCTCCTCCTTCTCCCCCCCTCCCCCTGTCGGTGGCCTCCTCATCCCCACCCCCGGCGGTGCCCGCTCGATCGACAGCGCTGCCATCGTCGACCACGGCAGAAGAAACAGCAGCCACGGTGGCGGCAGAAGCAGGGAGTCTGCCAGGGTCACGTCCACCGCGTTTTCATCGGGGTTTGCTGGCGGTGGTAGTGGTGGTAGTGGTGGTGGTGGGGGGCGGGGGGCGGTAGTGGTGGGGCGGGTGTCGGAGCGGCGCGAGGGGCCGTCGGTGGGCGAGAAGGTGGTCGCAAGGGCGTTAAGGTGCCTGGAAGGGATGTGTGGAAGCAAACAGTGCGAGAGGTTTATGACTCCGCTAGCTAGGGAGGTGAGATACGTTTTCTCCTGGGCCGCTTGCTGGCTTCGTGGGATTTTATGAGGGCGGCGGGTTTGAACAGGCCATCTGACTGTAGCTTGTTATGTTGTATGTAGAGGCAAATCGAAGCCGACCGCTCGCTTAGAACCTCAAGGCAACGCGATGCCCAGTGACAATTTCCTGTTTTGAGGCAACGCGAAGATCACGAGAGGGTATGAAACTCCCTTCAGTAATCGGGTGAGTACCTACCGTACCGAATCGGACCGGGCTGGACCTCATTGGGTCGGATGGGGGGGGATCGGATCGGGTAGGGTCGGATCGGACTGGAAGGGCTATAATGCCCTACTTACAGGAGTGGTACGGCACCGCACTGCAGGTGCCTACTTTGAGCTTGTACAGTAGAAGGCTACTGTAGGACATCAAACAATCTACTGCCATATAAGTGCTACAGTAGGCTACTGCAGATAGGAGTCCTGCGGTACTGTGCTACACTTACCTACTGTACCCCCTATCAGCCGTGCTGCAAGTTTCGCAGCATGTCCTTTTCTCTGCCTGTTCAGAGCGATGACTCGCCCGAAACAGAGCCATCGGATATAGTGTTTGCACAGCACTGTAGCAGCACCCGGCATGCATCGATCCACACCTTCGCTTATCCGATGCCGACCAGGCCGGTCCTCAACATACCACCCCCCCCCCTCATTTTAGGATACAGCTTACCCGTCACGCAACCCGCCAAATACCTCACGGCGCCTCGCTTGGCGCAAGGAATATCTGCCTGAGAGGTGAAAACCCGACGCACAATCCTTCCCGGTATTGCAGGGGTGCGAGGGCCTGTGTCATATCTAAGGCCGTGCATGAAGATGAGTACACTCACCCTCCGTGCGCCCCCAGAGCTAAGCCCAATCCAACCCGCTTCCGCGGCCCTTCTTCCGTCTCTTTCTCTCTCAATTTTCCGTGTTTCGTTTTTTCGTTGATGTGGCTGCCACACACACGCTCGCGCTCGAGCGCAGGTGGCCCTCGTGGCCCTTCCTTGCCTCTCTTCCGCGGCGGATGCGGACATCAGACTCTCGGCCGAATCGCTCTTCGAGAAGCTGGCCTACCTCGACGGCGATGGTGTGTGGCTGCTGCTGCTGCAAACACTCGACACGGCCAACACCACCGTTACAGCCAGTGCCGCCGCCACCTCCTCCGCCGCCCAGGACCGACGACAGTACCTGAGCAGCGGGCGCCGCGCATCTGGAGCATCGCCCAGCGCAGTCGCCGCGGGTACGACTGCGCGTGGTACTAGCAGTGGTGGTGGTGTTGGGGCGTTCTTGCCAGATCCGCTCGTGTCGTCGTGCGCGGCTATCCCGGGGTTTGTGAGAGGGAGACCGTCGGTATTGGAAGAGAGGCGGTCTGTTTTTTCCGGGGGCAGGGTGGCCGCCGAGTGCGCTCCCTCGGTGGCGATGCTCTTGGGCGTTCTCAGCGCCGACGGCTGCGTAGCAGAGCACATGTAGGTGTGCGCTGTAGACACATGCTAAGGAATAGATAAACCCTTTTTTCTCTGAGGTTCCTCGCTTGAGGTGTATACTATTGGTGAGTCACCCATTTTTCTTTTTTGAGAAATTTGGAAGTGCGATGGTTGATGAACGATCCCGTGGCCTACGCGTGCAAATACTACTATCGTAAAAAAAACAAACGTTCCGACGATTTTGGGTTAAGGAACCCCGTCATTCAGAATATATTTTCGCCCAAACGCGATACCTCTGCCTTAGCTCGCGGTTTGTTTTGCCGGGTTATGGGCACACAACTGAAAGAGAAAATAGCGCCACACTCCCCTCCCATGCCAGATATCAGGGCTTCGCGTACCTGAGCGCACAGGGCACCCAAGGAGCCCAGAGCGGGAGCAGGCCTCGGCGTTGTGTCTGCTATCGATTCCCGTCGCGGCGTGGGTGTCAATCGTTACGAGGAACCGTCGGAGGAAACCAAGTTGGACGTACCGCTGTGGGTCATGCCTGATAGCTTCCAAAGGCGGCTTCGCTGTATGGGGTCCGACCTAGAAAGTTTGTGAAGGGTCTCGCGCTTGTTTTTGCTGAGGTGCTTGTCTCCGACGTGTTGTCAAGTGGTAGAATGGAGTCTTTGTTTTGGTTAGTGCAATTTTGTCTGCCCGCATCCCTTAAGAAGCACAGCAGCTGGTCCAGGCTGGCTTTCTTATTTGAGAGTGGGTGCTTTCCACACTACTATTACGGGGGGCCATAGTTAACAGGACCAAAATTTATTAGTAAAAATTGTTAAGCATATACCTGGTAGGTTTTTATGTATACAATAGGTCCTGTTAACTATGGCCGCCCGTAATACCAACTGTGCAATAAATGTGAAGTTCTTCTCGATACAATCGTGCTACTAAATATATGTTGTCAGTGGAAACGGCCATAATTTCACAATGTACCAGGTGTGTGCGTATATATGTATGTATATACGTCCCCGGTGGCTTGGTAGGTGGTCCGCGTGCCTATCAAGATCAATTCCGTGGGTTCAAGTATCACCGAGTGCATGCTCGTGGCTTTTTCTTGCAAAAAAAAAAGAAATTGATTAGCGGAAAGCGCGAGAGCGTGAGTTAGCTAGATTCGATGAAAATCGACAAGCAGTGGGAATGCTGAACCCTATGCGCGACAAAACAATAAAGGCACGTACCGGGGGGGAGAAGGGTGGACACCTGTGACCACGGTTTGTCCAGAAGCTCGTTGAGGGTAAAACCTCCCACGAGTAAGGCTGGAAAGTAAAAGTGATGTTGAAAAAATATATATATACCTGGTATCATGTATCATAAAATGATGAAATATCTTGTTGAAGGATGTTGATTATTTTGTAGTTTATACGAACATATAATTTGCATAAATAGATGTCTACACCAGCCATCGAGGGCAATAACGATTTCGTATCTCACTACGACGTACAGTATTAATACTACCATACGTGGTACGCTACGTTTCCCCTAAGGGCTTGTCCTCTGGCGGCCGCACTTTTTTTGTTTCTCCGCGAGCATGCCCTGTGCAATATTTTCCGTGTTTCACACATTGGTGGCACCATACTTGGCAGGTATACTGTATTTTTCTGCTGCGGTGTTCCACCGCACCACCGTACAAACGAAAAAATGCATGTTCATGGAAGGTGCTGACAAACAGTTCCATGTTCGTTTGAGGATGGCTCGATTTTGTTGTATTTTTTTCCGCTATTGGCTTTGATGATTTTGTATTTCTTCCGCTCGAGGATGTGCTGCTGTGACAGTCCCGTCGCGCATCATCTTATCGCAGTCGTTCCCACAGGGAAAACTCAGGCAGAGATGAGCCCTCGCGGCACACCCGGGGTACTAACCCCTTACAGGCGTCGTAATCATGGACACCCGGTCGGTTTGGACCATTGAAAGGATGGCGTGTGATTGGAAGACCCGCGTTTTCGATCGAGTTATTGTTCATCAGAACAGCTTTGCACATGATTTCTCGATCACTTCGTGTATTTGAACTGTCTACAGCAGTAGCGGGCAACGAAACTGGTTGCTGATGTATTCGCTTCAATGATTATTTGTTTGTGTTACTAATAGCAAGCTCAGCAGCAAAGGAGCACACCGGTTGCAACGACATTTTTACTGCATGCGCTTTGGGTAAGGTCACTGAAAATAGTTGATAAGCCCAGCAGTGCAAGAAGATTCCGGCTGCAACGATATTTCACTACCTACGCTGTAGGTTAAGGCCACGCCGGCACCCAAGCGTCTCCTCGTCCCCGGGTTTCCGGCGAGTCTAATCTGTAGATGTTTTATCGGAACATAAAAAAAACATCGCTAGTTTAATACGTTGCGTTTAGAACCTCGGTTGCTTTGGGAGAGCAGTGATGGAGATTGCTCCCGAAAACAGTGGTGCTGATCAATCCTTCAAAAATATTGTCCGATAAAAAGCAATCTTGATTTTTTGGGCAATCTTGACTAGAAGAGGCAATCTCTATCTTAATCTCGCCAAATTTCAAGCAGTTTTGATGTTTGTACCCTTATGATAGCTCCTGTATCATACGGCATGTATGCTATGCTGCTGCATGATCAAATGCAACAATTCGGCGAAGAAGTGACTACTCAATCAAGTAATGTACGAGCCGCAGTATGCCTGCTCAATATAGCGTAAAGTGTAAGGCAGTATGGGCCTAAGGACCGACTGCTGCTAGCAGGTTGATGCTTTTGCCTCTGCTTTGGTCACTCACACGAGGTGCTTGACGATGTGAGAAGTTCTAAGCCCTTGCATTAGTTGCTGCTTGCCATTCTAAACGAAGGGGCGAGGCACTCATCAGAAATGCAGGCGATAACGCCTGCCAGGTATGATGGGAAGACGAATGCTACAAACCATACTGCTGCAACAAGAAATAGGGGATACCATAACTCTAGGCCACCCTGAAGCGCGTATTCCACAAGTGGTACACTTGTGGTCTCTATAACGGATTCTGGAAAAATGTCTGTCTTTTTGTCTGTCCGATGAGGGTCACTCTATGGTCACCTACGGACAAATTTCTTTCGAAACGGCTACACCCATGCCGCACGCATCAGATCGAAGCCCTCGCGGAGGCGATCGTCATTGTCCAAACCACACCGCATCGGGTGCCCTGTGTATGGAGTTATCAGAGTTGACTTCCAACATCCCAAACAGGGTGACGAGACGGGCAGCAGCAATCGCTCGCCCGAGGCAAGCGGAAAAGCTGTTTGTTAAGTCTCTTTTCAAGTGGAGTAGGGTGATATTCATTTTCGTACTGTGCTGCAAGCGATGAGCGGCACGGCAATAATAGCAAAAGTAAAGTGCCGTGGGGGATGCTGTGGCGGTTGCCGCGGGGGTTGCCATGGTGGTGCCGCGTCACCCCCCGTCGTGCCATCGGATCCTATGCCACGCCATGGGATGCCGTGGGGATGCCCTGGGTGGTATCATGGCATTGCCACGGCATGCCACGAAGAAGTCAAATAGTGTAGAACCCTGTAAAGTGACCACAGAGTCGGAATTTGATGAACATAATTTTGTGGTCTGAGTCAGCCCTTAGCTGGGGGTGGAGGCTGTGTGACGGCTTTATATACTCTAGGCCGATGGGCTAAACAGGTTATAATGTGGTCGATCCGCTGACGGTTCATTCAGGCTGGTGCTGCTGTGTGTATTCTATATTCCACCCTTCGCCTGCTGAAAAAAGTGTTGGTGAGAGCTATCTTGCAATTGGTGGCAAACGACAGATATATGTAGTTTGCCATTATTGTTTCGAATATCACGTCCGTATGCTCCAAGCCCTCTACTTTCATCATCACCGCACCCTTCTATGGTCCGCCCAGTTCACGCGTTGGCATCCATCAGTACAAACAGGCACTCTTTCGTCGGAATCTGTTCCGCCAAGTCCTCCAGCTTCTGCCAGAAAATACGTTTCAGTTCGGCGCCCTTCGTACAGTCAGTGGGAGCATACGCAACGACAAAATTAATTGCCTCGCATTTACCAGCCAGCTCAAAGCGCATAGTCCTGAACCGTTCGTCAATAAACTGGTGTGTGTACGCAGACGTACTGCACAACGATTCCTTGACAGCTAGACCTACTCCGTGCAGCCCTTGCCTGGCAGCTGTTTTTTCCTGACCTGAACAAAAAACGTGATACCCTGCCGCACCGAGTTTCCTGGAGGCCAATGGAGTCACAGCCGAGCTGCTGGCCCTTCGCCAGTACACGCTCGTCATGTCCGTACCCGTGGTTCCCCTTGACAGGCAGGGTGTGTACTTTGTAGGTCGCTACCGCCACAAGTACTACCTTCTGTCTCTTACGTGCCTCACGTGCTGCTTTCTTTGCCAGCCGACGTGAGGCTCGTCCCCACCTCCTTTTTTGCTTCTGTTTTTTCTCTTTCTTCTCTATGACGAATGTGACTCCGTTTCGTATCGCGGTACGCATCTCGGTTACCGTTGGCTGGGTACAGCCGTCCCAGACAACACCGACACTCCCGTATTTTCTCTCTTGCATGCGTACCCACGCTGTAGCCAGCCTCTCCTCTCCCCCGGCTTCCGATGTATAGCGCTCTCTGTTGTGGTGATGTACCCTACCACCTCAGGGGTGAACCCCTCGGCGTCCGGGTTAGGAACAAAACACCCCCCCACCACCCCGCGCGGTCCTTAACGCGAGACGGCCACCAGCCAGACCGCGCAAGGTAGAATACAAGACGAGTACGTATATACATACAAGGTTCCCCTTCGGGATGTGGGTGGCATGAAATCCGGGGGGTGTCGCAAGTTGAAAAGGGAGACGCAGGTAAAACCCTTGCACCTCTGTTTTAAGTAAAAATGATCACGGGGAAAACTGAGTCATGGGCTACTGATCTATTGCTAAAAGCGAAGAGTAGCAGTCTAGCCTTCGACGCTCGCGCATGTCTTGACGCATACCTGGTAGGAGACATGGACTACTGTATTACTTAAAGAAAAGCGTAGCACCGAAATTGAAGGGGTGTGCATCATCCAGGTATTTATCGCCTGGGTGGGATCTGTATCATCGATATAGGATAGGTGATCCTTGATGATCTGAGCACCTCTACTGGGTGGGGTCTGCACGATCTGCATGAACCTAACCCTAACCCTAATCGTAGGTCACGTGACTTTGACCATCTAGAGAATGGGCCACGGAGACCGGCCGGAGCGAACGCTTGCACCGTACTGTCCACGCGGCCCCCCTGTGGGCCTCGCAGCAGGAAGCACGAGGAAAGACCCGCGGCCGAACGAGAAAAATGAACTATTCCGGAAAAAATGTCCATTTGGTACAAAGTAATATATATATGTACGTATAGCTGATCAAAGAGGCACGGCACAGCAGCAGCAGCAGCAGCAGCAACAACAGCAACAGCAGCAGCAGCAGCAGCAGCAGCAGCAGCAAAAGCGCGAAACCGGTGGAGGCGCCGTCCCGATTACCCCCCTTCGGGTGGCGTCACACATGTCCATGCTGCATCTTCTGCGAGCCAAGCCATTCTCGGAGTAGCATACCGGTCTGCTCTGCCTGCTGGGCCAACCATATAGTCCCTCGTTGCTACCCTCAGGTATGAATGAAATGAGGTTGTCCCTTCCTTTTCGATCGTATTATCCTAACCAACGGCAAGCGAGCAATCTACTTATACTACAGGCTTGCCACGCGTGCCTCTTGCGATCGTCTCTTTTCCGCTTCGACTTCCAGCGAAGCGTGGGCAGCATGCGTTTTCGCTTTGGCGTGGGCCCTGCGCTCTTGCTCCCGCGCCAACTGTGCTGAATCTTCGCTCCTCAACAGCTCATCGTCCTCCTTTGAAAGCTCTTGTTCTTCAGCGAATTTTTCCGCTGACCGGCGACGAGATTCGGCCTCCTCATTCGAGCAATGGCAGCGTCGCGTGCCCGAGTTGCGTTTTGGCCGACCCGCTCCAACGCTTGATATTTAACGCGCTCTGCAGTTTGCTCTGCCCGCCTGACCACCCCTAATTCAAAATGCCCCTTAGCGCAGTTCCCGTGCGAGCGACAGTCAGAGTTATCGTTGTTTTGTTGTGTGCCGCTCGACGATCGTTTTAGATAGAAGTGTCTTTCGCTGAGAGTTTGCCATGAGGTAACACCCGAAAGTATGAGAGCCAATACTAGTACCGAGGGTTTTCGATCCCAAGAGCATGGAATGGTGCGCGTTTTTTTTACACGCGTAGTACGCACAATCCAAGGATAATACGTGTTTCGGCGGTGTATTTTTTCTTTACGCATTATAAAACAATGCGTAGCAGGTGTGAATAACGAGGAAGGTTGTTAGACAACCTGGTGTTCGGAACGGTAACGGGTAGAAAAATAAAAATAAACAGTAAAATCGTAGGTAGGGGTTTCACACGGAACCAATGGGATGTTTCGTTCGGGGGTAGCACTAGGAAGACAAGAGGGCACTCGTAGCAGGATCAATAGCACTTCAAGCAAGGAAGAGACTAGAGAAGCGGGAGCAGCGGGATAATCAGAGTCGATAGATATCGGGCGAAGCCCAGCACGAGCAGGGGAGAGTCAGGCGCCGAGAAGGGAGCGGCGTAGATCCATCGGGCGTCGGTTTTGTTTGGGGTTTCGGGTTTGGTTCTTTGTCTTTTTGTTTTTTTTTCGGAGGCAGATTGGTACGTCTCGGAAACCTTCCAAGTATCAACCACCACCCGGAGGAAGAGGAGGAGGAGGGGACCCTCGAGGCAGGGGGGCCTTCGGGACCACCAGGGTCCTGAGCAGGCCAGAGGCAAGGAGCGACCGGCGGCGTAGTGGACATGGCACCGTCAAGTGAGGGGCCTGGTTACGGTAACGTGCACAGCACGTTGGGAGGTAGTGCCATACCAGTACGCACATTAACTTTCTCGCCGGGCGTTCGTACGTCACCAGGGAGGGAAGGGCGCAGAGTAAGTAACATGATACCACCGAGCCGGGGAGCTCGCCCGCCACAGGGCCATGGGCAAGGGCCCGGCCCCAACTGGGGCAATGCACAGGATTTTTCCAAACACTGTGTCCCTCCCCCGCGCAACAGCAACAACAACTTTTCCGCCCCGTCCAGTAGTCAGCCCCCCCCATGGGCGGGGAAAGGGAGTTTGTAACAGCAAGAGGCGGGGAGGCCGCGGGGACACGGCCAGTTCAACTCGCTGGGCGAGCAATTCGGGCAATTGCAGGCCAATAGGGACCCGTCAGGCCCGCCGCAATGGCAGCCGTGGCCGGGGGGGGGGGCAGGGGGGACGGGGCGGAGGGCGGTGGGGGGACAAGGTGGCGCATTCGCAGCAGCAGCAGCAATTGCAAGAGCAGTTAGATCCGCAGGAGCGGCAACAGCAGTGGGAGCCGTCGTGCGAAAGTCGGGGGAGGTTCGGAGGAGGAAGCCAGGGGGAGATGAAAGCGGCAAGGCCTCTACAGCAGCTGCAGCAGCAGTGGCAGGCACCGGAAAAGCAGAGGCCCCCGGGGCCAGCCTTGGGGTGGGGGGATAGAGCGGACAGATCACGCGGCACCGAATCACAGTGGGAGGCACCGGAAGCAAGAGGCCATCCGCGCGGGGATTTCGACGGTGTGGAGGGAGCGCCGGATTTTTATTCCGGGCAGCCGAGCAATTGGAGGGGGGAGAGGGGGGGGGGGGGGGGGAGGGGTGGTGGGGGTCGGGAGGAGAGGGAGAAGGTGGGGGGGGAAGGGTGTGGCAAGCCCCCCGTTTTGGATACGATGTGACGGAAGGCCGGCCGCCACAAGGCAGCCCGAGCAACACTGGGCGGGAACGGGTTGCCTCCGCCATTCGAAACGGCAGACTCCGTGAGGTTGACCGCCAGCGGGTTTATCCTTAAGGGGGAGGGGGCGCAACAGGTGGCATCGCTGTGCGGGATAGGCGTCCGGAATTTCGCACAGAAGGGTCATTTTGCCGAGGGGGGAAGCGAGGTGGACGTGCCCCTGGATCTCAGGGTGGAGGCGCTGTTTCTCCTGCTGATGAATATCGCGCAGTACGTAGTGGACAGCACAGGGCCCCCCGGGCGGGCAGCACTGCGACGGTTGGGGGCCTTGTCGGAGCGCTTCAGGGTAGTCGCCCAAGGCATCCGGACGTTCCATGCACAGAACGCGCGGGTAGCGGCATCGAGGCAATTCCAGCTGACGTTCGTGAAGTGCTTCAATGAGGATCTGCACGAGTGGACGGAAGAGGCGACCAGGTGGGGGCTTCTGCTGCAGCAGGAACCAGGGAGCTCATTTCCTGGCCCAAACAAGGCGGCACCGTTGCCGCTGCCTCCGTTTTTGCGGAGGTACAGGTGGGTCTCAGCGGCACCGATCCCGCTGGTGCACACGGCCGGGTCCGGCTCTTGGATAGGAGGGGAAGGGGGGGGGGGGACGGGGGGGGGACCATCGCGAAGGGTTATAAGGCGGGAAGGGGGGCGGGGGCGGGCGTGGGGGGGCCCGGCGGAGCCGGGGGAGCGGGGTGGGGGGGCGGGGGCGGGGGGGACAGGGAGCGGAGGGGGGGAGGGGGGGAAGGGGGAGGAGGAGGAGGCGGGGGGGGGGGGGGGTGCACCACTGCGACGATTACACCCGGTGGGGCGCGTGTACCCACGAGTCTCAAAAAGGGAAGCCGTGCAGATACATCCATCCACGAGAACAGTCGAAAGCTTCCGAACATTGCGTCCGTACCGCGGGAAGGGGGGGAGTTGGGGAAACGCAAGAGGGAAGGAGAGAGGGGCGAGGCGGGGGTTCGGAAGGGGGGCGGAGATAGGGGGGAGGGCGACGACAGGTCAACGAGGAAATGAGGGCACGGGCTCCGCAGCACGGCGGGGCCAACCACACGAGCAACCGGCAGCGGTACCGAGGCACCCACGACGAGGGCCAGGGTGGGGAATTCGGGTTAGGGGTTGAGCCACGGGGGGGGACCGACTCCGGGGTCGGTGGTCTTGTCAGAAAATATGGTGCGATATCCGATCTACGCATGGAGAAGCAAGGGCGTTCGCGGGTAACACATGGGTTGTTAGGGAAGGTAGGGGGCGGGACGGATGCAGCCGTGCGGTTGATGGGGGTCTTAGCCACGACCGCCGGAGACGTGTTGTCGCGAAGTATCCAGGGAGGGGGGCAGGGGGGGGAGGGGGGGAGGGGGGGTATAGGACATGTGGTGCGGTGGTTGGGCGGGTCGTGGACAGGGCCCCATATGAACCCGGAACAAGTGGAAGCGTTCTTTACCGACATGCACAGTTTTCCGGGAATCAATACCTTGAAACCTATCGCGCTCATCGGGGTTCCAGTTGACGTACTGCCAGGCGGAGACCTGGCGAAGGAGCTCGCGTACGAGAACCATTCCAGCGCCGAAAACATTGTCGAGGCAGTGTGGGATAAGGCGGTGGTAGACGTGGCAGGGGGTAGAGCGATTGGTTTCCCGGAGGAACAAGCGGGGCAGGTACCGGGGTTGCGGGTGTCACCAGTAGGAGTCGTAGAAGAGCTCGAAAAGATAAGGATTATTCACGATATGACTTTCGAGCACAGGAGCGGGCAAGGTGGGGGGGTCGGTAAATGCGACGAGAGACTGGGATGAGGTTCCAGCTTCTGCTCTGGCGGGAGTGATTCGTGAGGTTTTACAGAGGGTGCTCGGTCTTAGGGCCAGGAGTACGGCGACGGAGCACGGATTCTCATTCAACAAATGGACGTCAAAAACGCGTTCAGGCAGATTCCAGTAGACCCCGACGGCGCAGCGGCCGTTGGATACGTGCTGGGTCGATACCTCATTATAGACTTGCGTTTACAGTTCGGATGGAGAGGAAGTCCGGGGTGGTGGGGCGCGATATCGGCGGCGATGCAGCATGTGCAGCGTAGAACAGCTAGATCATCTGCGTCATTCTCGCAGGCGGGGGACAGAGCGGTAGCGCACGTGGCGATAGTGCCGAGGACGGGGCGTCCGGTAGTAAGGTGGTCTGCAGAATGCGTAGTGCGACCAGGGGGGGGGGGGCGAACGACGCAGCATTCATGGCATTTTTCATAGATGATGCCATCTCGATAGAGGTACAGTGGGATAAGGAGGGGGGGCGGTGTTTAGATTTGTCACGGTCGTTAGCGTCAATCCATGTTCAGGCTATGGGCGAGGGGTCCGAGGGGGAGCCGCCGTTACTATCGCACGAAAAGGTGACCGGCTGGGCAACACAGCAGGAGGTGTTAGGGTACGATATCGATACGGAGGGTACGACTATTGCCCTGCCAGCACGTAAGGTAGACGAGTTGCGCGCGAGAGTGGCAGAGTGGCCACCGGGACGGGAAGCGGCCACGGTAAAGGAAATTTTAGTACTAGCAGGGAATTTGCACCACGCGTCCTTTGTAATCCGGCCCGGACGGTACTTCGATCGTCGGCTTCTGCAGTTATCTATTCTGCATCTTAATGTGGCGGAGCGGGCCGGGGGGGGAGGGGGGGGCGTAGGGTGGGTACCGGAAACAGGCTGAAGCTAGACGAATTGTACGGTTGTCACACGAATTCATGGCAGACGTAGAGGGCGGTCGAGGTGGGGTTTTAGGGAGTGGGGGGGGGGGTACGGGGGAGAGAGGATAACAGCGCCATCGTTTAGCTTCGTTAAGCAGCTGCCCAGTAGAACGTGGTTCTCGGACGCCTCCTTAACAGCGATAGGTGGACTGTGCATGGAGACGGGGGTGTACTGGAAAATCGATTTACCGGAGGAGGTACAGAAACGGACGATCAGGGGAGGGCAAGCAGTGGGCGATTTGATTTCGATAAACTTACTGGAGGTAGTGGCGATGGTAATGACTGCGTACGTGATGGTAGACATGAGGGGGGAGAGACCGGTTAGGAGGGGGGAAGCAGCCCTAATGAGAGTGGATAATGAAGCGGCCGTAGCCTGGGTAGAGAGGTTGCCGGGGGGGGGGGGGGAAGAAGCAGGTGCGAGCCGGGGCGTTGATGAGAATGATGGGTGGTTTGGAAGCGAAAGAGAGGTGGTGTTTTCAGACAAGGCACGTACGGGGGATAGATAACCGACTGGTTTACGGACTGGCGAGGTGGAAAGAAGAGCAGATCCCCGAGAAATTAAAAGCAGAACGCCCCGAAATCGCTTGGCAGGTTCAAGAGCTGGGGGGCCGGGAGCAGCTCATGTGTACAGAGATATTGCGCGAGAGTATTCTTTCGGAAGAGTTGAACGGCGTCGACTAGAAGTACATACGAGGCGAATTGGGGGATATGCGTGAGTTGGAGGTCTTTCGTGGGGAAAGGGTGCTGGTTGCAGAAGGGAATGGGGGAGGCAGAGCTTGCGGCAGAGTTTATGGGGTACTGTTGCGCGAGAAAAAGGAACAAGGAGTCGACAATCGCGGGAAAGTTGGTGGCGGTTCAATTTTATCACGAGCGGTTCGTGGGGCTATCTTTGCCCTTAGGTAATCCGCTGATCAGATCGGTAAACAAGGAATGAAGAGGGCGCAAGTGGGGGAAAGCAGGAGGCAGGAGGCGGATAAAGTAGAGGTGAGGTTAAGGGGATCGGAAGGAGATCAAGGCAGGAAGGGGGCCGTCCTAGTAAGGATCAGGAAGGGGTGTGGGGTAGGAGAGGAAGGGCGGGCAGTGGGCCTGTTGGTAGAACTTTTCAGCATGTACAATAGCGAGGAGCTCACAGGGGAAGCCGCTTTGATGGCGTTTCGGGGGAGGGAAGGATGGAGGGTATGGTGTAGGAGACAAGCAACCCAATGTTTGAGAAGTGGCATGGCAGACGTTGGGGGTAGGTGGAGAAATAAAGGGAGGGGGGTGGGGGCGAGGCTGGTTCCGGTAGAATTCGCGTTGCATTCGGGAAGGATAGGAGGGGCCACAAGACTCGCAGCAAAGCGAGTGCCAGAGGCGGTGATTAAGAAGGAAGGAAGGTGGTCATCGGACGCTTTCATGGTGTACGTTAGGGCGAACATGGAAGACCCAGTATGGATTTCAGAGGTGCTAGGGGAAGGGGCCGGGGAGTACGAGAGACAACCGGGGCAAGGAACTTGATGGGGGTGAAAACAGAAATAGATAAGAACACCGCGACCTCGTAAAGGGAGGAGTTCCATTCGCGGAGCGCGACCAGTAGGAAGGCCGCAGTAGGACGGCCGCGGTTTGTTATGTGTTTTCGGGGAAGGCGTTAACACGCGGGGGGGAAATGGGGCGGCGAGGCCCCTTTCCCCCCACCCCCGTTTGCTGTTCGTTATTGGTAAAAGAGAAGCGGACGCACGCGGGAAAAAGAGCAGAGCAGCCCCCTTTCCCCCCCCCTTCAACTGTTTTCATAATTCAAAGCATCGTTCGTGGAAGTAACATCCAAAGAGGAAGGTTGTTAGACAACCTGGTGTTTGGAACCGCAACGGGTAGAAATATAAAAAA
The DNA here is from genome assembly GCA_031213475.1 of Nereocystis luetkeana. Lineage (NCBI taxonomy): Eukaryota > Phaeophyceae > Laminariales > Laminariaceae > Nereocystis > Nereocystis luetkeana. Next base: position 4,742,785 of record JARUPZ010000013.1, on the reverse strand, counting down.
CCCAGTAAAAACAGTAAACTCGAAGGGGGGGGTTTCACACGGAACCAACGGGATGTTTAGTTCGGGGGTAACACTAGAAAGACAAGAGGGCACTTGTAGCAGGATCAATCGCACTGCAATGAAGGAAGAGAGTAGTGCAGCGGGAGCAGCGAGATAATCAGAGTCGATAGATATCGGGCGAAGCCTAGCACGAGCAGGGGAGAGTCAGGCGCCGAGCAAGGAGCGGCGTAGATCCATCAGGCATCGGTTTTGTTTGGGGTTTCGGATTTGTTTCTTTGTTGTTTTCCCACCCACCCTCCCGTATTTTCCACGGCGGACGGGCAAACGGAGGGGAAGAGGGCAGAGCGCGTAGGCGGTCGATTTTCGTGGTGATCCGATATGAGCGGACCATCTTAATCGTTTAGCAATCGTGGTGGGTTCCCGATAGGAGCGGACCATTAGATATGGTAGGCCACTCGAGAGCACGTGTACGTAGTGGTCGATTAGGAGTGGTTTCCCGATATGAGCGGGCCGTTAAAAACCGGAACCATTGCACTGAACAATCGTTTGTCGATATGGTGGGTACCCGATATGAGCGGGCCGTTGTCACGGTAGCACGCGCAAGTAAGTACCGTAGACGGCCGATGTCGAGGTGGTCTGATATGAGCGGGCCATCCTATTCGTTTAGCAGTCGTGGTGGGTTCCCGATGTGAGCGGGCCGTTGGATACGGTAGACCACTCGAAATCACGGTTACGTAGTGGTCGATTAGTAGGGGTTTTCCCGGTAACACGGGCCGTTAGAAAACGGAACCACTACAATGAATAATCGTTTGGCGATATGGTGGGTCCCCGATATGAGCGGGCCGTTGTAACGGAAGACCGCAGGAAACGCTCGCGGTACTAGTGGTCGGTCAAGTGGGTTCCTACAATAAGCGGGCCGTTAGAAACGGAACCATGTGGCAGTTTCGCAATTTATCAGATTCCCGATATGAGCGGGTTCCTCTGGATTACCCATTCACGGGGGGGGGGGGGAGGAGTTCCATTCGCGGGGCGCGGCCGGTAAGGAGGTCGGGCGTGGTTTGTTATGTGCTTTCGGGGAAGGCGTTATCACGCGGGGAGGAAAAGGGGCGGCACGGCCCCTTTCCCCCCCCCCCTTTGCTATTCGTTATTGGTGAAGGGGAAGCGGGCGCACGCGGTAAAATGAGCAGAGAAGCCCCCTCCCCCTCCCCCCCTTCAACAGTTTTCATAATTCCAAGCATCTTTCGTGGAAGTAACATCAAAATAAAAAGTTGGAGGTATGATCGAGGTCGCCAGTAAGCGGGTGAACAAGCTACACCGTATCCATACTATTAATATCAGTAAAACATGCCGCTTATCATCTTTTTGCGGAGTACGGTCCATGCGGGACAATGTGTTCATAACTTCCCCATCACCAAGGTGCATTTTTGTCGGGGTGGAGTAAGTAGTTGATCCGAAATCCTAAGACACCGGCAAACGCGTCTCTAGGCGGAGGTCCCCACGGAGAGTGTTTTTGTTTTTCTACAGTATTATTTCACGCTGCCAACGATCACTCAATGTAAGTAGTGGATTGGATGAGGCCTTCTGCTCCAGAGCAGGAGGGCCTCGCCCGGGATAAACCCGGCGGTGAGTGCGCTCTCAGCGCGGCGTCCATCCCTGGGATTGAAATGATTGTGTTGAAAAAAATACTAAGCCTGTGGGGTGGGTGGTAAGATCTGTTGCGAGTTAGGGGATCCGCCTAGTTAGAGGATCCCTTTTGCCTTCGGGGATCACTTCTTACCTTAGGGGATCCCCTAGCCGCTTAGGGGATCCCCACTCACATCCCCACTCACGTTAGGGGATCCCATCTTAGCTTAGAGAACACCCTACAGGCGTAGGGGATCCCCAGCAGGCACAGGGGATCCCCAGCAGGTTCTTCTCGGCCAGACAAAATAAGGACGGGCATGTCCCGCATGCTATATCTTGGCACTACGACAGCACGTGGCTGCTGACGATGAATAAATCGCCCTTATCAAGACACCGACCGCGTGCCTTCACGCCACTGAAATATCAATATTCTCTCGATGTCCAATGGAATTTGATGATAGATCGCTAAACCACCAGTGACTACCGAATCTTGGAGAAATAGTTGTTGGAAGAGACCGCTATCCGAGGGGACACCATGAAACAAAGGTACCCATATTTCCAGTGGAGCTTTTCCCGGGAAGGACATATTGTCGTTGATGGACCGTGTCCATCATGTTGTTGTGCTGTGTTTCATTTCGACGCCTACACAGTGCACAAAACGCACCAGAAAAACACTAAAAGCAGTACCGCATTACAATTACAACCCCAGATACCGAACATAAAAACCAAAGTAATGACAAGGCGGAAAATCGTGAAATGGGCTAGGTAAAAATACCCGACGAGAACAGAACCGCGGCATCAGTACCACGATCAAGAAAACTGACACAGAACCTACGCTGCCTACAGTTAATGTACTCGAACCTGGAATCGATATCGGATTGAGAGAGGTCCGTGGCGGAGGGTGGGTGTATAGCTGTACAAATACCAACCATGAATGTGGTTGGCAATCGTGTTTGCGTATTTACTCCCCTCCCCTGCATTTATTTGGAGTTGCTCCCCGGGAGGGAGTACCATTCATATTTTCCGGCAACGGGTTGGGAACTCCCCCCGCAAGCAGTATACTACGTTTGTCAACACGCGCATGTATAAAAACACGCTCGTTGCAAAGCAGTGTACCAGGTACTCGTTGAATACAGAGATCAGCCCATTTACCGGGGGATTTGCTTGGGAATGTCCACGGGTGCCCGGGAAAAATGTGAACCGTCACATATTTTGTTTTCGCTACACGTAAACAGGGGGGGTTACTAGAACCAAGCGAAAAAAAGTGAAAATAATATTTTTTCTTTTCTTCTTAGTCCTGTGATCACAACGGTTGCAACGGTTTCCATTTCGACCTTCGGGGAGGTGGTGTGGCCTTTTCTCTTTTTCACGGACGCCCCTGGAATGTCATAACTTTTGGTTTCGAAGGTTCTGCCCGTGTTGTCGTATTGACAAAAAACAAGTGTTTAGAGTTGGGTAGTTCGCTGCAAGTAACAAGCCAGTGGACTATGGAACCGCTCATCAGTAACATTGTCATCTTTGGGTCAGTGCTTCGGAGTGCAATTGTTCCACCTACTATATCCCCTGGTATTTGACAATGTGTGGCTGTCGGAGAAGTAGCAACACGAGACGTTCGCGAGCGAACTTCGAGTAACGTTCACAAGCAAGCATCCTCGAGACGTTGCTGTCGATCGGGCAGCACACTAGCCCGGTACTAGCCGTAGAGCGTGCATCTTGCTGAGGGCTGACTGATGGCGGCACCCCTATTCTCACACTCTCCTTTCTTACTTCTCTTAATCGGCGAGAGCGTCATTTCAACATCAACATATTTCATCTGAGGATGCTCGCGATCGGACCCGCCAAGCGCTTACCTCTCGACTATCATCATAGTCTTGATTATTAACACGTCGTGCCCCTCGTAGTCGCGCACGTGCTGCGACTCTGGCTGTGGCCACAACAGCACACGCCACAAATACGCATTTCGACGACCCAAGAAACAACGAGTCGCCTACTATCAGTCCTACTCCTTTGCGCGGCGACTACAAACTACTCAAGATTGATCAGGAAGGACGCACGGCAACCACGTTCAACACAACTCATGCTCCTACCGCTGCTGTAGTTGAAGGACTGCTGTACGAACGTCACGACGAGCAGTGGCTTGGAATACTCAAGATCGATCTCGAGCTACGTACGACACATTAAACAAACCTGCTTCGCTTGCTGTTGTAGTAGCTCAAACACTTGTGCGCGTATTCCACAACGGACCGTGGAACGGAAATCCCGCACGCCCAGCGACTCCAGTACGTCAGTATCAATTCCGCGAGAACACCTACTGCAATGCTGTAGATTGTTAAGCGCTCTGGTTTGCGTACTGAAAAACCCGTGACGAGCTGCAGAAAAAAAAACGCTCGGTCTCCTAGTAATACGACACCATTGCTGTAGGCACGGGCTCTCTTGTGCATATATAAAAATAAACATCACCACGGACAGTCACTGCGAATCGAATTGTCAATGCATCACCTCCATTCAAACGCTGCACTGCTGTACTAGATTGTCGCTCTGCTGGGCGTATTCAAAACCGCGCATACGACTCGAATTACTGCCTGTAGTTCTCCTGCCTCTCGTGATCATCCGCGCCGGGTAGCGGATACGTGGCAAGACTACTCGGCATCGCGTTCGAAGAATTGAGCTGTTGTACGAGACATCCACGCTCAGGACGGCGCGGTAGGGTAAACGGCGCGCCTACTTATCGAGATCGACCTCTTCGAGCTGCTCGCTAAGAAGGCCTTCTGTGCATCACGTTCGACTCCAACTTATTCTACATACTGCGCAATGTCGTTCTACGCTCGAGAGTACACCTTCGAGTACGAAAGACTGCTAAGCTCGGGGACTTCGACAGCAACAACAGCAACCTCGCAACCATCGTCAGGTGTCTAAGAGCTTCAGCGGCAGGGTGCCCTACGCGCTATACCAATGACGGAAACGGGTATGCTTGGTGCTTATGAGTATTATGAATCGCAGACATGTCTACGCCGCTATGAAAGGTCGACCCAGGCCGACGACGGCCACGGAGGAGTCGACGCCGACAACATGTTGATCTTTAGCAGCACCAGGTTGCGTATGACAGAGCGTCTCAAGGCCTTAGCGCGATCGTTTTTTATGGTGGCGCAGAAACCGGCATATCTCACCGCCCTCAAAGACAAGGGTGCAACCGGCACCAGCGGTGACGCGCGGAAGGCCTGGGAGGAGCTTCACGAGAAGTCTCTCAACGTTACTGACGGGACTATTCTCTATGAGACAGCATAGATGGTAACAATCACCATGAAACACGCTCACGACCCCAATGGCTACACCGAGGCGATCATCTAGTGCGCCGAGGTGGAGGAGATTGTCGAGCACAAGACCGACCGGCGATTTGAGGACATCGTCGCTCAAGGGTTTCACCGGTGTACGAGAGCAAGGGGATGACATATCGTTATCCGACCTTTGACCTCGCCCAGACTCAGACGATACGGTGGCATCTGTAATAGACAACCTGTTCCCCAGCTATTAGGCGAAGGGTAGGCTTGCTGGGCGTCGTGTCACCAAGTCAGCGGGATCAGTAGTTTGTTAGAACTATGATAGGGTAAACAATATATCGCGCAACTGCCCTTTGCCCGCCAAGAAAAAACCCCGGGGACATACCAAGCAGGGCAAGAGAGACAACACAACTATACCTGGAGCCAACGATAGGTCCGGGTGCGGGGGCGGCGCTGGGGAAAAGTGGTGCTCTGTTCACAAGCCCACGACTCTAACCGACACTTTTTTCAGCAGCGAGTGCCACACCCAGAGGGCAACGCTTGCACCACTGTTGCTGTGCTCGATGCCCACGAAGCAACACTGTTGCCAACGAGAAGCCGGGACAGAACTTTAACGACGATTTCAACGATTGATCCTTGTGGGTGGCGTTTACTAGCGGGTAGACATATCTGCCCAACGGCTGCGTAATCACAAGTGGACAGCTGCGCAACAAAGCACCTTCTGAAGGTCGAGCTAACCTCCGGGTTGCAGGACCCGATGAAGGATTACGCGTTGCTGAACGAACCGAAGCCAATGGTAACTGAGGACAAGAACGAGCTACGAGGAACTGCAAACAGGATCTTCTACAGCATTATCATCGATCCGACCGGCAAGACGCATCGAGTACGGCGTACCAGCTTTATCATTTCGAGCCTGGGGCGCCATGTCTTCTCTTCCCCCTTGGCGATTAAAACACGTGTCACCATCATCCTGGAGAAAGGTAACCGTCGCCTGCAGAAGGGTGAGGTAGTGGTGCCGTAACAGCTGCGCCAAGAGGACATGGGTCTGATTTCATTCGGGGTGGAGATTACTGTACACGGCGGAGCTTCGTCGTATGGGGTCGCCCAGGCGCCAACGCCTAGGGGCCACCCGGGGCCAATCGCCCGTAGTCGCTGGGTTGTCACGACTTGGGATCGGAGCATAAATATTATGATATATATATGTGGAGCTCCTTTACTTGAGCCCACTGGATCGTCATCACCGGGAGCTGGTGTATCAACAACAGCTGGAGAGTTATTAGCAAGGGTAGGAGCGTCGTCACCAGGGTCGGTAGTATCAACAACAGCCGACGAGTTAGCAAAACGACGGTGGAATGTTACAGTCGTAATCTGTGAACCCATCGGCTGGGGCGGAACCAATCCGTCCACAGAGTTGGGAAAGCCTCAACGGTTGTACGTCGAATGAGGCACGATAGCCACTCGCGGCGTCGGTAACCGTAGAACATCCGCAAACATGTAGAAACAGGTACGGACAACTACGGATCATCTTGCCCGGCCGCTCCTCAATGTGCGCGAGAGAGACACGCCGACGCGAAGTCGGTGTCTGTAGTGTTTAATTGGCAGGGGTAAATAACCTCTGCGACGAGGCGCCGCGTTGGTTTATACGCGAATCCACGCGGGGGTAGTAGGCCTACAGTCAGCGGCTGATCGCAGCAGGAAGCCTCATTGATCTCAATTTATATACCAGGTAATAATTAAAGCGACGGCAGAATGTTACCACACTATTGGCTGGTACTCTAAATGCGGCGTGTTCAAAAATGTCGGGCGCAATACGACCGCTTCAAGAACAACGTCCTGGTACGTGGTCGTTGATCGGTTATAGGAGAAATAGCAATAAGAAACGTTCACGAGCAAGCATCCTCAGAACGTTTCCGTAGACCAGGCATTACATCGGCCCGGTACTAGCCGTAGGGTTTGCATCTTGCTGAGAGCTGGCTGATTCTGAAACTGTTTTCCTCGCACTATCGTTCGTTCCATCTCTTTATCGGCCTGAAAGCGCCATTTCAACATCAACATCATGCTTCCGAGGATGCTCGCAATCGGACTTGCCTAATAGCAATAAAACCATTTACCTCCCGACTATTGTTGCGGTCGGTCATCTTCACCATGAGCACCAAGTATAATGTTGGACGAAGGAAATGTAGGCTTTGGAATGCTAGTGAATCGTAGGTGAAAAGAGGGGATGGGGAAGAGAGTCATCATGAATTTGGGGAGAACGCACTTGAATCAATTGGAAGGATGGAGGCTGTGGTGGGTTGAGGTAGAAAGGAAGCGTCCCGTGTAGTGTGGGACTCTACTTGGGGGTATGGACGAGCCAGGATCTAACACCGGATGGGAGGCCGACGAGTTTAAAGACGAGACAATTTGCCCTTGAAGGTTTCAAACGTTCCTTAGTATAACTGAAATATCGCTTTCACGACGATTTGGATTGCAGTCAGTTTAGCTTAACCGGTATCCTTGAATATCTGGAAGCTGGAAGCCTTATGATCAAGGATTCAAAATGACCTTTTTTCTCGATGCAAAATACCGCATACCAGATATCCCATTATAGACACGATAGTGAAAAAACACTCGGAGACAATAGTTACGATAGGCTATAGGATCCTCATCCAAGCTATGTTGGTGAAAATTGTTATTTTCCCCTGGCGCTGGGAAATGTTGCTTTTGTTCATGTTTTCATTACACTGCAGGTACACCAAACTAACTTGGATGATATTTACCACCGTGTCTACTATGTGGCTTTTGAGGGTGTGGGGTGTACGCTTGAAAAAGGGCATTTAGAACCCCTGCAGAAAATACACGTTAGTTCTTATCATGCAAATTGTGTTTAGTTTTCGATATTCAGGACAATTCTTGGTTTTCAATTACAACAACTGGTAGCAGCTGGAACATACTATTTCATTCTTTAATCAATGTACCACAAAATGCCACTCCTGGACGCACTATGTTTGCTTCCTCCAGGGTCTCATTTCCATGACTGGTTTCAATGTCTATATGAATCACCGAACAGCAGAGAAAATACCATCCATGGCTTGGCGTTGATCTGGAATAATCGCATGCCGCGGCAAAAACCCCGTGAGATATTTTGCTTCGGGTCATCTTGTACAACTGGACGGACCCCTACACGTGCTGTGTGGAGACTCAGGTGGCCACACGCACCTCAATTCCCCCCCACCCTGCATCGAGACATGGCCATATCTGGCCCCCGTTAGGAACTACTCCTCCTGCGGCTGCCCGTATGAACATGTATCCCCCACGTGTTGCGGCACATATAATCCTCACCGAATGGAATGCGGGAACAGCTGCTGGCATGAGCACGACAGTGATACCAGCGCGCTCGTGACATGTTTGTTCGAGCTATCACCGAAGGCGTCAGTACATTTTGAAACGATCGATTACGGACACTGTTTACCATCGCGCCATCGCAATTTCGTTCGCATTCATCAGGTTTCTCGAGAAAAACAAGCTGGAGGCCCTCCCAGCAAACCTATTCGCCGGCATGACGGTCCTGCGTAAACTGTGAGTAGCCAAACCGAACTTTAGTAACTCGTCACAATCGTGTTAGGAAATAATGGAGTCCTACGTCGCGTGTGCCTTAACCACTCTGTCCTCTGGAGTTGTCAAGGCTGAACGGCGCTGGTGCACAACTGGAGATCGAACTTATTGTGAATCGCCACCATTCCGAGGAATCGGAACGAAAACTCCATGTGTGTGTTGTCATCGCCATGTATAGCGCCTGCGCAGGCGTTGACGTACCGATACCAACCTTGGACAACGGGGATCTGATGGTGTGGTGTAGAGCCCCTGGTGGTCGCCACTGCTCGAAAAACAATTTGCGTATGCAGTACCGGCCGTGTGAGCTGCTGTTCACTCTGATCTCCATACGGGGAGCTTTGTCGTACCAAACGTGGCATGACGAGGGGCTTCTTACGCACCGATGCAGATACTCCTGGACGGGTCAAAACCTCGCAACACAGGATGACATGTAGTGGCAAGAGTTCAAGGCCCCTGTTCGAGTGGCATGCCCTACTCGTTCATGCGGCAGCGAATTCATCATTGTTTCTGCTTACGCTTAGAGGGGCAATTTCTCGTTTTCGACTTTGGAACAGATTTCTTTCTGACAACCTCATCGGGGTCCTCGAGCCTGGCATGTTCACGGACTTTGGGGCGCTTACCTACCTGTGAGAGGGCCAGTGAGGGTGATTTCTCTCTCCAGCCGATAAACCAGACGCGGAAGGGACGGTCTGAAACGTTGCTGGTGCTACTACAATGCTTGGCCACTGCCGATCGAGGACTCCTCCTCATGAAGTTGCCACAGTCGCAGGGGGTCTCCACACCATGGCAATCCAAATACACACCTCGATTCTTACCGGAAACTGGGGATAGCTTGATACCTTCCTCCCCAGCAATACTGGAAGAAACGGTTGTCGAAATAAAAAAGTGCCCTGGGGGGGATCTAGTACCGCGAGGATAGCGAATGTCAACATTATTTTCAAGTTGAGTTTTTCACGGGGAGAAACAAGTGTGGCTATTTCAGGCGAACGTGTGGCAACGACAATACGCTTCGGTCCGTGACGTAATCACCTTTCAAGAGCAACAAACCAGCCTATTTTCTGGAAAAAACTCTCACAACGTGTGCCCGCCATGTTGCATGCGGTCATCAAATATCAACTGTAATTTCCAAGCGCCAGTTAGGATCGTTGTCATTTTCATGAAACACGTAAAAAAGAAATCATTCTGGCAAGATGTTTTTCAAGTAATTGTCCAAGTAAAAAAAATAGCAAGTCCAAATGGCAAATGGCAAATATAAATTCAGTTGGTCTTCTCCCATTCTACCTCAATCCTTCCCGGCCTCTGTCTTCCCCGCTATGCAGAATAGTAGCCATGCACATCTATGTTGCTGTATCGTGACTGCTAAACCGACAGCGGAGTGCGCATCATCGAATCTACGGCCGCTCGGCGTAGATATGTTCTTCGTGTTTCCTGGATCTCTTAAAACGCTCCTTCCACTGTGCCGGCGGTCACTATAGATCAGGTAAAATTCACTTCAAGTCGCCGGGAGTAGTCGGCAGCGTATCATGGGTCCCACTGAATTGTATATTGCGCCAAACAGGCGAGCGATTGGTTCAAACCATATACGGGTGTATCAAACGCTCTCTAAACGGGTGGACAGATGCGGCGTGGGCTAGCGAGGAGAACGTTATAGACGCTGGAATGCGGAATACCTTGAATTCTAGTCGAGGCTTCAACCTGGCTCTCTACCGCACAATAAGCTAAACAACGAGAGAAAGGAGGAGCGCACGGATCAACATCGTGCACCTATCCCACCATCCCAATACCTGTACCAGAATCCCCGTCCAGAACGTAGTCACTGAATCTACGATGTGTCCGTCCTGTTCTCGAGTACAACGAGTACAACACATACGTTCAATAGAGGCCGACAAGTTATGTATGGAGGCATTCTTCGGGGGTCGATACGAGCACTCACGCCCTGTCTGTGCACATTGCGTCCGGATTCTTATTTATGTTTTTCTTGCCCCGTGGTTTGTTGTCATTCTTGGCTGAACCCGTACGCACACTGGGTCCCCGAGGATACCGCGCTTTCGGTCGTCGCCAAACGTACTGTGAATGTTCCTACTTTACACGATCACGACATTTGGAACCAGCGTGCGACTGACCCACTGGATGGACCCATCGCGGACGGTACTCCGGAAACGTGAAACATCAAACACCCTAATATGTCGTGCTATCGCGTTTTCCGATGTAACTCGTCAGTCGAATCGACATCAACCAGCTGAAGACTCTTCCGGCAAACATCTTCGCTGGTCTGGGGAATCTGGTAGACATGTGAGTATCGCGACTAACATCTTTCAAGTAGTTTCCATCGTGTCGGCAGTGACGTCGGCTTCGTGGGGAGCACGTCGTCCATGAAACAATACGTTCAGCGGCTGGAGCCCTCGGCCGTTTCTGAAGTGGTTGAGACAAACGTGGATAAGTTTAATTTCGCAATCAAGCGTTGTAGTTGGCGATCAAGCGCGGTGAAGATATCACCATATCGTGCTGACAATGCCGGTGGAGCACGCTTCGTTCGCGCATTTCGACGTTTAGCATTTTAGACGACACTGGTACACTGATATATGCCTGGTACAAGGGAGCTCTGTAAACTCCTCGGGGCTCAGAATTCCTTCGACGTGACGTTTAGCACCGAGATTTCACGGTGTCAACCGATCTCTCTGCGTAGTGTGCGGGGAGCTGTGATAAACATACGTAGAGCTGTGTACGCTCTCGTACCCACACATATATACGCACGGTATTACGCCTGACAACATCAAAACCTTGAAACATATATCGGTACAAGTAGAAAGTGTACATGGGCCTTGTTCGAGTGCTAAATGCCCCAGGGTATCGCGTGGCAGGGAATAATTCAACACTGTTGCACTCTCTCAGAGGAAACATCCGTCTTCGTTTTTGGAACCGGTACGCGAGTGATAGCTTGATCGACACCATCGACGTTGATGCTTTCGCGGGCTTGGACTCTCTTCAGTGTTTGTGAGTGAGAGGGTAAGGGTGATGCCCCTCTCGAATCAAGGCAAACTTATAAAGACACCGCGGTTTCACACGTTTTACTTGTGCAGCTACAACACTTGAGACTCCCGACGATCGATTATGTTCACGCACGAAGTTAGTTACAACGTGTCTGTCTGACTGAACGCCGCCCGTACCGGAATCTGGGGGATAGCTTACTACTCTCCACCCATGAATGACGAAATATGGGGATGTAGCTGTCCAAAGGGGGCACTATTTTATTGAGGTAGCACGTGTGTTTCCTTTTGATTGAATATCAGATACCAGGTATATATTATTGGTATTCCTTCAGTGAGGACGTGTGCCGACTCGATGCCGCTACCACCCACTCACAAATCCTAACCCCCTTCCATAGGCGTCCACCCGTCATGTGTCCGTACCTTATGGAATACTGTCTGGTGTCGAACGGGCCCAAGTAACTCCGCCCGTTGCAGGCCAAACGGCACGACCGACAGATCGTAGTGAGCCCATTCTGAGTGACCCCTCCGGTAAAGGTTGCACTTTTTGGGCTAAGGTTTCTGACCAATTGAGTTCCTTAAGTGAGGAACTACCAGCTAGGAACTCTTACTCGTATATACGTTTTAGGAGTAGCGCATACAAGTGCTGGTCGGGTGGCGCGAACGAGTTTCTTCTAAGTAATGTATCGGGTGAGATATTGATCTCCTCATGTGGGAGGCTCAGGAACGTCTGGTGCAACCCTACTGTGGGATGACTCTTCTAGCCGTCGTATCCTTCGCAGCACGCACACTATATTCAGCATGAAGCTCGTCTTTCATCGTTTTTAATAAAAACCCATCAAACACGAAACTCAACCCAGCCCCTACCTCAGCAGCTGAAGCCCCGGGTCCTTATGCCTTAAACGGCGACTCCACCGTTGGAATGAACGGCCCGGTACTGAGCCCTAAGGTATATATTGCAAAGACAAGCGGCACAAGAAGACCCACGAGCAAGCACAGGTGACGCACATATGCCAGACCCCGCCACCGTTAGACGCCCCTAACCCAAGGATCGCGGTCGCCTTGAGAGAGGCCCGCGGCAGAGGATCGGTTGACAACCGCATACACAGGCAACATCGATAGGATGCTGGCATGCAATGCTTGCGCAACAATTCCAAAGTATCTCTCGTAGAGTTCCCCCCCCTGATAGAAACCTCTGACGCAATGGGACCACACACTCCCCCGTCGTCGGTTTGTAAATCACCCTATAATGCGTTATAGCGACAACACGTCCCTGTGATGCTGCCTTTTATCGGTATAAACATGGAGTTCTGGTCCAGAACCAATCGCAGCCTGCGCCGGATCCACGACAAAATGCCTTTTTTGTTCAATGCATCATGTGTCCCTGTGGGGCCTGTGTTCGGTTGGTCGTGTCCCTACCGCACAGCAGCGAAACGAAACAGCAATTCAGAAGGATTAGCCAAAACGTCGTCGTTGGTCCGAACTCAGTCCAGATAGGTCCCAATCGTGCTGAGCTGAAACCGGACGCCGGAAATAATCTGCATGCAGCCGTTCCTCTGAGGATGTCACAAGCGCTCACGCCCCTCCTCTCCTTGCGTCGAGATTTAGTTTTCTGTTTCCCCGCTGCTGAGAACCCATCCTGTCGCAGTCCACGTATACACGCGGCTCCCATATTTTTGCGGCACTTTCGATCGCCACCGAACGAAATGTGGAAGCTATTGCTGACATGAGCACGAGCACTTGCGTCAGTCGTCGCCGAGGGAGCTCGGGAAACCTGAACCGACTTGTCCTCTCTCCACACGGTTTATCATCGGGTTTTCGCGTTTATCTGTGGCAATCGATCAGGTTTCTTCCCACCAACGAGTTGGAGACCCTTCCAGGAAACCTCTTTGCTGGCATGGGGAGCCTGATAGACCTGTGAGTATCCCAACACGTGTAATCATCGGAAGTGAGTACTGTCGCGCCTCGTTTGCCGTCACCTGCGCCAAAAACCAAGCATTCAATAAAGCTTTACATCTAGTGTGGAAAACCTAATCAGTCGTGTCTGATGTATGCCCGGCTGGACGGGTATGGATACAAGTTGGGCGATCAAGCGCGACGAAAGTCGCCGCCTTGCCGACGTTCTGGGTTTGCGAACAACTTCCATGGTCATCTCTAGGTTATCTATCTGCGACGGCGCTCCTCTGTATGCCGGTGTGCTGTAGAAACCTAGGGTCGAAGCAACCCGTGAGTGTGTGGGGTGCAGCCAGCATCACGGACTGGTAGTGGGCGTCAGTCGACTCGAATTAGCTAATAGGGTTTTCACTGTGTCCCCTGTCCGCCATGTGTAACATATCAACGGATGTGACGTACAAGCGGGGCACGGTTTACGCCCTCGAACAGACGTATATACAAATAACCGCGACCGTATGAAGATCTCGCAGTAGAAATCATCAACAAGGGGGAATGAGCCCCTTTAGAGGGCGACACCGCACTCCACCTTGCCGCAGTAAACGAGGGAGTATGGTTTACTGCGTCGAGGAGGATCCTGTGGCGAACGAACACTGCACGCAATGAAAGTTGATGCCTGTCGGTTGTGTTTCTGAGGGAATAGTTGGTTCAAATAATTTATGCTCGTACGGGGTTCCCCCGTAAAATTGCCGACTGAGAATGCCTTGTTCAACCTTCGTAGACCGCGGAGTTAACGGCTACCGACACACGAATAGACAACCACTACAGACCAAGAAACTGTGCTCACGAAGATTGTCCGATAAACCGTCACCCATCAAACGTTTACCGGCGTAAACCCGGCTTCTATCGAAGTACGTACAGTTGCCGCACTGAAACTGACGTATACATTGTTGAGTTACCTCTCCCGAGCAAACACTATTCTCAGGCGCAACTATTGGTACCCATCATGTTCTTTGCAAACGCATTTCTTTTGCCCCTACGATTTGTATCTCCGCCACCGGACGGCTGTGTTATATGACAGGTTACTTGACGACAACAAGTTGAACAGGCTACCCGCAGATGCCTTCACGGGTTTGTCGTCCTTGCAAACGTTGTGATTACCTCGAATGGCGTCCCCTCGCTTCCACCATGCTCTCGCCGAAAGCTTTACCTACGAGAGGCAGATGGGCACAGCGGACCAGATGCCCGTAGCTTTATGAGTCTTACGCCCCCAGGACAAGACAGGCAGCGCGAGAAGCACTAATGCTGGCGCTCCGTGTTCAGCCTCTCTGCCCCCCGCCCCCTTTTGCCAGACGGTGAAAACCTGTCATCGTCTTGGAAAAACCGCGGAGTGCGCCATTACTGAGAATTGTACTTGCCGCCACTGACTTTGGACGTATTTACATTGGATTCCCATCTGTCCACACGCGATCCGTAAGGGCGTTTCTACTATATTAATCAGTTGATTGTTCGTGAGGCGCAATTTCACTTTCGCCAAACACCGTTGATTGTGGGGGTGTGCTGTACTGCTGCAGCTGTGGCTGCTGTGGTCGCGACACCTCTCCCGCAGCGCAAAGCTTCCGATTCGGTCGAGCCCAAGCGACAATCTCTCTCTCTCTCTCTCTCTGTCCAAGAGAGCCCCCTCTCTTAGCGTACGAAAGGAACGCAGCGGCCAGCTTGGAGATGCTTGTTCGACGACGAATCCGTGAAAATGTTTTGCAAAACATGCTCCACATTTTGATGCAAGTGTGTCGTCTTCTCTAGCAATGCTCCCAATGACTCGCGATTAAGAGCACTTCAGTAAGCGGATTGTGCAGGGACGCCGAGGTATTGGTGGTGACCGGTTCGGAACCGGTGGGTAGCTGTGCGGGCGCGATTGCGCATCGTATGTCTAACAATTCGAAGGCTGTCTTGTATTGTTGCTACAGGAAACACCACAAAGTCTCTACAACGATAAGAATAGGGGGGGTTCCACTCAGTATATGTTTGTTTCACGTAACCTTGAGCTCATTGTGTGTAACCATCAATTTTGTTTCGGTCGACATCACGAGAATACCACGGCTGCCAGCTGTTGCTGATAATGCGTTGCTGGAGGTCGCCTACAAGGCGACCCATCCGCGACTTCTTACGCCCACCAGAGCAGTAGGCCTTGGATTCCTTCCGCTGTGCTGCTACCACCTAGAAAACATGCAATAACCTCGGTTCGACGAAGACCTGCAGTAGACGTGTCATGCAGCTGCTATTATCATTCGTGACATGCTTCACGAACTTGAACACCAGGTGTACCATGCCCCACATGGTAGTATTAATAGGACTCCAACGGATGTGCGATTTCTCGTCTCCCATCAATAACATA
The DNA here is from genome assembly GCA_031213475.1 of Nereocystis luetkeana. Classification (NCBI taxonomy): domain Eukaryota; class Phaeophyceae; order Laminariales; family Laminariaceae; genus Nereocystis; species Nereocystis luetkeana. The sequence continues at coordinate 4,727,018 of JARUPZ010000013.1, read as the reverse complement.
TATAATGCGTGCCTTAGGCTGCTGTGTGTTAGAGCCTATGGCTCGTGCGACTCATACGCCGCACATACGGGAAATTTAGTTGCGAATACCGTCCTCAGCCCTATGTGCTCCCGATAGTCACCGAATGCCGTCGCTTTGATTGAAAGGATCTTGTTTACCTGGTACGCCGAATGCATGGTGATGATTCAGTCTCTCGTGAGATGTGCATACCCTACAGTAGACCCGTGCTTTAGATGTCCGTGCAGACGCGCGAGGTCAAACCTGCGCCCTTGGTCTAAAAGCAAGCAAACCCATGCTCCGCCAAAGAAACCTATGAATAGCACAGGAAGTAGAACATGGCATATTCATCACCGAAGCTGCCTAAGGTGTGCAGGATAGCCCCATTGAAATTATGCTGCGTACTTAACTTGTGTGGTAGGGTGGGATCATAGATAGGCGCTCGAGCTGGGAGGACACAAACGTCATTTGTATATATATCATCGCGTAGATATTGAGTGCACCGAGTGCACCATGAGAAAGTGGGAGCACCTTCCCGAGGCAAACGAAGTACCCTATGGAAAATAATGCCTGCTGTATCCCCAGACAGTTCTGAGGTCATTTCGTACACCGCATGCTCTCAACACTCATCCCTTCAAAGCTTCCCCCTGCTAAGACTGCTCCCGATATCCCTCCTGACCACGATTTGCGCTCACCACCTGCAGCGTTGACTTCGCCGCCCAATTACACGCCTGCAGCGGCAGAGTAGGCAGCCGTTTTGTCTCCAGCAGTCGAATGTAACCGTGAATACCAAAGATCATTTGATCAGGTTTGGCCACGCCCTACACGTTTAATCTGGTTTTATTATTTGTCAGTCACCGAGATGCCCCAAAGTCGCATTATACATATCTCTCGGTTTGAACGCATTCCAATTTCCGTTTTGAAATACGGCAATGTCATGTCCTGGGCAACAAGCTAACGCCCCCCAAACCACATCGCTTTAGGGTTTCGTAGCGCCGTTGGTATTATCGACTCGCTCTAGGTTTTAGCGCTCCATTGGTTGTGTAGGCAGCCTTCACCCAAATGGAGAAATTGCGCAGTGCTCAGTAACCATACACAAGTCAAACATGCGTACTTCGTATGTTTCGCCTGCCAGTTTGAGATGCTTATAAGCTATCGGCGTATTCTCTCTGTTCTACCTACCCGCTGTCTGCTTCACAGTAGGTGCAGACAGCTCCAGTGGGTGCAATCCTGTAAGTGTCAACGCAGGAGTTACTACGGAGCAGCCGCGGCAAGTACTCATATATCCTAATCATGTACACCCGGTCCTTCCGACTGCCGTCTCGACTATTTTCGACGGTCACTGCTTTCAATGCCGCTCGTAATTCCCTCACAGCTTGTACAGCCGACACTGACTGCGACAGTGGCAAAGTTTGCTGCCCGTTGACGAAGCTCTGCGAAGATCCCAACCAAGTCGGCGTCGGTGCTTGCGGTGAGAAGACCAAGTGTAGACTTATATATGTTCAGCCCATCGGCAGTCTTGTTGTGGCCGACAAGATGCACGGTAGATACTCAACAATTTGGCAGTACGCATTTCTTGTTTTTTTAAGAAACCTAGCCAATATTTGTGGTAGGGTTGATACAAGTTTTACACGTAGCTGCTGGAGACGGTGACTCACACATGAACCCCTGCTCAAACATTACAGATGAGATGCGAACGGGGGGCGCCATCACGGTACGAACATGAGTTGAGTGTATATATCAACCGATAGGCAGTATGTGGGTGCACATGCGACTGGCCTCTACATGGTATCGCATGCCCCCATGCAATCCGGCTCCCTACCAGTATTAGCCTGAAACCCGACTCTCCCATCCCCTACTCCACCCCCCCTCTAAGATGATCCGCACATGACTGGTTTCCGCGGCCAGACGTTCGACTTTACGGGCGAAGACGGTGGGTGGTACACTGTCGTCTCGGACCTGCCACGTATGCACCTCAACATGCGCGTTACGTCTCCGGTCCCATCCATACCCGAGATCACCTACATTTACCGGAATCTCCGTCTTCACCACAGACACCGACGGCTCCGACCACAGCTTCGTCATCTCCGTTGCCGATCCGCACAACCTAGAGAGTTCGTGCCAAGTCGGAACGCCCTCCTGCCTCGCCGACGGGGCCCTGCACGTGGTAATCGACGGGGAAGAAGCTCTCCTTTCCCCCGAAGAGGTTTCGGTGGCCCCGGGTGTTGCGATCGCTGCTGTCAACCTTCCCGGGGCGTGCCGGAGCTTCGGATTCGAGAGGTACTGGGAGAGGAAGAAGCTCGAGTGTCTTGGTCAGGAAGGTCGAAAGCTCAGCTCCGCTATTGCTATGAAGGACATGTCCGACTGGATTCTCTCGGACCCCACAGCGACCGATACAGTGGAATGCGCGGAGTACGTGGCGAGCGCCAAGGCTGTTGGTGGTGGTGCCGGCCTGTTTGCCAAAAGGGGTGAACATGCTTCTTTTAAAAAAATGACGCCCGCAGCCAAACCTAGCTTGAGTCATGGAAGGCTGCACCAGCTCCCCATGCGCGATCCCACCGACCAGTTTGACCTCCGGGATCACCTGGCTTGGCAAACTAACATGGCCGTCGACCACTCCGAAATGAGTCTCGATGCCACGGGCATCCTGGGCGAGACCCTGGTGCCTACTGTCGACGACAAAGGTGACCCCATCATGCAGGGAATGGACGCTATTCGCGGGCAACATGAAGACTGTGAGTATGCCGAACGAGCGATGGAATTTCGCATGCACCACTTTGAAATACGCACGGCAGCGGCAGGGTTTGGCGGCGTTCACCAGTGCGTTTGGTATGTTGTAAGTGCCCACACGCGATTGTTTCTGTTGTAAGAAATGCTCAGGAGAGAAGGATGGTTGTACACAAATGCACAGGAGTAAAAAATGTTATTCTGTTCCAATGCGTTGTGTGCGAGGCAATTATTTGTACGTGACGACCTTTTGGTCGAGTAGGTTGCCCCCCTCAACGCTCCCCTGACCGAGAGGAAATGCGAAGGCCTACTGTAGCACGGCTACCTATTTATTGCTCCCATAATGGAGGGCTTGGACGATTTGTTGAGACGATATATTCGATAAGCGTTTCCTCCGTTTGGCTGCCTGGGCACTCTCGCGACCTCCTCTGAACGTCCGAAGGACTCAATAACCAACAGGATGTCCGGTCTTCCGTAAGAAACGATGAGTTCGCAGAGGGATGCGTTCATTTTCCGGCGTTCGTTACCTCTTCAACGGTAACGGTGCTAAAGTCGAACCGTCTATTATATCAAGGCCCTAGACCAGAACGTGCCGAAATCACGCTGTTCGGTTTCGGGGATGTTCTCGTTCTGGAACATCGAGCGCTAAAAAACGTTCGCATCCCTTGTGCGGCGTCGGTGGTTACTGCTGTATTCTTGCAAGGTTCGTATGTCATTTCTTGCGAGGAGTCCCACCGTTCGATCTGGATGCCTCTGCAAGGACATACCCCACACAAAAATCAATACGAACTGCTTTCTGAACCAGTGTGTTTATTCCCTCGCACCACATCGATGCGCCTTTCGTGTTCACCAACAGACCGCGTCAAGGGCCCCATGGGCGTCACCTTTTCCCAGAGCCAGCATCACGAGTAGACCATCTACACATGCGCTTCGATCCCACCGGGTATAATGTACTGGTTCCATCTAGCGGACCCCTCGAACGATTCTCGCTCGACTTCGGCCATTGGCATCGGAATCCGTGTTTAGTTCCTTCTTGCTCAAGCGAGACTAGCCGGTACGTCAACAAGCTGCGACTGAGGTATCCTGCGCGTGCCTTTCCGTTTGTACTGCTGCAGACCTACTCGCGAGCTTCATTGTTCATGGGCAATAGGGTCTCGCCCGCCAAGAGAATCCTAAGAAGGTAGTACGTGGTTGCTGTATACGGGAAGTCGGTACAAGGTGTGCACGCGTGCCGGCGTTTGCACAAGCACATTCTCGGAGACAAAGCAGCTTGTCAAGAGTCGAAATAGATGACCACAGGAGTCGGAGGCTGCAACCAAGGATTGAATTTGGAGCGTGCTGTTTTCAGTAGAAATGGCGAGGCTACCGTAGGCCGGGTGTATTTCGGCCATTATAGGGGTCCTTGACCGAGGAAAGACCCCGTACATTTGTACAAGTAGTCATATGATGTGCTTTCAATGGTACAGTACTATTCAATTTTACCTTTACCCAATGGGATTGCTCCATGGGGTTCATCAAACAAAGGGGTTGAGGTGAGAAATCGAGCTCCTAGAGGAGAAAACCCTCTGCGTGATAATATATCGTCGATATTGGTCTACATGCAGTTGGGGTGTATATTGTGTGACGGTACCGATGGAATCCAGGGGGGCGGTGAAGCGCAGGATCAGCCAGACCAAGCAGGTGGAAGATAGTACAAGTGCAGACGGCTTTTCTCGTCGATTGGAAGGCAAGCGCTGAAGAACAGCAACCAACCAGTTAAGAGGCCCACCCCCCACCCTCCATTATTCCTGTGGCTACCCTGTGGGAGTTGTTGCCGCTATTCTCGAGACTGGGATGCACAGACGATAGCGATAACAAGCTGGTTTTCGCTCAAGGCACTACAAAGAAACTCGTTATTACTCTAGGCAAGCTTGATGTGCTCGAAGCGGATGAGCCGCAGGTCGATGAGCCTTTTCGTTAGTGGAGGTTGATGTGGCTGTGAACAAGCCATGTCCGGGCATCACCAATCCGGTTCGATTGGTCGTGACGTATGTTTCAGATGGAACATTATTATAATAGAAGTCGAATCTGTACTCCTCGGTGCGAGTTATGTCTACGAGTGGCTAAGGTATTCTATCAGAGGAGAACGGTGGTGGAATTTGGTTGAAGATATTCGTGAATGCGGACTCTGCATACGAGGCAACTACCCAGGGATATATCTCTGGTGGAGTTGTGGTGTGCTCTTGAGCCTTTGTATCGTCTTTCTGTAGGACGGGGGAAGGTTTTACTCTTTATCCTGAGGAAGCGGAAGACGTAGCAATGGATGCGGGCTTTTCGCGATGCCCTTTGATTGTCATGCATCAGGAGTGAATGTTTGCGGGGCGCGATGTTGGGGACACCATGAGGAAGGAGAATATCAAGGAAGTGACACTTGTGGTGACGGACCCTGTTACGCCTCCCATCAGTACGCACATTTAAGTCCGTTATCGCCGTCGTCGGGAGCGTGTTGCTACGGGAACGGTTCAGAGTGCACATTTACCATCGGCAGAGCAGCATGTTTATTTTCGCCCAAACCATTGTACACTAGAGGCCTTTCCTATTGGCAGTGACGTTGAGATGAGCGTGTGGCGAATTCCTCCATTCGGTCTTTCGCCGGGTATTTCAGGACGTGGTTGGTTGGAAAAGGGATTTCCTCAGGGGCTCACTTGTAGTACTCGTAGGTGCTGGGAGTCACCACATTCATTCGTCAAGAAACGTTAACCAGTACGGTATGCCGATGGTCTCGATGAGTCATAAAGTGCACGTTGGCTTCTCCGCAAGGTGTGTCATAAACGATAGGGATAGTACCATTTTTTAAGGGGTGGCTCCTCGTTCGAAGAGCTCAGTAGAAACCTCACGAAAACTCTGCATGTTGAAAAATCTATTGTGCAGCAAACCCCACGGCCGAAATTCATTGCGCGCAGTATTCACAGCACACAGGACGATGTTTCAACGAGATTAGGTAGCTTCATCAAGTTGGGGAGCATGGTCGGCTATGAACAAAGATACCAAAACTTGCAGCAAAAACGTGCTGGTGCTGTTAGAGCACACGCCACAAGGTACGGGGGAACCAACTGCTACTACCCATATATATACCAAGTACGGAGTACATACAAATTCAGATGCAGTACGTAGATGGTTTGGTTTGTCATTTTCAACTAACGGAATCCTTTTGCTGCAGCTGCTGGAGCAAAACAAAAAGGAGAAAAAAAAAGTGCAACCTCGCGGGGATTCGAACCCCGAATCTCCTGTGTCGGAAACAGGCGCCTTATCCATTAGGCCACGAGGTCTACGTCGGTGATACCCAAGGACCTCTTGCTGCACGATTTACTTCTTTTGCGTCGCAGATCCCAGCTTGCATGATTTATTATTCTTGTGGTCGCAGATTCCCGCCTGTATGATATTCCTCCCCGTTTGATATAGATACCTTATGTATACCTTATGTATGGTAAGCCACGTCCTCAGCAAGCGGCCTGCTGTCTGAGGCGAAAAAAAGGAAAAACACCCCATGAGGGCGATGCGCGAAATGCTCGCCGGTCCTGTCGGCTGCGGTGGACGTGGTTTCACCCATACAGCGCACAAAAACTACTGCCAGATGGTATCATACATGCACTGACCCAGTCGCCCGAACGACGTAGGTGCACAGGTTGTCTTGCCCACATCCGCTATCGAGAGACGTGACACTTAAATCCACTTTCGGTGTCGACCCCAAAACATGCAAGCATAAACCCAGAGGCGGGCACGCAGACAAACCGCCACCACTGCCTACAGTGCGAGATCTGCGACAGCAGTGAGTGGCAGACAAATAAACCAAACAATCGGTTCGGACCCCAAGATACCTGTGGAACATAAACACAGGCCTGCGTGCACACACACCGGCACTTTTTGCAACACCTGCAAAATCTGCGACTAAAATTAGTTAAGTCCGCTCTATGAAAGGGGATTGTTGAAAGGATTGTTCAACGATCGTACGAAGGGACCGTTTAAAATGACCGTCCAAAGATCGAGAAGGGATCGTTAAAAACCGATCGTTCAACGATCATAAAAGGGGGTCGTTGAAGGGTCGTTCATCGATAGGAAAAAGCAACCGTTAACGAGAATCGTTCTGCGATCGTAAACACAGGATCGTTAAGAAGAATCGTTCAATGAACCCTAACAATCGGGAAAAGGGATCGTTCAATGATCGAGAAAAATAACGTTAAAAGGGATCGTTCGACGGTTGGAAAAAAAAATCCTTAAAAGTGGTCGTTAAACGATTTGAGAAAGGGGTGACGAACACGATCTTTCGACGAGCAGAAAAAGGTAACCCTTAAAATCGATGATATAACGATGGGCACAAGGAATGCTTACATAATCGTTCAACGATCGAAATCAAGGAGAGGTTCGAACGTGGTCGTTCAACGATCCCAAAAGGGGATCTTAAACACAGTCATCGTTCATAATAAGGACGCCCACAAAAGCCAAGATGATGTGCACTGTCGGCAGTCTATGCTCGTGACTGCTCGCTTGAGGGGGAACCTTGTGACGGGCGTCTGTGACGTCCGGCTAATCCGGGGATGAAAGTCAACCATCCCCGTTTTTCAAAATTCCTCAGCTTCTTTTGGAAAACTTGCCTGTTGATCATTTTTTTATTGTTTCGAGCATCTCGGGCGGTTTCATGGGGTAATTATATCTTGACTACTCAGACTTAGGAAATTCAAGTGAAAAATACCTGTCCATTTCAATTTCTTGTGATGAAACCATTTTCCCTCCCCTCTCGAAACTTTCCATTAAGCTTCCAAAGGGTATGGAAGCTTTGTTGGTATAAGGAGATAGGACCATAAAACCTCGTGACGGACCGGCGTCTAATATTGATACTTCGAAGTATGGCACATGCCCGGCATTGGGCATATTTGCTAAAATGTGGCTTCGGGTGCCTTATACGTACATCTGGCCCTTCAACGGGAAAATTAAGGCACTTACCGATCTCAGGAACACAATCAACACTCCCTCTGAAGGCTATTAAATGTGTACTCAGGCGACATCTGGCTGTGTAGAAGCCTATTTGTGGGTATGAAAACTTCACAATTTTGATAGTTTCTTCATACGAGGATTGAATTTGGTTGTCACTCTCACCAAAGAGGCTATACATTATCTGAAGAATCCCGAACCGGGGTGGGGGGGTAGGCAGGACTGCTATTTTCCCTTCCCGCGTGCGTACGCCTCCTCACCTCCTACAGAAAATAGCAGGAGGGATGGGGGGGAAGGGGCTTCCCAGCCCCTTTCTCCGCTTGCTTACGCCTCCCCCACCCACAAATCGAAACGCCCTCGACCTCCCTGCCGCTCCATAGTGGAACGCCTCCCCTCACGAGACCGAGTTTCCTTTGCCTGGACAAATACACGGACATTGTGTGGACGATTAAGCAAGTGCAGCACAGGACACCTGACGAGAAACAGGAACAACTAAGAAAAAAAGCTGAAGCTGGGTTTTTTGGAAAAACATGAAACTCGAGAGTCGTTCATACAGAAGGTTTTGTGGAACACACACCTCTTCAAATAAGAAACTCACTGGCTCGAGGGCATTAGTTCAGCCCATTTTATTTCGATTTTTTGTGTAGATGAGGAATATAACTCGACTCCCACAGTCGGGGTGGTGCCTTTGTTTCCGGAACTCGTCACACGAGGAGCGCCAATATATCACCCGAAAGACAACGTTGACCAAAGTTTGTTTTGCGCAACCGGACTAACACCTTCCATTCGCAACGTAGTCATAAAACAAACCGTGCAAGTGAGAGAGCATGAGAGTAACTGGTAGTTGCTCGCTTGACCAGCTCCGCCGGTCAGGAAAAATTGAGTTCAAAATTAATTGCAAACCCCACCGCCGTAGGGATGAGTCGCTCCGCGAGTGAGGAGGCTCAGGAGGGCATATCCACCTCGTGCGCAAATATCAGGAGCATTTGTACAAAATTATTTGCAAACCCCGAGTGGTAGGTACTACACTACCGTAATACCAGGCGCTAGGATATCTTGCAGGGTGGTGATATGTGTGGAACGGGTCCGCTTACGCCAGGTTACCACGTCGTATTGCTGTCAGCGGGACAGTCATGATCGGCCGTGTCAGTTTCGTCATACTTCTGAGGGACTCGTCGCTCGCGGGCCGTCATGGGAGCCGTTTCGTCCCCCATTTTGCGGCCTAGCGTGCCTACCACGGTGCTGTCTATAGTACTGTAGCGCTTGCGTTTTTCGAAACATTCATGTTCGCCTTCGGCTTTTTCATGTGGGGCTTTGCGTACGTAGCAATACAGATCTCGATGACAAGAGATACCCTGGAATCTACGATAGGGGTAGCACTCTTATTTTTGCCTTCTGAAGCAATACTTCAGCTTTTGATTGGGCCTCTCAGCCGAGGAACGACAAACTACCCAACCGTTCTGTCGTTCGTTTTTACATCAAGTTTCGTCAGCGTTAGATACGTATTGACGTGGTCATGTTATTTAATTGGTCGGCGGGTTTAACTTACACTTTTTTCTTAGAGTCGCTTTTCGAGTGAGCTAAACACCTCCCCAAGGGGTCTGCGGAAAATGCGCAAAGCGCGCCCCACCTTTACCGCAGCAAGCGCCATGCACTCTTCTTGGGGATCCTGAGTAGCACCGTCAAGGTTGCGCATGTATATACTGTAGGTAGAGCGCGTTGAGTCCGCGAAAGGGTGCTGCCATCCCCGTTTTTCAGCCCTCGTGTTTCTCCCGGGACTAACGGGCGTGGTTCGTCTGTCGATCACGACTTCTTTTTTCTCTCTTCGATCATGGTTCCGTTGTGTCCTCATCCCCAGGGTGTGAAGGAAACGAAGCGGCTGTTTTTTGTACCCTGGTATCTATAAAAACCTGGTATTAACGGTGAACGTTTTAAATAGGACCATGTATATGCTTGGTAAAACTACCAGAACTCGTTGTTTTGGTGTATGTGAGGGGTCGCCACTGCTATCGTTATCCGTAACAGGCGTATTATGGTGTGCACTACTAGGCCTACGTACACCACGCGAGCCTTGGTACCCACTGTCTGTAGAGGGGAAAGGTTGTGTTCTTTGTTCCTTTTTTTAGGCACACCAGCATGAGGAACTCCATATCTATAACACCCCCCCCCGCGCGCTCAGGGGTACACGTGGAAAACCCAAAACGACAACCTCACTACTGTACGTGCCCATTTTCGAGAAGGTGGTTGCTAAAATCAAGTTTAAGAAAAACCTTTCGAAACAAAACAATCGCTTTTCGTACATTAAGTCCAGCAATTCCACCGCTCTGGTTCGTTTTTTTTTCTATTTTCGATATTTTGGGAAGAATGTTGGTGTCGTTGAGTTTGTTCTTTTAAATCGTGCGCCACTCCACCACCCACACAAAAAACAAAGGTGTTGATAAATCTTGGGGGGGCGCAATCCGAAGAAGCCATAGTTATCTACCCCATGGGCTGATAGTGTAGCAACCTGCGGACTACCTGAAAATAGTGAAAATGTCATCCTCTTCCTCCGCTGATGAATTCCGTTGGTCACCAGATTTGAGCGAAACGTTCCTCCCTACCAGCAACGAAGGAGTACGCCCATCCCCACGCCGATTCATTCCAAGTTGTTACCTATTGAAAGTCCGCCTCACGAGTGGTTCTTAGTAGAGCACAGCTCACCCAGAGGATCATGCGACTCGCCAAACACCTCGCGGTGATTCGCGGTTTGCGAAAGCCATCGCTGTCCAACCGGTGAAAAGCCGACGTGTTGCGTGCCGGCATTGTAGGGATGCAAGAGGGCCTGTGGTCACACGACTACGGCAAAAGCACGATAATGAGTTCACCCTCCCGCCACGCACACCACCACACACACAACCTCTCGGAACCAATCCATTGAAGGTAGCACCAAATCCCGTCAAGCTGACAAGAGGCTGCCACCTTTCTCCACCCTGCCCTCCGTTAGAGGAGCGGCCCTGCGGGGGCAGGGGTCGTCGAATGCTGCCCAGGTTCCTTCCGTGTCGTCCAAGATCACCAGGTCCTTTCCGAGCGGCTGTTTTCGAGACCAGCGTTTCAAAATTGCGCCGTGTCACCACTCGGCACTGTCCAGGATAGATCAGGGTCATCCCCGCAGGGTCATTTCCAGGCCGTGGCTGGTCGCAGAAAGCGCCGTGCACAACGATAACTGTATTCGTCCAGTCGACAGAACCGACTTGCCGATATGGCTCAGATCCAAACGAAATCGCCAGCTACTTTCACGTCGTGGAGCGCTTTGTCGCTTCAGAAATTTGTTTAAGCTACGCTCGCGAGGTGGGGCGAGGTATGGACGCCTCTCCAGGAGTCGGGGCACCTCTAGCGGCACGATCAAGCGGACGGCCTGCCCGCGCGCCGCTGGTTTTGACGAGTCGACCCGATATACGAGGGTTGCATGAACCATTTTACCAGGCGATTAAAAAATCACGATTCGTGAGGTTTTGGTCATGAATCGTGGTTTTTGTCATATGACGAAAAATACATGCCTTGTATATCACGATTCATGACCCCATTTTTTTCAATTTTTCCGTGAAAAACAAATCACAATTCGAGAGATTTGTCGTATGTCGAAGTACGCCTGATAAACGCACTACGCAACCCACGCGCACCAACGGTATCCGAAGGCCGGTACAGGGGCGCGGCAGGCTCTGCTTCGTACGACGCTTGTGGACAAGCGGCGGCTATCGAAACACACATGTGGGCGCGGGCTAACGAACACGTGGTGAGCTCGACATTTCAAGGAGGATGAGCACCAGCCCGACGATACATGCGAAAAAATGGTCTGAGACTGTCACAGGCCAGGCCGGAGGGACGGCATGTGCGATGTACCCTCGCGGACCGGGCTCTAACGCCGGTCGGTTAGATCGGATCTCCCAGGCTGGGCATTGCTTCGGCCTGTGATTCGATTATATCATGAGCCGGGCCGGGCGCGGTCGACCCGGCCCAGCCTGGCCAAGCCCCACTCCCGAGAGTTGGCTCCGTCCGCAAAAAAAACCCGTTGGATTAGAAATATCGGAATTTTGGCAATTCGACGATATCGCGAAATGTGACGATTTTCAGCTTTTTGTTAGAACTGAATTGTCACGAGTCGTGATTTTGTTTTTGGCTCGTTAGGAGCGACCCCATCTGTTTGGTATTACTACTGCACACACTGCACAACAATAGTAGAATTCTACGATTGATTGCGAATTGAATGCACTACGATCAACGAACAAGTAGCTACTAAAACTACATGGGCGGGGCGGCGGGGAGCCCCGCCTCGCGCCCCGCCCAGCCGACAAACCCCATGTGAGTAAAGGATGGACTCACTCCAAGGAATATTTCTTGAATGTGCAATCACCAGGAGCGGAGTGTGTCAGCCGACCTCGAAGAAGTAAGTGTCACCGGGACCCGCATGCAGAGCAACTCCTCTGCGGGTTATGCTATGGACATATGGGGCCTGACCCATTTCGTGTTTTTGTTGCTTCCCGTGCCCATTTTTTCGGATGGCACAAACCCAACTCTGGCACCAGGAAATGACCCTTTCCCCACAAGTTTGGCACAGATTATGGGTCTTTTGGTTAACCGGTCATGCCTTTTTCGGTCGATGTTGCGGAATTAAGCACATTATTCCAGCAGGTTTCCGAAGTAAGTGTGTGTTCTAATACTACGATCATATACCGATTTAGGTGTTGTTCAAGTATTCGGTACGGTTCCCAAGGCCCATTGGCCATCTTACCCGGGCCGTCAACGTACCCAACGCCCAGCTAGAGGTGCCATACGCACAATCGATGGTACATTTTGTGTGTTTTTGCTCAAACTTTGATACAGACTCGCTTTTCTGCCCCCTCTTTGCTCAAAACCAAACCTATGACTTTGCTTCCGGCTGCTTGTGGCTCCGACAGCTAATTATATCTATCGTTTAATAACCAAACGTCCTCTTATTTATCCCCGCCATAACATTACACACCTCGGATAGCGTAGCACGTCGCGTTTTATTTTCAAGTTAGGCGTCAGAGAAAAAATCGTTACATGACGTTACCGCGTTAATTACTTGGTGAGTCTTGTGGTAACATAGTGCTCGTGTGTTACGGCGTTGGTGGACGATCGCGTATCATTATGTTAGAGCGTTTTACCTTGATCCCGTATTGATCGCAGTATATGTGTCACGGTGTCGAGGTATGTAGCCCATAACGAGTAACACTGCGTTAATAATGCGATAGCCTAATTCTTATTAGTGGTTATCGCAACACACGTTGGAGGGAAGTCGTACGTGGTCAATAAACGTTAACATTATGTTACCGTTGTGAAGGTGTTACCTACTGAGCTATAGGGGTAAAAGATCGATCGATTGTCCAGCCCAGGGTAATCCTTATAACACTCTACCCCCCTCTGAACAGTGGGATATTTGGGACGTCGGTACCGTGTGCGACCGTACTCTGACCTACCCGCTGCGTTTCGATACGAGGAGAACAGGGGACAAATATATTTTAGGGACGCACGCGCAAGCGTTTTTTCTGTAAAAGAAGCGTTCGAAATGATATTCGATTCCGTGTCCTCGACGAAAACAAGTGCAAAACCTACTGAGCTATGTAGGGGGGGGAAATCGATCGAACCCAGGGTAATATTTACAACACCGTGTTAGCTACAGCAGCTCGTAACGAGTAACGTCCCGTTAGCGTTTCAGCGGAAGTCTTAGTGTAATCGTAACACGCTTAAGACGGATGACGCACATGGCCAATTAACCCTTTTAGAACCGCAGTCCCGTTTTGGGGACAAGCCACTCAAATTTCAAGTAGTTTGCCCCCAAAACGGGACTGCGGTTCTAAAGGGGTTACACGCCTGCGTAACACGATTGTGTTGTGTGTTAGCGGGATTCCTAAATAGGACCTAGACACTGAAACCTATATTTTTCCCTTTTTTTACTAACAATGTTTGGTCCTATTGACTATTGTCCCGCGTAAAAGTGGTTATCGTAACACACGTTAACGGGATAACATGGCCAATAGAACGCTAACATTACGTTGCCGTGTTAGCGACATCAGCCCGTAGCGAGTAACGCTTTGTTAGTGTGCCGGTGGAATTATTCACTTGCTACCGAAACACACTTTAGACGGACAACGTACATGGCCAATTGAGCACTTACTTACTGAACACTATGTTAGAGTGTTGGCGGAATTCCTAGTGGCTATCGTAACACATATTGGAGGTACAACGCATGCACATTGTCAAAATAACGTGAACATTACGTTACCTTATCAACCGCAGCAGCAGTCCGTATCGAGCGACGTTATGTTAGGGTGTGAACGGAAAGTCTTGCTACCATATTCTACTTAAAAACGGATAACGCACATGATCGATATAACACTAGCCTAGTAGTGTTAGTGTTTGAGGTTTACCAGGGTTGCAATTTATGTAGTAACGCAATATAGCAGGCAACGTACATCCCCAATCTACCATCAAAAATATGCTACTGCTGTGTAAGCTCATACGTACGAGTATGCTGATTGCGTCATAGATGGATAACGTACTGATGGTGTTCTAGTATACGATAACATATTGGCGGAGTTTCCTCACTACTTGTCGAGGCGTTTTCCTTGCGGGGATTCCTCCTGACTATGCCCTGTAGTGGGGTTTTACACATTACATACACAGGCGATTTTTCGCCGTGAATGCTATGTGATCCTTCCCTCTCGGGAGTTTTTGTTGTACGTGTCCCCATGGGATCTCGGCGAAATCGGATAACACCAATACTACAAGAAGTTACTCCGCGACGCGGCGTACCACTACTGATAACACAGGTAACACATGTTAGACCTCGGGAAGACCCGTGACGTCGCAACATCACGTTGGAACAACTTGGGCCCCAACGGTAACTCAGTAACATAAGGATATTATTGATTGGCATGGCAACACAGATATATATACGGAATGTTCAAATCAGATATGTTGCTGACAGTAAACCGCCACATTATTTTAGATAAACCTTCGTGTTAAAGCTAATATCCTAAGAATATGTTACGTATCGGCCGCTTAACGTTGATAGCGTGAGTTTAAAAGTGTTGCTCCATCCGACCCCTTAGCAGTCAGACGGAGGGAGGTCCGAATACTCGTCATGTGATACGGTTTTCAGGAGTTACGACGGCTTGCGTTTTTGCATCAGCAGGGGCTGCCTCATTTACGGCTCCACCCCGAATTGTGGAGTGCCATTGCTCTCGGCGGTCCTACATGCTGCCCAGGTCATCGCTCTCGACCTGGGGCACAAAGCAATCAGTTTACCATCTACATACCAAGGAGACCTCCTCCTTAGCGTCAGGAACACGCTCTACCTCTCTGGGGCACGTGCCGAGCGCGTGTCTCGACTCGGTTGGGTCGTGGTTATACCTGAGGTTGGTTTTGTTGTTCTATATTATTATAGTATCATATTGAAGACCTGTGTTGTGATCCTGCCTTATCTGATGCGGACTGTACACGGTGATCCTTCGAATATGCTCATGCTCGAGCTGCTTGCCTCATTCTGACCCTAGACCTCATGACTTGTACACTCCCGATCTATAACATGGTGTCCAATCTGAGAATCGAACTCGGGTTTCCACATTTGTGTGTTTGGGTTTCAAGGAGGCGTACTCTTCCGTGCCTGATGGCACTTGTGGGGTGCTGGATGTATGTTGTGAATGTGTGAATGTTAGGGTATTTGGGTTGCGGCGAGGCGTACTCTGCGGTGCCTGGTGGCGTGCCAATTTCGTAGTTACGTGAGGAGCGGTTCCATACGATAATGAGCGTTCGCCGAGGGTTTACTCTCCCGTGCCTGGTAATGGGCAGACTTGCTTTGATGACTCGACCTACTCGTATATATTCATTCGATCTTGGGGGACTCAAATCCTACGGGTATTGAGTATTGACCCGTTCGGAGAACGCAGAAATGGCGGTTCAAGCCCAGGCGTTAGTGCACTGCGCGTATTGGTTGTTGAAACAGTGTGGTAGGATAACTATGTACCTTCGAGTACTGGTCAGGCAGTCAAACTCGCAGTGAAAAGGCGGGGGTGAGGGTATTGATCGGGGATTTCCCGCTGATGGCCCCTGCGTTTTTGGTTTGTTTTTGCCTATCCCCGAGATCATAACGTTTTAGTAAAGCCTTGCGGTTCCTTACCTCTGGTTATAGCCAGAGATTGGTATAGCATGTTGTTCAGGTATTCGCATTCTGCCCGGGGGGACGTTACGGTTTTGGACTTTTTCAGGAGTTACGACGACTTGCGTTTTTGTACCAGGAGGGGCCACCTCATTTACGGCCCTTGCCCAATTTGTGGATTGCCACTTATTTCGGCAGTCCTACATGCTGCCCAGGTCATCGCTCTCGACCTGGGTCACAACGCAATCAGTTTACCATCTACATACCTGGGAGACCTTCTCCTGAGTATCAGGTGCACGCTCTACCTCTCTGAGACACCTGCCGAGGGCACGTCTCGACTCGGTTGGATCGTGCCCATACTTGAGGTTGGTCTTGTTGTTCTATATTATTTGCGTATTAAAGGCCTGTGTTGTATTCCTGCTCTATCAGATGCGGACTGTAAACGGTGATCCTCCGAACAGGCTCGTGCCCGAGCTGCTTGCCTTATCCAGACCCTAGACCTCATGACTTGAACACTCCCGACCCATAACAAAAATATAGTGTTGTAATAGTAGTGCTGGCCACTATATTAAGTCATTATGTTATAGAGTGTGCCATTTGTAACTTAGGTCAACATCATGGTAACGTCATATAAAATATGTCCGAGGGTGTTATTATGTGTGACACCGTTATTCGGGGCAACACAATGCACTTCTAACTTATAACACTCAGTAGACGGTAGCATCATGTTATCGTGTAAATCTACAGTTTGTTTTCGACCTGTGAGATCAAAAAGTACGGACCACGGCCTAACATCATGTTGTTACTGCTGTACAAACCACACCTCGGACTATTCCTATTTTGATAGTCTATTGTGTCTACAATTAATCCAGAAAGGCTGAGTTTTAATTGGATTTGTCTTGACGATTGGCTTCGTCGACTGTCTGTTAGTTGAAGTTGTCCATACAATTGATTTCGACGATTGACCATTAATTGAAAATGGCCAGACAATGTTTTCAGCGATTGCCTATGATTTGGAATTGTCCAACGTCAGCTGTGAGTTCGACTACATAGTTGATACTCATATAATATTTGCAAGCTGCGTAATATGTCTCGTCTATATCCCATTTTTACTGAATTTCCACATTTTATGATAAGCCGTTCGCGCGTATTATATATGTACTTCCTTGTCAAGGATATAGGTCAGCGGCTCCCCTGGATGCTACCCGGATCAACAGGACAATATACATAATCATTCTGCGCACTGAACCCCGGGGTGTTGAAGCCTTTGCCTACCTCGATGACATCAGCATCGGTATGTCAGAGATCACACCGGACACGGTGGAGTAGTGCCCTTTCTCCAGCACGAGCTGTGCGAAATAGGCATTGCCATTAACCCCAGAAAGACGGTTGCTTTGCCTCCCAAAGGGCATATGCCTACGTCGGAAGAGATAGCACTTCTGAGGGGCATCGGTGTTGGCATTGCGGAAGGGGGAGGGGTAAAGGTGGTTGGCGTGCCCATAGGCACTGATGCATTCGCGGTGAACAGCGCCGTGGAGATAGTCCGAGATGGGGGAGCAGAGCAACTCGCGCGCATCCTGCCGCGCATGCTGGACAAACAGTCGGCGAACCTCATCGCCACCAGTTCAATGGTGCAGCGGACCTCCTACATTGAGCGGGTAATGGACCCGGAGCTGTCACTACCCGCGTGTCAGCGGGCAGACACTAGCGCAATGTGGATGCTCGAGCGCCTTCTCGAGTTTCCAGGGACAGCGGACGAATCGCCGTTCTTTGCGGACGGATGCCCGGCGAACCGGTTGACGCTACACCCGCACCAGAAAGCGCAGACGAGCCTCTCAACAGGGCCCGGGGGGTTAGGACTGTCGTCGGCTGAATCAAGGAGAATGTCAACGTCCATCGGGAGCTTAGCGGCGACGGTGCCAGAGGTCCTCGCCGACCTCTCCGGTCCATTAGGGGAAAAAGTCCGAAGGGAGTAGCCCAATTCGGACCTCGTTCGCCGCTTATGGAGCAGCGTCAGGGACCTTCGCGATATCCATGGGGTATCGGAGGAGGCAATGGCAAACGTAATCCCGGAAAGTTGCCGGAACAGGGCGTTCCGCGCAAGCGAGGAAGGAGGGACAGAACAGTATGATGTGGAGGTACTGCCGGCGCATGACGCCCAAACGATTAGCTCCCACAAGGCGCAATACAAGCTAGGGCAGCAGATCAACCGGGTACGGTACCAACGGTACGTTGCTTCTCTGGGCCAGCCCCCCCGAGGTAGCAGGCCCGTCAAATCGGGACGACGTGTTCGGGGGGACGGAAACCAGAGGTCTTGCCAAGGCTCGGCAACGGAGCCTATAGGGACCAGGCGCCGTCGCCTGTTTGCGTGCAAGGCCCGTGGACATGGCACGTATCATACCGGCTTCTGAGTTCGTGTCCATGGGACGGCACTTCCTGGGAATGGAGGAGCCTATAGCGGCGAGGTGCCCCTGCTGTGAAGCGACGGATGTCACCACACGTCTCGCGCGTACATGCCCCCGAGCAGGCACACAGGTTAACCAGCACCAGCCGCTAGTCCACGCGCTCCTCGCACCTTTAAGCAGTAGTCCATCCGCCATCAAATGGAAAGCGGAGCGCCCTTCAACGCCGACAGAAACCTCCGCATGGACATAGTGATAGAGAGGGGAGGCCTCCGAGACGCTACGTCGTCAGAGTACCGCAACAAGGCGATACTCCTCGACGTCACGCATGCAGACCCCCAAGCGAGGGTCCACATGCGGGCTGGCAGCGCTGATCGAGACGGATCAGCCGCTTCCACTTCTGAGGCGCGAAAGCGCAACCACTACGCTCGTGCAGGACAAGTGTCTTTCGACGAGCGCAGCCATAAACTTGTCACCCCCGCGGTGGAAAGCTTTGGACGCCTCGGGAAGGAAGGTAGCGATTTTATCGACCAGCTGGCGGCGAGCATCGTTGGAGGAACGGACGGGGGATTTTTAGCAAGAAAAGGGGTTTGTAAGGAGCACCTTTTCCAGGTCATATCGGTGACTACCCAGGTCGCGATCTCGCGCAGAGTGCACCGATATAAGCTCGCCCTGCGAGGCGGCCAGGCCGCCAGGGGGAGAAGGGGGGAGGAGGGAGGACTACTTCCCATGGCGTGGGGGAGGAATGTAGATGCGGAGTAGGAAGCATGGCGAATAGATACATAGGAGGAGGTAAAATTTCTCGGTTAATGGTGGGGGTGCAAGTGAGTACACGCAGGGAAGGAGAATTGGTTCGATGAAGTTAGTGGTATTCGATGAATTATGTCAGCTTTTTCATTTTGAATGAATAACGCCCTGCACATTGTCAGAAGGCAAATAATAATAAAATATATACTATATAACCTAGATAAAGGAGAGTATTATGACTTTGCAGCATGTTAAAGTCTTTTAATTGTAATATGAGAAGCACTCCCCCATTTAATTGATACTACTCGTGATATAGCACAATCAAACACCTTCCAAATGATCACGTACAGAGGGAAATTCCCGATCCGGTTGTAGAGGCAGTAGTACTAGCATGGTATTGTTGTGTACTGACCAAATCAACTGCTGTAGTTCTACAAGTAGCTGCCGGCTTTCAAACAACACACAGCCGTCTTAAACTCGATAGTCGTTGGAAATTCAAAAAGGTAGATCGCGTCCGAAACCAAAATTGTCCCGACAATTCCAATTAATTAATGGACGGCCTCTCAAAGCAGTTGCCCCGACAGGTACAATTCATGTCAATCACCCCAATTCAATTGTAGACAGCCTGTGAAATAATTTGTCAGAACAATTCCAATCAATAGGCAGTCTCTGAGACCATTTGTCTGGACAGTTCCAATTATTCAAAAACACCAAACATAAATTGTTCAGACAATTCCAATTAATGGGCCATCTCTGAAATCAAGTGTCAGGGCATTTTCTTTTGCTAGAGAGTCTCTAAAAATACTTGTCCGGACAATTCCAATTGTTGCTCAGTACCAGATATCAATTGTCCGAACAAATCCACAATCAATAGGCAGTATCCAAGATCAATTGTCTAAATAACTTCAGTTGCTAGACAGACGTTGACATCACTTGCTCGAACAATTCCAATTGATAGACAACTTCGTGACTCTGCTGCGGGGGCAATAGTCTATTGATAGGTCTATTGTCCAAGGCACACATAAATAAGCAGAAAAGGGCGGGGCACCTCAACTTTTACTTTTCATTCTATGTCCGCACGTATATAGGACATTTTGATACCGCCTAGCCCATGTGCTCTGATGTAAATCATTCAAAAACGTTTCACGAAGAAACAAAAGAATAATCCGTACGTACGTCGTGCTGATATTTTTTAATGTGCGGGTATAATTGCTTCAGGAGACTACCTATAACAATGAATGGCATTGTCTGAAGAAGTGGTTATGGAGATTTTGTATTTGTCGGAATTGCCCCTATAATTTATTTTGTATACGAACTGTCTACGAACATTGATTGGAATTGCCCGGACGATTGATCTAGAAGATACTCTGCAGAATGAAATTATCCGGACAATTGATTTTGGAGCCTGCGTATAAATCGGAAATGTTGGGGCAATTTTCGGGAGGACCTTTAACAATCTGGGAGAAGGGATCTTTGGGTTGGTAGGCTGTTCGGGTGTTTTGGTTCCTGTTGGGATCAGGATACGGGCGAAGACCCAACCCCACCCCTGACTCTAACCCTAACCCTAACCCTAACCCTAACCCTGACCCCAAACCGCAGCCAAAACGGGCCAAAACTCGCCATAAACGCGGCTGCGCCGAGTTTGCATCGAACCAGGAAATTTTTCAGTTGCGGACGACGATTCCGAAGTGCAGACCACGCTACACATTTTTCAAGTAAAAAACATCCCTAAAAATCCCTTCTCCCAACCTGCTAAACCTACTCATTTTCGGTCTGGGAGACTGCCTATTAATTCGCATTGTCGGGGCAAATAATTTTGGCGGTAATCTATTAATTGAAATTGTCCGGACAACTAATTCGGGGGGATTCTGTCAATAATAAGAATTGTCGGGACAATTGACTCAGGAGACGGTCTGTCAGCTGGAATTGGCCGGACAATTAGTTATTATAATAGATATGGTATTATATAGGAGAAGGTCCAGTGATTGGAATTGTCCGGACAACTGATTACGGCGACAGCCTATAAAATGGAGTTGTCTGGACAATAGGGCAAGGTGGGGGTCATTCGATAGAAAATGCCTGGATAATATAGAGCTCGGTGCCTTTCAATTAACTCGAATTAGGGGCCACAGTAGACAGTCAATTGCAATTTGCAATAGGCAGACACTTACTTGGACTTTTATTAGTATTGCCTATCGCTCACCCAACAGACTAGAAGAGGTGATCCATGAGGAGATCGAGCAGAGAAGAAACACACGTTCGTTCGCGGGTTTCCAGTTTGTCGTCGTGAATGCTCCTCCAGTGCTAACACCATGTATGATAGCACGTGGCCACGTCCCTGCATTATAGCCCTCATAACCTACTCACCTGTGTTGCACTACTGTGCCCACAAAAAAAAACTGATATTATTGCCTGAAGTCCCGACAAAACATAGGCAATGGAAGCACGCCTGCCGCCGTTTGCGTTACGAGGACTTTTTTCGTTTCTTGCTCAAGCCCCGACCGTTCCGTGCGGGTCAATTAGGCAGACCGGATATATATGAGCTCCTTGGTGCACTCCCGTGAGTGTGCCAAAGCGACAGCACTCTTCGTGTCCTCCTTCGGGGCGGCTCCTCGCTGAAGTTTGAAAATGTGGTTCCAGACGCTTGAATTTTCGGTTTCTTACTGCTGTATGTAGCCAAATCTGCCTTTTCCTGCTGTAGAACGAGCAGGCAGCAACAGCAGGAGCAACTGTGAAGGTGTTACCTACTACTGAGCTATATAGGGGTAAAAGATCGATCGATTAACCAGCCCAAGGTAATCCTTGTAACACTCTCCCCCCCTCTGAACGGCGGGGTCTTTGGGGCGTCGGAATCGTATACGGCAGTACGCTGACCTTCCCGCTTCGTTTCATTACCTGGGGAACCAGGGAGATGTGTTGTTTTAGGTGTGCACGCGCAAGCGTTGCTGTAAAAGAAACGTTCGAAGTGAGGTTCGAACCCGTGACCTGGACGACGTCAAATAAATGTGAAGGCGTTACCTACTACTACTGAGCTATTATTATAGGGGTAAAAGATCGATCGATTACCCAGCCCAAGGTAATCATTATAACTTCTTCGGGGGTGCTTAAGGAGGGGAGTGGTCGTTTTTTGGTGGACGAGATGGAGGGATGTCGGTTGTAGTAGTCTTCATGAGCGTCACATTAGTTTTGATTTGTCGTAGGATACTGCCGCGCTTTTGTGTTGGAGAGTTCTTCACTTTCTGTTATTATAATCGTTTATTAGAACAACACTACACATTGTCGGATGGCAAGCATAATAATAATTATAACACAACCCAGAAGTCGTAACGAGTACGAGTACGTTTCTCTTTCTCGTTATAAAAAAGAAGAAAAATATAAATAAGGGTCATTCTTATCGGAGAGCTTTTTTCCCAATTTTTCGATATTTTTTTCGCGCAATTTTTCAATCTTCCGTATTTTCCTGTTTTTTTCCAAATACTGGAATGTTAACGAATTTTATATATTTGGCTCTGGAGAATTTCACGGATAGTGACAGAACGCCTCCGTATGTTGACACATTTCATTCTTATCGGAGAGCGTTTTTTCAAAAAATTGCAAAGTTTGGAAATAATCGGAGATAATATGTATCAATATACGGTGGCGTTCTGTCACTATTCGTGAAATTCTCCAGAGCCAAAAATATAAAGTTCGTTAACATTCCAATATTTGGGGAAAAAAACCGGAAAATTAAATATGGAAGATTGAAAAATTGAGAGAAAAAAGTGTCGAAAACTTGGAAAAAAAGATCCCCGATAAGAATGACCCAATATATTTTAAGATTGATTAAAGTACATAAACCGAAAACTCAAGCGCCTGGAACCACATTTATTTTCAAACTTCAGCGACGAGATCCGCCCCGAAGGAGGACACGAAAAGTAGTGCTGTCGCATTGGCACACTCACGGAAATGCACCAAGGAGCTAGTAGTAGTAGTAGTAGTAGTAGTAGTAGTAGTAGTAGTAGTAGTAGTAGTAGTAGTAGTAGTAGTAGTAGTAGTAGTAGTAGTAGTAGTAGTAGTAGTAGTAGTAGTAGTAGTAGTAGTAGTAGTAGTAGTAGTAGTAGTAGTAGTAGTAGTAGTAGTAGTAGTAGTAGTAGTAGTAGTAGTAGTAGTAGTAGTAGTAGTAGTAGTAGTAGTAGTAGTAGTAGTAGTAGTAGTAGTAGTAGTAGTAGTAATAGTAGCAGCATAGTAGTAGTAGATGAAGGGTACAACCACAAAAGAAGAAAAAATGAAAATCGTTGCTTGTGGCGCGGATCGCGACGACTTTATAGATATAGGTGGCTCAGCAGGGATGGGCGGGGTTATTGTTTTTTCGATCGGTCATCGGAGTGTTCGTGTGTTCATCATGTTGTTCCATGCTATCCAAGGTGTGTAAAAACATTCCCTACGCACGAAGAGCAACTTCGAACTCGGTAACTCGGTGGGAGTAAGTAAAAGCGAGTTTACCTCCCCTAAAATTCGGAGGACCTTTAACAATCTGGGAGAAGGGATTTTTAGGTTGGTAGGCTGTTCGGGTGTTTTGGTTCCTGTTGGGATCAAGGCACGGGCGGAGACTCAACCCCACCCCTGACTCTAACCCTAACCCTAACCCTAACCCTGACCCCAAACCGCAGCCAACCGGGCCAAAACTCGCCAAAAACGCGGCTGCGCCGAGTTTGCATCGAACCAGGAAATTTCTCAGTTGCGGACAACGATTCCGAAGTGCAGACCACGCTACACATTTTTCAAGTAAAAAAAGTCCCTAAAGATCCCTTCTCCCAACCTGCCAAACCTACTCAAAATTCGAGTTTCGCGTTATTTTCCTAAAAAATCAAAAGTCAAAAGTCAAAAAGTTCCCAGTGACCACGAAAATAAAAGGAGAATGACTGGTCACGGCAAGAGTAGGTTTAGCAGTCTGGGAGAAGTGATATTTAGGGATGTTTTTTACTTGAAAAATGTGTAGCGTGGTCTGCACTTCGGAATCGTCGTCCGCATCTGAGAAATTTCCTGGTTCGATGCAAACTCGTCGTAGCCGCGTTTATGGCGAGTTTTGGCCCGTTTCGGCTGCGGTTTGGGGTCAGGGTTAGAGTTAGGGTTAGGGTTAGAGTCAGAGGTTGGGTTGGGTCTTCGCCCGTACCTTGATCCCAACAGGAACCCAAGCATCCGAACAGCCTACCAACCTAAAGATCCCTTCTCCCAGTCCTCCACGGCAAACCCCACGACCACAGCCCCACAGCAACCAGACCCAGATTTCCTCAAGATCAAATTCGTTTCGAGGCTAGATACAGAGAGGCTTGCCCAAGGGGAGACCGAGGAGGGAGACCTATACTACTAGGAACTAGGAGGTTGTAACACTTATTATACCTTCGTATTTCCTACCCGGACGCACTCAATAAAAGTCGATACTGGTACCTGATAAAGAAGCAGCAGTCACCCATGGCACTTTCAATGCGACAAAAAAGTTCTTCCCACTTTTTCGGGGGGCCGGGGCTCGTGAGCAACCAAACACGTGTTGATCACGCTACTTGCTCTCAAGCAAAACGTAAAAATAAACACGCCGCCGGCCTGGCCGCGGTTGCTTGCGTATTTTTGTCTCTGCTTCTTATCTCAGAGCGGCAGGGCGGGGGGTTTATCGCGATGGCAACGGCGTTGCGTCTGCCTCTGCTGTTACGTTCCAGGTCGACGACCGTGTCTTCGCTGTTGTGGCGCCGCCGGTTCTCAGCGGTAGGCCATCTCGGCGACGAGAAGATCAGAGTGAGCTCTTCTAGGAGTGCGACAACGAGTTCATGTTCGTCGTCTTCGACAACGAACATGAACGCAGCGAAGTTTGGCAGCCCGCTTGTGACCGTCGAAGAGGTGAGGTTGGGACGTGCTGGTGGTAACCGCTGTGCTGGTCATTGCAGCAGAGGTACTGTAGATCGTGACTATGCGGCGATGCTCTTCCCGCGAGGAGCGTAGGCATAAGCGGCTGCTTTGTCCGCCCCTGATGTACATGTTTTGGTGGTTTCGATTCGATCCGTCTCCCGTGTCTCCTCATACTTGCAGCAGCAGAAGCAACAGAGAGTTGCAGCCGCAGACAGCGATAGCAGGTGGAGCAGCAGAGACAGCGGTAGCAGCAGCAGCGGCAGCACAGTAGTATTGCACCCGCGGTAGATAACAAAGTTCACGGTTGCTGTATTCGCCTCCGCTGTGCATGTTGTGTTGATTGGTTCGATTATGTTTGTGTGAATTACTGGCATCAAGCAGCAGCAGCAGCAGCAGATAACAGCACCAGCACCGGCGCCACCAGCAGTGTAGCAGCAGCAGCGGCAAGATTAGCGTTTGGATTACTGCGGGGTATATATATGGTGTTACCACTATTTGGGTCAGCGCGCGCAGCAACAATTGACACAGCAGCAGCTGGGTTCCTGTGTCAAGCCCCTCAAATAAGCCTCGCCTATGCCTGGTACACCCGGGTACACTGGTAAACGACTTCTTTGCTGGAAGAAAACACGCGGCGCCTATCATGAGCATGAGGAGATGGGGAGATCATGAGCCATGAGTCATGACGTCCAGCTCCCAGCTGCTGTACTCGGTGCGCAGTTAACTTTTGTTGGCAATTGCAGCTATCAATATGTAGCCGCCGGAAGCAAGCCCATTCGCACATTCTTGTGACTTGCACAGCGGTCTGCCCCCACCAGCAACCTCCAACAGACTCAACCCAGTGGCGTTTTTATGTAATATACGTCGTTCGACCACTATCGCTCCACCCCACCTTTACCCCCAACCTTCTTCTCTCGTTGGCGCACATGCCCTGCCTTGCTCCCAGGTCAAAGAGGCGCTGGCGGAATCTCCGGACTCGATCCGCTTCGTGGATGCTTCATGGCACCTCGGCGGGAGCCGTAACGGCAAAGCGGAGTTCAAGGAGGGGCACCTTCCAGGAGGCGTGTTTTTCGACATCGATGCCATCGCCGACCAGGCTGTGTCTCTGCCCCACATGTGAGCAAATAGTCAGGTCGACGGCAGGCGTCCCCCTTGACGGCAAGCGCTGCATTTTTGAAGAAGCTGGACCTACGAATATAGGCGCAAACTTCAGTACGTACACACTGCAAACTGCGGAGGTGGCTCGCATTATTGACGCCGTGAAGAGTTACCGTGGGTTATCAACAAGTTCGTCGATGCTGGTTCGGACTCGCGAACATGTCCTGCTCGCGTTGGTTTGCTCGCTGCAACCCCGTCCGTGCCCACGACGAACTACAAGTACCCACGAACACGGCAGTAGGTACGACCACGATAATGCATCACACGGTCACATACCGTAAAGACCTTTGAGTGCTCACAGGGCACAAAAGGTGAGATCGTTTTGTCCGTCGCTCGTTTTCTCGACGGCGGCGAGACCGATGACAGTGAGAACGCAAGGTCAAAAGGTTTTCTTTCGAAAATATTGCTCTCAAAAAACAGCCGAAGATGTGCTCGTGCCGCCGCTGTGGGGAAAAAAGCAGAGAATATAATATGGTTTTTATCTTTTTTTCTTTTTTTTCTATCGGCTGCAGGCGGCTTTTTTTTTTTTCGTTTCTAAGTGTCAGCACGCTGATAAAAATCACCTCATGCGACGATAGACGCTCGATCTCGACATAGACTCACAGCCCACGGCCAACCCGCTTGGTGCCGGGCAAGGCCAGCGAGTATATATGATGGCCTCGAATACTTCCGGTGGATCCATGGTCTTGGGAGCGAGAGCTTGCCGGCGGCGTCCTACGGTCTTCTACCGAACCTGAAGAAAAAAAAAAAACCTTCGAGACGGATCGAGAAATGTTGTCATTAGTTATGTCCAGACCAATGGTTTTTTATCACACGCCTGGCCAGCCCCCGCCTCATATTACCGGCCACGGTGTAAACACTAACGAGCGCACTCCGTTCAGAATTCATGACGCAGTCGTCGTTTTGTCAATCGATGTCGGCCGAGGACTCAGAATCTCGCCGCTTCGAGCTAAACATGCGCCTGAGTTTTTCTGGAGCCGATCTTGGTCCAACATCGGCCCCAGAATTGTTTTTTTCGTTTTTTTTTTTTTAAATTGGAACTTTCGGTTTGGAGAATCATCTTCATAGCAAGCTGTACCTGTATAATCTGACGGGTAGATCTTCGGAATTCAAACTTTTTATATATTTTTTTGGTTTCCACTGGCATGGGTCCAAGGGCCCATCTTAACGGGGAACGCTATTTGGAAACAAAAAAATAATTTCAATGAATTTCAATTTGATTTCGAAAAAAAAACGTGTTTGTATCCTATGGGGGAACGGCGTAGTAATAGTCAATAAAAAAATAATTCGGAATAAACTCACCGCGTCACACAAACGCCCGACAAACAGCGAGGAGTGTAGACGAGAGCGAAGTTTTGCGTTGTCGCGTGCGCGCCGCCGCCAGTCTCTTTTTCTCTTCGGTGGCGCAGGATAGGAAGCTATCACTCTCAGGGTGTCTTAGGTTGGCGGAGGGAGCCCTCAAGCGCCACGTGCGGAACAGCAGCGGTGATGCAGCCATCGAGATCTCGAGCGTATCCTTCGTTTTTTTGCTCGTTTGCTCGGTTTTCGTGATTATTGGCCGATCGAGCAGGCCGAAAAAATGGGCTTGCGGCCGCCATTATTATTTTTGAGGCGCCACCGCCGGGGTACGATGTGCTATGGTCTGTGGGCATGGGCTCGGCTACTGATCTGGTCGCCTCTCGTTGAGGTTCGCGTTTTATCGCCTCGATCGTGGTCACCGAAGCGGCCAAGAATCGCCCCAGACTCCACCGAGGGTGTTGACCCACCATGACGCACGAAAAAAGTCCCTACAGACTTTTCACTCAAATCGAATCTCTAATTTTTCCTGCTCGGTTGTTCACTCTTCGGCCAATCAAATGCAAATTAAATTTGAAAAAAAAGCAAGAAAAACGAATTTAAAAAACAAAGTCCTCGATAAGATGGGCCCTAATAAACGCGCTAAGTCGAGCATTTTTTCGGGAGGCTCTCGACCAGATTTTTCCGAGAACACCATGGTTGTTGTTCGGTATTTGGCAAACCCCAACCTTGCCGTTTCTGGAAAAATTGGGTGCTGAAAAATACGATCGCGCCCCTGTGCTGACTGCCTCAAAAGCTCTTTTTTCGATTATTCGCCCCTTTTTTTTTCCTCTTTAACGTTCATCCCCGTAACCCCCGTCCTCGACAAAAAATCCTTCAGCTTTTTTTTCTCCCGGAATCATAATCTACTCATGTTGCTGGGTCGCAGGATCCCATCGGAAGAGGTGTTTTCGTCTAGAGTGTCGGACCTGGGCATCTCCAGCAAGCACACCGTCGTCGTCTACGCCAAGGAGGGCTCGTTCAGCGCGCCTCGCTGCTGGTGGACTTTCCGAACGTTCGGCCACGAGGGCGTTCACGTTCTGGACGGGGGTTTCCAGGCGTGGAAGGCGTCAGAGGGGAGGTGCGTGTTGATTTATTGTCATGCTCTGTGTTTCTTTGTAAGGATGCGAAAGTAGGCGAGTGGGGTTGTCCTCTTTTTGTTTTTAGGGCCAGGGGGGGGGGGGGTATATAGCCATCGCGCAGGCTTCGTTAGCCTCGAGCTCGATTCACGGGGGGGTGGAGGCGGTGTTTTTGTTTGTGGTGGCTATGGAAATGGTTCTTTTGCTGGTGTTGGTGGTGGTGGTGGAGGCGGTATTGGGGGCATTTTTGAATTTTGGTGTGTGTAGGTGCTACTGTAGTGCCGGTGTCGGTGTCGGTGTGGGCGGTGGTGCCGGTGTTAATGTGTTTTTTTACATGTTGGCGTTGGCGATGGTGTTGGTATCGGTGTTTCTTTATATTTCGGTGTTGGTTTTAAAGTTTGGAGAAAATCCCTGAATCGGCAAATGTTGTGGCGGCATTTTGTTGTTGTTGTTGTTGTCACCGTCACGACGCGCGTGTCAGGGTGGAGACGGGACAGGCCAAGCCAACGAGTACCCGGCCGTCGTCTGGCCTGGTGCAAATGTCGGGGAACGCGTGGAAGCTGAGGGACAAGGGCTTCAGGGCGCGGCTTAACGCTCCCATGCTCAGGACCTGGCGTCAGGTGTGTCGTTTGTTCTACACCAGGTACAGGTTATAACCCGTTTAGGCCTTAAGGGACTGCTGTCTCGTGTTGGGGACAATGCACTCAAGGTGCAAGTAGTTTGCCCCCAAAACGGGGCTGCAGTCCTTGAAAAGGGTCAAGGAGTGCAGTCCCGTTGTGGGGACAAAGCACTCGGAAGGAGAGTCATAGTCTGGTCCGCGTACAGACAGCGGTGCCTAGCAGATAGAGGTTACAAGCCCTGTTGGATCCCTTTTGATAACGACCAGAACAATTACCAGTGGTACATACGTATGTGTTTTGGTGTTGTCAACCATCTACGAGCTGCAGCAGGGGCGGGATGGTATATAGGATCAAGTTCGGCCCGGGCCGCACCACTGCCGTAGCTCGGACACCAATCTGTCTGTGTCGTCTCCCGACCCCCCCCCCGCAGTGGTCGTTGCTGCAGTCGGCATTATTTCTTTGGTCGTTCATGGCCCTCTCTGGAGACGCCAGATGGTTAACCCTTTTAGTACCGCAGTCCCGTTTTGGGGGACAAACTACTCAGAATTTGAACGCACTGTCCCCAAAACGGGACTGCAGTTCTAAAAGGGTTCGGAGTACTTCGCGTGTGTGTGCTATACTTCGTACCAGAGTACCGGGTATTTAGTAGTGGCTCCTCTGACAGTGCCGGCAGTATGTATGCGCCAGCTAACAATACCGGCACTATAAGGCAAACCGGCAACACTCAGCATGCCGCCACACGGACTAATCATTAGTCCCATCTGTGCCGAGCGCAACTGCACAGGCACTAATACGGGGGACCATAGTTCATAGGACCAAATATTGCTAGTGAAAATGATTAAATATGTACCTGGTAGGATTTACCTGGTAGTGTTTATCGTAGGTCCCATTAACTATGGTCCCCCGTAATATTGCGGGCAACCGGCACTACTGTGGTCGATGTGTTTTTTTACGATTGTCGAACAAGCAGGGAGGTCCTTTTGAGTTACCGACGACAAGAAACGACAACCGGCGATTTTTTTGTTCGACCAATCAAGACAAACCAATACGAGGAGGAACCAATCCCAGCAGCAGGAGAGCTTCCACTAACGCGCACTCTAGTCGACGACTGTTACAAAGGTCCTTTTGCGTGGTTGGTGTGTAGTGTATTGTTTACATGTGTTTGATGTGTGCCGTTGCGTTCGTTGGCGCGTTTCATGTTGTTGTTTCATAATATCTCGTCGTCAAGATGTAGAGTGCTCCGTTGTCACCGGATAGGCTCCAGTAACTCCGCAGTGTAAGGATATCTTTTGTTTTTTGTGTGGTTTCTTGTTTGTTTCGGGTTGTTACTTGCGTGTGCGGGTTTTGTGTGCTCGTGTTGTTTTGTATTTCGTGTATTTGCTCGTGTTGGAAGACTTTTTATTTTCTTTGTACCTCGTACGGACGAGAAGGAAGCCAGGAATACGAAACGCATTTCTCGTAAAACTCGGATGCGCTTCAGGTAAATTTGGCACCAGGAAACATGTTTGCGTCTCTCGTCGTCTCCCGCGGCCACGGTGCCTGGGGTTGTAGTTGCGAGGCGCCGAGTAGCCAGGGAACCCTACCCTGTACCACACCCTGACACACGGAGGGTGTTTTTTTTTTTCCCTCGTCTGGCCAAGGGTGGGAGGGAGGGAGCGAGGGAGAGAGGAAGGGGAGAATAGAACGAAGGAGCGAGGGGGGAGGGAAGGAAGGAGAGACAGAGGGAGGGAAGGACTAAGGGAGGAAGGGGAGGCAGGGGCGTGAAGCCTCGGGAACTACTGTAGATTTCCACCCCACCCGGGAGTCTGAGCTCGATCGGAGTGTCCGGGGCTCAATACACGAAGCATGCGGCATCAAGGGTGTATAGAACCCCCCGTTTTAGATAAGCGTGATCCAACGCGTGTAGGTCAATCGTGCTTTCTCCTCAGAAGTGCCATGAGTAGTAGTCGCCTGATGGGTTGGCCTCTCTGGAGGCTGAGACTCTGACCGCACACGATATATGAGAGGGAAAACAGCGATGGCAGCACCCACTCGAAATATCGAACCGATTCATATTTCTTGCATTAATAGTGGTTTTCGCTGTCACGTTTTTACCGGTGAACTGTCCCGCTGGAAGTGCTTGCCACCCTGTTTCCGAGCAGCTGTATGTAGCGAAGCGTGGGTAGACTGGTCGAACCATACTTGACTGTACACGCTGACAAATCGAATGAGGCATATCGATAGTACCAAGGAACTATCGATATAAATATTTATTGAAGGAGATACGGCTGTACTCGTTGCATGTTGTGTCGCTTGAGAACAACATCGGACTGAAGATGTAGTGATGAGTTATTACGGGGGACCATAGTTAACAGGACCTATGGTACACATAAAAACCTATATGTTCTAACCATTTTTACTAACAATATTTGGTCCTATTAACTATGGCCCCCCGTAATAGTAATAGTACTTGGTGGTGTGAATGAACCCTCTCAACCATTCTGTTCACGGAGCTAGGCGATATTGGGTTAATGGACGCTACTGGTTTCAAGAGGGGTTTCCATTTGACGGAAGCTTGGTGGCGGTTTCGATACACGTGTTTGTACCTGGTACCTTGTGCATCTTCGTCTCACCTGGCCCGCATCCCCCACCCAAACAGCAAGCCGCTTGTGTGTCATTTGGTGTTGGAAATCGAACGAGCATCAAGTTCGGCACGGTACCGGTGAGCGAAACAGACCTGATCGTACTTGATACGATTTCGATATTTTGGTACGTGGAAGCTTTCGCTCAGAGAGGGCATAAAAATGCGCACGGTGGATGCCACAGGGGGTGCGTGGAAGGCGAAACGCGTCCGATGTGTAAGAACAACTCGATACAATATATGGGAAAGTTCGATGTTTCGCTAGAATGAAACAAAATCGATACGATGCTTCGAAAAGTTCGTTATTTCGATACCAGGTACAGTACATCGAAACTTGCGATATACTCTTATTCCGATGTATCGAAGCTTTCGAGGCGCACTATTCCAGAGTCTCAAGTGTTCACTACTACTTGTACCCAGCACTGTGTTAACAACCTCCCGCGGCCTCTGCCTGACATCAACCGAAATTCCAGGTCTTGAGCCAGAGCGAGCAGGGAAAGGAAGCGGCGGGTCAGATAGTGGACGCTCGATCGCTCGCGAGGTTCAGGGCGGAGGCTCCCGAGCCGAGGGCAGGGGTTGCTGGAGGTCACGTCCCCGGGTCGGCCTGTGTCCCGTTTTCGAGCGTCCTTCAGGAAGGGAACGTCAACAGGTGCGCTACTGACACCATTGATACTGCTGTACTGACATTGCTACATTACCGCACACATGAGATGAGACATCCGGATCAGGGATCAGGCTCGAATACGTCCCCTGCTGTGACGTCTACGATTAGCACGATGTACTCGTAGTACCACGCAGCAACAACAGTATTTGCTGCTGCATCATGCTGTTAGTGTTAATAGTATACATACTCGTAGTGCCTCACAGCAACAGCATCATTACTGCTGCACCACAGGCTATTAATAGTATACACACGGACATTTTTCAGGGCTTTTCGCGGGTCATGACCCGGCCCGCGGGTCGGGTCACGTAGTGTTCAGAATGTCACGGGTCGGGTCGGGTTAGGAAGTGTTCAAAGTCTCACGGGTCGGGTCGGGTCGAGTCGGGTCAAGAGGTTTTCAAATCTCGTGGGTCGGGTCAGGTCGGGTCAAGAGTTTTTCAAATCTCACGGGTCGGGTCGGGTCTGGCAAAGAGGTGATGAACAGCTCACGGGTCGGGTCAGGCCATGGCCCGTATGACCCGCAAGTTGTTTTCTACTGACCCGCGGGTCGGACCCACGCATTCGGCTCGCGGATCCGACACTTGAATCACTTCCCGCTCTCTTAACCAAAGGCTTCTCTCGTACCAATACTCAATAATACTCCTTTGGTATCATATTCAAACACTAAAACACCGCCAAATTCATTCACGCATGCCCGCATCCATTCGTACCCGCTAGAGCCAGGTCATATATCGCTCCGGGGCACTAAATCCACATTATTATTTTTTTAAGTGCCGATCCCGGGCGTGATCTGCGGGTCGAACCTTCGGGTCAAGATAAATGGTCTCGCGGGTCAAGGTGACCCGACCCGCATGAAACCCGAGTATCACGGGTCAATCGGAAGGTGGCGGGTCGGGTCGGGTCGGGTCAGGAGGTTTTGAAATCTCGCGGGTTGGCTCGGGTCCGGTCAGGAGATTTTTTAATCAGAACGGGTCGGGTCGGGTCGGGTCAAGAGGCTTTCATAATCTCGCGGGTCGGGTCGGATCAAATCAACAT
This sequence comes from Nereocystis luetkeana, assembly GCA_031213475.1. Lineage (NCBI taxonomy): Eukaryota > Phaeophyceae > Laminariales > Laminariaceae > Nereocystis > Nereocystis luetkeana. The sequence goes on along the minus strand of JARUPZ010000013.1, from coordinate 4,693,634 downwards.
TCCTAGAACGTGTGGCGGGTCGGGTCAGTTGACCCGACCCGACCCGACCCGTCAGGTTTGACCTGACTTGCGAAAAGGCCCTGTTTTGTTTTGTCTGTCCGCGGGATGAAAAAGTACTACTGTCTCTTTTCACACAGAATAAAATTCTGAGAATTTGATGAAAAGTGCAGTCAGCAACTGCTCAACCAAGTACAAAGAACGGGGTTGGCTATCTGGCAAGGGGCCCCACATCACGACCTTGGTCAGAAATAGTAAAAACACGCGTTCGTTACTTATCCATATAAAACGATGCTCACATCTTGGGACATATCGGTAGTGGTACACGATACACTGTAGGCACCCCTCACCCCTCCCCCCCCCCCTTTACCGCCTCTGCCGTTTCCTGCTTGCCTCCTGGCATCGGGCCGTTCGCCCGACGCTGCCTCCCCGTAGAGGGCTGTATACACTTCGGTATAAGCTTCAAATTTAAGGGTTGAAATATTTTACTGGCATTAATAACCCTTTCAGGGCAAAAACTGTTGTCCCGTTTTGGGGCACGAACCACTCAAGTTCTAAGTAATTATAAGTAGCTTTGTCCCGTTTTTGGGCGAAAACCACTCAAATCCTGAGTCGATTTTTCCCCTAGTTCGAAGTGGTTTTGTCCCCCAAAACGGGGCTGGACTTCCTAAAAAGAGTTCGAACGCCTTTTGGGACCCCTTCGTAGCGACCAGAACAATGGTTGGTAACTTTGGTGTCACCAACCATTGAACCGTCTCCTATTAAATAGGAGCAGCGTCAGCAGCGCCCAGCGGTGTGTACGGGTGAGATCGTGGTGCACCTGTGTTCTGTGCGACTCCTTGCATCAACCATTGCGACTCGGGCACTCCACTTTGTCTGTTCGCGTCCCCCAGTCACGCAGTTGGTCGTTGCTGTGGTCGTCACTTTTTGGTGGCCGATTTGTTTTTGTTCAAGAGGGTTGACTAGCCCCAGCTCACCAAAGAGTGAATGCACCCTGATTGCCACAGACTGCCTCCTTGGATGAGGCGTTCCCTCAAGTCGGGGATGGGGGTTCTTTTTTTAACTGCGCCCACATTATTCTGGACGCATTTTTTTCGAGTTATGTTGGGGTCGGTTCTCGGGTTCGCACCGCACGAGAGGGGTAAATGAAAATCCTCAAATAAAGCACCCTGCGAAAGGCTTTCGGCCCCCCCGGTCGCCTATGAATAGGAACTTTCCATACCTCCGATTGATCATCTATTCCCACCTCACGATCTAGATCTTGCAAGGTAGATATATCACTGATCTGTATGATCTGTGTGATCTGTATCATCTAGCTCATGTTGCCGGGTAGGATCCTTATATTCTGCATGCTCTGGCTCATGTTTCTTCGCTTGGATCTATCTGTGCTATCTGTAGATAGATTATGTGCAGCCTCTCAACAGCGACAGGCCAGGAACTACCAGGTAGATGATTTTATACCATGTTCTATCTGAGGCGTGGAGCTTCCTCGAAAGGCAGATGTTGATGACGGGTTACAGTACAGCAGTGTGTACTGTCCACCCGCTTCGTTTGTCTGACGAAGCTGGACCAAGTGTTTCAAACACTGCTGCTGATCCAGTGCGTGCGTGCGTGGTGCAACTCCGTATCGTGGGTGTTTGAAGAGGGGGTGAGAACACTGTTTTTTCTGTTAAAAAAAGCAGATGGATTTGGTTCTGCTCTCGCGTAGTAGTGCCACAATGTATTCACCCTCCTCCCCCCCCCCTCTATCCCCTGCCGCCCTCCCTTCCCCCCACCCCCCTGCCCTTCCCCGCTCCCCTCCCCGCTCCTCCCCTTCCCCTCCACGCCCCTGCCCCCACCCCCCCCGGCTCCTGCACCCCTCCTCCCTCCACGTTCAACACACGCCGACATCGTTCGAACAGGTTCCGATCGCCCGCCGAGATCAGGAAGGTCTTCGAAGATGCGGGGGTGGACATCGACTCTCCCCTCCCCATCACCACGTCGTGCGGCTCGGGCGTGACCGCGGCGGTCCTGACGTTCGCCCTGGAGTTGGCCGGAAGAAAAGCCGAGCTTTCCCCTGTGTACGACGGGGCGTGGTCGGAGTGGGGTTCGAGGGATGACCTCCCGCGGTCCACCGGGGACGACTTGTGATGGACCCGTGGTGCCCAATATGGGTTTGTTTGAGGGGGGGGTGGGGGCGGGGGCGGGGGGGGGGGGGGAGGGGGTACTCATGGTCATGCATAGCCGTATTCGTATGGTCATAGACCCTCAGATCCCTGTAGTCAGTGCCCGGACAGAATTCGTCGGGTTTTCACCAACAAGATAGACATTACTTCCTCCAGGCGACGAGCGCCGTGAGGTGTTGAGTAATTCGGATGAAAGGGGGGGGGGGGGGCAGGGGACAGGAGGCGTGGTAGAGCCGAGGGAACTATCCGATCCCACAACCAGTGGGGTGATACGCGCTATGGTTATTTTATTTTAGTTCGATGTGGTCCCTGTTTTGTTTTTTTGGCGTCTCGTGCTGCGTTTTTCCACTCCCCCCCCCCTTCCCTTTTCTTTGGGTTTGATTCGTTCGGAAATATGACCTCTTCGCTCCCCCCGGCATTGCAGGGATGAGAGGGTCTGAGGTTATGCTACTACGGCCGTGCGTGATAATGGGTGCACCTCCCGCGTAGTCTAGGCACGCCGTAGGCCTCTAGAGGACGGCCGTGCTCTCGGCTTGGAAGACACCAAAGTGCCTCTAAAGTAGCGGTGCTGTTTTTTTTTGTTATCGCTCTGAATGCCTAAAGCCGCCCCCCTGCTCCGTCTCGAAAGGGATTCGTGGTCAATGGTCATTACTAAGGCAAGCAATGAATGAGCACTCACCCCCCCCGTCGCGTATACCGGTGATTAGTACTGCTGACGCGTGCTTCATTAGGGGGAGCGCTTTTGGCTATTAATAGCATGTTTTCTGAATTACGGGGCCTCCTTGACCCTTTTAGAGCCGCAGCCCCTTTTTGGGGACAAACCAGTCAAATTCCAAGTAGTTTGCCCCAAAAACGGGACTGCAGTGCTGAAAGGGTGCGCAGGAATGACATTTTGTTTTTGCAATACCAGCTGCTGCATGATTTTGTTTCATGCCGAAGCCATGATATTGGTCATCATGGGTTTTGCACTTACTTTCGAAGTTCGTTTCTCTCATTTTAATTTCTGGGTGACTTTTACCAATGCCTCACCAATAGTACAGACCTCCTTGAGGTCGATTGAGGAACCTCAGAGAAAAATGATGCACCTCCACCCTAAGATTGTGTTTATGCTTTAGATTGTGGAATGTTTGAAGCCGAGCGGAGTTTTTTTCCCTCCGTGTTCCTCTTGATTACTGTCTAGGTGTGCGCCAGCTGGAGCGGTGGAGGGGGGTGTGTGGAGGGGGGGAGTGTACTCGATATCATGCATGGCCGTAGTCGTATGACCGTAGATGCTCGCATCACCACGTTGCCGGGACGGTGGAGGGGGGGGGGGGGGGGGGGTGAGGGGGGGGCAGGGGCGAGTGCGGGGCGAGGGACTCATCCGATCACACAACCAGCGAGAGCGAGTGAAATGCGCTACGCGTATAATTATTTTGTATTTTTTCAAGGTACTCCCGTTTTTTGTTTTGTTTTCGGCGTCTTGTTCCGCCGCCCGCCCCCCCCCCCCCCCCCCCCCATCTGTAAAGTAGCAGTGCTGCTTATGGTTAGCCTTCTGAAGGCTCGAAGCCGCGACCCCCTCCAGCCCAATGAGCAGTTCCGCTTCTGGTTATACTTTTGAAAAATGTGGAATGTTTGGAGCCGAGGGTATAGATCTCTGTCCGTGTTCGTCTGATATGTAGCACGAGGCGAACACCAGGTATGCGCCAGGTGTTACGGGTTGGGCTGCTGCCACTGCAGTGGTGGTGGCGTTTTAACGATTTGGCGGGACTAACGTGGCGTCATTTAAAGAACAATAATTTCAACCAGGGTATTCGAGAAAAACAAATGAAGCCCCCCTCGCCACCGTGTCGGGATTGAAAACAAACTGCACGTACGCACGAGTAGCGGATTGATTTTTTGTTGTTGTCAAAGAGTGAAATAAAACATACCAGGTACATATGTTTCTAGTGTCGTCTTACTTGATTTAGCATGCCCCCCTTATCCTGGTCTACTCGTAAAAAAGAAAAGTGGAAGTATCTTCTTTTTTTTCTCGTGCACCCTCAGTTTGTACAACTGTAGTGATTTCCCTCCAGAGGGTCCTTGTATTTCAGGACAGTGCTGCCTGCTCGCAGGTGCGCTCGGAAGGGTTAACTATTGCTTGAGGTACCAGATAGGTGTCCTGCACTCTTGTGAATCGCGGGGCTATCGCTGCCGCGGCGATGTTGAAAAGGACCCCCCTCCTCTATTCAGTCGGGGAAGTCCTCGCGCTCGCTCCCCCCGCGTCGGAAATCTTGCTAGAAAAGAGACCGCGGCTTGTTTGACCGCTTTTTGACTGGCCGCCCCTCCTAGACTTTTCAACCAGTGTCTTACGGCCTTGTACACTAGAAGCAGTAAATTATGACCCCTGCACTTGTTAATAGTTTTGATGCGGCACGAAAACAAGTCTGTCTCCCGGAAGACGCTTTCGACGAGACCGCACTCAATACTCGTTACTTTTTTTGTTGTGTGTCGAGCAGCGAAACAGTAGGATGAGAAGACGAGGCCTCAACAGAAAACACGAGTTTTAAGATGGGCGTACAACCCTCGCCACAAGACTCTTAGGGGACCGACTTGCTCCGCGCTACGTACCATCGGCAAATACACTACCTAAAGAGCACCGCTCTGTTTGGACCCGTCAAGGCATGTTTTGGCCCTTACTGTAAGGATTTTTGGTGTAGAGGCAGAGGTAGCCCCTTTTTCCCGAGACTCCTATTAATAATCTATGTTGAGGAAACTCTTATCTCTCACCCCAACAAAAAAAAAAAAATGACGACAAAAAGAAACGGACGCTTAAGCTAGGCTTGCCGTAGCTAGCTGCTGTTATTAAACCTATTGCAAACAGAAGGGAGATGGCCGATTTTCGGGTGGGTTTTCCCTGTTGAGGAAGCCCGTCAGACAGAGCAAACAAATGGCCAAACGATGCTCTATCGTAGCAGGCGTCGGGGGCGGTCAGCCAAGGGGTCAAACCGCGGTCTCCTCCGTTTGCCGTATGATTGATCTCTTTGGGCCCGTCAAGACCTGTTTTTTCCTTATTACACTCGTTCCAATGCAGGGGGGCGCCCAGTGAAGGGGTCAAACTTTGGTCTCCTACGGTAGGCTTCTTTGGACTCGCCAAGACTTATTTTTCCCTGTTTATAATTATTCCAGTGTGCGGAGCGGTCGCTCAAGGGGCCAAACAGAGGTCTCCTGCGATATTACGGGGGACCATAGTTGATAGGGACAAATATTATTAGTAAAAGTGGTTAAATATATAGGTTTTTATGTATGTATGCCATAGGTCCTACTCCGGAGTATTAACTATGGTCCCCCGTAATACTATACTCCCTTTGTCGCATAACTCAGGCGCGGTGTTTTGCTTCGAGCAAGGCTCGGTAGATCAGTATGTCGTGCATCAGTATGCCCCCCACCGGTCAAATAGGGTCGCTTAGGTATTCATTGACGGTCAAGTGTATGGTTGGCTAAGTCCGTACCGGCAGCCAAATGTCATAACTTTTTGTTGCTGCCGTTCAAGCATGTCGATGGTCAATTATCGTAACATTTTCGTCGCTCAAGTATGCGTCGGGTATTCAACATCGTGACCTTTTTGTTGTCGCCAACGCATGCACTGGTGCAGCTGAAAATGGTGACCCTTTTGAAACCGGCGGTCAAATATCGTGACACCTAGTTGGTACCGCGCAAATATGTGCCGATGGTCCGATAGCAACCTCGTACGCTGTTTTTGCACCAGTGGTCAAAGAGTGTGACAGTTTTTAGTAGTCGCTAAAATATGTGCCGGAGGTTCAATATTCAAAATGTTGTTGCCGTCACTTAAACATGTATCGGTGGCCAAATATCGGGACATAATTTACACCGTCGGTCAAATTTCAGCAATCGTTTTTGCCGTCAACTAAATATGCACCGGTGATCCAGCATCTTGACCTTGCTGTCGTCGCCTAAGTATGCACCGGTGATTTGATGTGTGGAGTATATCCCCGGGTTCCCTAGGTGGATATAGATCTTGGGGTGTAACGGATGCTGCTGCTTGCTCCTGGGAACATCGCCCACAGCAGCCACTCTGTCCTCTGTCCTGTCTCTGTCCGATCTACTCCGTCGGTAACTTCGGTTTGGTAGTTCATGTCTGCCTTCATGTTTGTCGGCGAAGGTGGTCATCTCACTCGGGTGCTTCGGCGATGCTGACCCTGAGTTGAGCGTGGCCATCCGGCTTCACGTCATAATTCTGCATAAATTCGCCTGAGCGGGGGGGGCGTCGCCACTGGAAAAAAATCGAGTACGAGCATTGAAGGCGTGGGTATCTTTCGGTCAGGTATGTCGGGCGTGTGGGCATTGCGCCTCTTCTACGGACCTTCTCCGGAGATTTTCTTCGGGTCTCGTTTCTGAGTCTGATCCTCGAGTCTGATCGGGTTCTGACAACTCAGTTACTGTGTGCCCTCGACGGTCAAAATTCGTACCAGGTAACATGTTGCTGCCTATGCTCAAGTGGGCACCCGTGCTCAGATAATTTATAGCTTTCATATGGCCACCTGAGTATGCAGCGGTGGTCAGCTGTCGTGACATATTTTGCACCAATGGCCAAAATATCGTGAAATGTTGTTGTCATCGCCAAAGTATGCACCGCTGGTCACACATCGCACCATGTCTTTTTCGTCGCCTTACTGCTCCCGTCCTCAAGTATCGCAACATGTTTTGTACCGGCGGCTGTCAAACATCGTAACATGCCGCTATCGTCGCCAATCTACACACCAGTGGTCTCGTACGGGTGGCCTTTTTGCACCGGCGGTCGAAAATCATAATATGTTGTAAGTATAAGCAGCATAAATAAGCACAGGTGATCCAACGTAATAACATTTTGTTGCCGTTGCCCGAGCGTGTTGCGGTGGTCAAATAGCGTGACACTTTTTGCACCAGCGGTCAAATATCGCGTCATTGTTTTTCGTGGTCCAGGGATACACAGGTGGTCGAACATCGTGACACTGGCTGTGGTCGCCGAAGCATGCACTGGTTATCGAACATCGTGACATGTTTGTTACCGCCAAAGTCCTGGGTCAAGGACGCACCGGTCGTCCTCACACGTTGTTATCGTCACCTACAGTAAGTATGCGACGGTGGTCAAACATCGAAGCATTTTGTTGCACAGGCGGTCAAATACCAGAACGTGTTGCCGTCGCCTAAGGATGCACTGGTGGCCAAATGTGACAACTTTTGTTTACACCGGCGGTCAAATGCCGTAACGTTTGTATTGAATTTCTCTTGGGCCGTGAGCGCCGCTGACGTCGCGAAGAAACTACAACGAAGAAAAGGTAGAACTCGCGGAGGAGACGGAGCCCGCCCCTCCCATAAGCAGCCCCTTCTCGATGCTGCAGTCGGAAGGTCCCACAGCTGAGCAGAGGATGACGAGATCATTGACCGCCCTCTCAACGGCCCGCGGCATGAAGCCGACCCGCTGACGCACCGCGGCCTGTATCGTCCGCAACCGCGCTCCCACCGTTTCGGAAAGTTGGTCCCTTGTGACCTGAAGATTTCGTCAGGTTTGGGGGAAAAAATAGGGTGCGCTTTTGTGAAGGTGGTACTGCCTACTGAGCCACCGGAGGAAATAAATCGATCGATTGCGCAGCCGAGTAGGGTGATATCCTTACTGCAACCCGGCCCCCCTCCCCCTATTTTATATAACTTGGGTTGGCGTCGGTTGGCAACGACACTGTCAAACATGCCGCTCACTAGCTACGTGAGCTAGACATCCAGGGTACCGTTGTTCGTTTGATTGTTTTTGGGGGTCGCCCACAACTGGTTGTCGAGTTCGATCATTTGTGCGAGGTAAAAAACCTTTGCTCTGCACAACGGATTTGGTCGTATCTCGTAGTGTTCAAGGTAAGGCACCCAAGAGGCAGTTATATAGTACTCCCATTGCTGTCTCTGGAAATGCCTGCACCGGAAAGTAAATGAACTCATTGAAGCTGTCATCCATATGCAAGTCTGCCTCACAAGTGACTCTTAGTGAGATGAAGCCCACCCTTGATGCGACTCGCCGGACACCTCACTGCGCTTAGTGCTTGGTGCGAGCAATGTCTGCCTGGTCGGTGGAAACCGGACATGCTCCGTCCCGGCATTGTAGGGATGCGAGGGTCTATGGTCATACGACTACGGCCATGCATGATATCGAGTACATCTCTCCTATCGAGTACACCCCCTGCGCGCTCTAAACGGCGAGGGATTTCGTGATGAAGCGGCAGCAGTAGTACCGCATTTATACGGCCGTACGTGGACCAACCCGCTTCGTTTCAATATCTGGGGAACCAGGAAGACGTGTGCTGGTGGAAGGCATTCGAGTTACGACTCCCGCCACTGTTTGGAGAGAAGCACCGCGCGAAACTATCGAACGCAGCGACGTACGTTTTTTTCAAACGTAAATGTACCTGCATGATGCACCGCGGGGACGCCTCCGCCCCCCCCCCCCCCCCCATAAACCCAGCGTTGGTTTTTCCACGATCATTGAGAGACCGTTAATATATTCAACGGTTGCCGATTTTTCAACGTTATATGTTTTGTATCGATAACGGTTGTACGGTTGTGCCCGCTCGAGGTCGACGATGGTGCTGTAATAGCTGCTGCCGATAGGTGGTCGACGTTAAAGCTCGTGTGGTGCTTCGCACATTGTCGTATGGCGAACACGATAAAAACGCAATGCATGATGCTGCATATCGCCTCGTGAAACAAAAAACAACAAATTCGTTCACACGAATCATACGAAACTCGAGTTCGCTTTATAATCTTCCCCCACGCATACCCGAAACTACTTGCCGTCTCCCCCCCAACAAAATGTCTGTTATTATTCAGTTCACGCTTCGGACCTACTGTAGTACGAAGTAATTCACTGACACTGACTATATTATTACCACCCTGCCCCTAAACATAGGGAAACATATAGTATACGGTTTTAATATGCGAGAGACCATTATATTTAGGGACAGAGTGGTATGTCGGTATTATTTCGCTTTATTGTACCGGTACAAACGTGATGGATTGTTTCGTCTCCTAAAAACAAAACAAACCGCCATTCAACGTAATCTTAGAGTATTCCTCGGGCATGGAAAAACACAAGCAACGCGTTGAATAATATCGTCTTGTATACCTTTAGGCCGCGGCATTGTCCATCCGGGTCGCACTTTCGTTTTTCTCGAAGCTCAGGTGGTTCTGGTTCGTGGGCTATGTACGAGTATTCCATTATTAGCCATCTAACAACGATGCGAAGTGCTTGTTTCGGTCATACCATCCACATATAAAACAGTGACCGGAACCCCAATGGCTCGAAACATGGAAGGTGTTATCAATCAGACCGGATTCCCTGACAAAATTGCACCAAACTGCAGCCCCCCTTATGAGCATGACTCTATTGACTCCTATGTAATAACCCTAACCCTAACCCTAATCTGAAAGAGTGACATTTATTTATGTCTTAATAGTCAATCCAACCACCAAGTACGGGGAAGATAGATACGTATAGTAGTCAGTTACCGTACGCACCGGCACGAGTACTGTCGGATGGCGAACGAAATAACACTCGCTCAACGATCGTAAAAGGCATCGTTCAAACTGATCGTTCAACGATCAAAATATAGAGGATCGTTGAACACAATCGGTCAACGATCGGTGAAAGGGCCCGTTTTAAATAGGATCGACTAACGAGCGGATAACAATAAAGAGGTCGCTGACAAAGGCCAGTTGAAAACGATCATTCAACGGAAATAAAAACGGTCGTTGAAGACGATCTCTCAACGACCGCGAAAAGGGGTTTTGAAAACGATCGTAAAAAAACAATTGTTCAACGATCCGAAAAATATATGCTTGATTGCGCTCAAGAAACACGACGGAGATGTTCCACCTAACATTGGGGAGTTCCATATATTGATGTGGGATTATAAGAGCGGCAGGTTTATTGTGCCGGCAATGTGGTGGATAATCACGTGCATGCTTCGCCATCGGCTGTCACTCGACAGCTCGGATGTATAATATACGAGAGGAGTTCCGCGTTATTGTCTGGAGTCTACGACGCGTTCCCGTGCCAGCTGCGTCTATACCTTCAGAGATCAAGCAACAGGGATCGTAAAAACCGATCGTGGAAAACGATCGCTCAATGATCGTAAAAAAGGATGGTTAAAAATGATCGTTCAACGATCATAAAACCAAATCATCACCAATCCGAGAAAGGAACAGTGAAAAACGATATTTCAACGATCGTACAATGATCCGAGAAAGGAATCGTTCAAAAACACGATCGACAATCGATGGTTAAAAGGGAGCGTTAAAAACGGTCAGACAACGATCGAAAGCAGGGATCGTGGCTGTCTATGCCGTGGGTTTGACACCGTACCCGCCAAGGCCGGGGTCGCTCGATGTTTTTTTCTGTGAGGTTGTTCACCTGCATGGATAAAATGCGCCGGCTGAGGCTGGAGCGGACGCGTTCGGCGTCGTTCACCAAGTCCCGCTGCTGTAACTGCTCTGCCCTCGCCTCCTTCAAGGCGGCCTTCGCTTCTTGAACCTATATTGCGCACATACCGCATCGTACCAAAGAAGGCATTGTTTTGTCCACAGTTATTCATCGGTCAGTTGCTACCTGCGGGTTCCAAGCTTACAGGGTGGCAAAAATATCGAAATAGAGGAAACGCTTTCGAGAAGCCTGCAAACGCCGAGCCTGCGGGCGACCGCCTACCGATATTCACAAATACGCTGCTCCAAGTTCCCTAAACCAGCCAACGCACGTCACTTATCTTGACGACAATTTCAATGATCCTACTGCGCGAGGTTTTCCCATAGCGACAGCAATAACTGTGTCTTGGTGGTTTTTGTGTTCGGTGGAGACCCAGGGAGGGAACTCGACGCGTCCAGAGTTGCTGCTGTTCTACATTCGATACGGGCTATCTAAAGGCTCGAAATCTAGGTGTTACGCTCTAACACATCGATAATTCTAAACGAGCCTAGAATGCGAAATGCGGGTTGTGGCCCCGCGTTGCGGCCGAAAACAGTTTTGCGCGGTGCATATAAATATGATGCGCTTGTTTGGGCATGATCTGTACTTTACGCTGGACTCCCTCTGTCACTATGACCTCCCGAAAATAAATCCCCTCCCAAAATGTGCTACCGCTCTTCCCGCTGCCTGTGTGCGAACCGCGGTCATACCAAGGCGAAGGCGTACCACCGTCGCTGTGGCGGATGCAAGGTTGTCCCAAAATATTGTACAAAGGTCAGACACGCTGCACGAAGAAACTCCCGCGCTGGCGCCAAATGTAAGCGATAAATTCATCCAATAGGAACGCAGCGTCTCTTGTGGTCGCTAGTCCTTATCCCACTGCCTTAAAAGCAAACTTGAGTATCCACACACCACTTCATTCCAAGCGGGGTGTCCCCATAGATGTTGAGGCACGAGTGCTCAAGTTTTTTTTTTTTTTTTTGGCCAACAAACGCCCCCCCCCCCCCCGCCAACAACCATAGTATCGGCAAATCCCTTGCGAAAAGTGTCGATGGGCGATGTTCTACAGTAGGCGTAACCGATAACCGGGCCCTCCCCCCCGCTCCATCGTGCTTGTGTGCTCCTGCTGAGGTGCAGCGTCTCCTCTCACCTCCAATCTCAAACCGTCCTTGAAGCTCTCGAGCTCATCTTTCTCCATTTGCAGCGACACCTACCATTGCGCCGAACATGAATCGGGCAATGAGAAGATGCGCATCTTTGTGAAGTGTTATGCAAGGTACCAGAGCATCCGGAGCAGGCACTCCAGCAGTATCCCGAACATGTATCATATCGGTATGTTATTGCGCCCTCTGGCAGAGACGATACACGTACAGGGTTAGAGGATTGATTCCGCTGTACATAGACAGTTCCATGCTTGAAGCTACTTTCGGGTGACCAAAATCTCGACAGCGCCAGAGTCTGCCAAGCACTTCGGATGGGCTCGGCGGTGATGCCAGACACGCGCACCATGAAACTGAGCACATGCACATGCTGCTGTGCGTCTAGACTGTGTCAAGATGAATACCTAATATCCTCCGCTGTCGGCTGCGATTATTCCACCTTGTGGTGATGATCGTATATTATTTACTGTGACACCGACGGCCCACTCACTGTTCATACCTGGGATTCGCATGTTTCCCGTGCCTTGGTCTGCAGCATCTTCTCCCTCTCCGCCGCTACCGTCTTCGCGGTCTCTATGGCCAGCAGCTCCTCGCCGAATAGCGCAGAGGATAACCTGCGCACTGTGTTGGCCGCTGCACTGCGATACGCCTGTACATTACCTTCTAGGTCCCAACAACTCCTCCTTCCCATTTCGTCCTCTTTGGCCTCCGTCTTGTGGTGATGGTGGTGGTAAGGACGGCTATCAGCCTGCTGAGTTAGTCCACCTGAGGGCGCTGGGCTTTTACGCTTGCTCCTTCCTCCGCGCTTCGTGGTTTCCTTCCGATTCAGTCGTTTGTGAAACGAAAGATTTCCTATCTGATGTTGCTCGTTGTCTATTGGATGCCCATTTGCAGAGGTGGCGGCCGTTCGCGGCGAGGAAGGAGAGATCGATCGCCGCGCGCCACCCACGCCAATAGTGTCGGTGTCTCTGAGGGGGGGCGGGCGGGGATTCGACGCACGATGGATTGCGACGTATCCCGGTGACTTGGTCGTGTCATTGCCGAGATGATTCGACCGTACCCCCGGGCCATACACGTACAAAGGTCGTTCTTTCGCACTGAAAGGGGAATTATACTACTGTACTGTATTACGGGGAACCATAGTAAATAGGGCCAAATATCATTAGTAAAAATAGGTAAATACATAGGTTTGTGTCCGCAGTGTAGGTCCTATTTACTATGGTCCCCCGTAATATGCAGTAGACCGGACCACCGGGAGCGGTCAGTGACCCAACGGTGCAATAATGATCCCGTACTACTATTAATAGTATTGTATTTGAAATCAGTTTGATCCTGAATATAATATGTGTGCGGTCGTAAAGGGATAGAAGGGGTTTGGCCTGTTTCGAACACAGAGAGAACGAATAGTCGCAATGAGGTTTTGGTACCATTAACGGCCATTCAACAGAGTGAGCCCACGGCGGTGCTACAGAGTACAGCAGTGTGCAACAAGACCATCGTGCAGCCCCTCCTCAGAGTTTAGTTCGGTAGTTCGACTACCAAGCCTGTCCTCCGCTAGCTATGTAGTATGTGGTGAATGCTGTAATTGTCTTTTATTTTGTTGTCCACTTTCCCCTTTGCAGCCGCAACGGATTAACGACAAGCCAGGGCGTCCACTTCGCGGCGCCGCCCCGCAGAGAAGCTACTGCATTCATGAAGCATTAATACAACAGCATCACCGTCGTCGGTCCCTTGTAACAACTAATAATTGCAGAATCAACCTCTCTTCAGGCACCCCGAAGCGAAACAAGTAATCACGGAAGTAAGTATAGGGTGTTTGCGAAACATCTGGTTGGAACTGGTCGGGACTCACTCGCGCGGTCTCTTTCTTGTACAAAAATGACCCCCAACTCCTGGAACTTTCCCAGGAGTTGGCTCAACCAAACAACAATTAGCAAAGGGCGACCAAACGCCACCTCCAACGTAACTAGTCTTGGGTTGGGTCAACTCTCAAGAGGGATATACGGGTCAGGGCCGTCCATTTATAGGAACCAGATCACAAAAGCACAACCAATTTTTCTCTAAACGCGTTCTTCGCAAACACTCTTCTCATACCCCACGATATTGAACGGCATGTCTGTCTCTTCCCCCGGTCGCCCCGGTGGTTCAAGTGGTTAACCTCGAATTCTACTTGTTTGAGTCCTGGGTTCGAGCCCCAGGAGGGTCGGACTTTGACTTTATTTGCAAAAATAAAAATAAAAAGGAATTCAATTGTTGAGAGCGCCTTGCAGCGTGGGTAGGCACAATTCGATGGGAGTCGACGAGGGAAGAAAATGCTGAAATCTTCTCGCGATAAAAAATGAAGGCACGTACCGTAGCGGGAAGGGGGGAGAAGAGCCTGCTATGTGACCCCGGATCTGAGTTACGAGTTGGAAAGAGAGAGAGAAGAAGATGTGCGAAGATAATGAATGGGATGAAAAAAAAAAAAAAAAAAACGAACGAACGAACAATATCGATACAATTAGAGAAATTACTACTATGGGGAGATATCGCTGCTTTTTGTACGCATGTAATAGAGGGGTGTAAGGCGAGCCGGCGACGGCAGTTGCTTTGGCAGCACTCACTCCCAGGGAGTGTTCGCCTCCAGCTCCCGCCGCAAGATCATAGCCAGTTTCTCGTGCGCTTTCTTTCTAGACATCTCCTGGCACTCCGCCCGCGTCTCATTCCCCCCTGAACATCGATAAGCAGGGGAATGGTTGCGGTTTGAGAAGAGCAGGTGTTTAGCCGGCTTCGGCGACGGGGGTGGGTTCCCGTGGCATCGGTGCCAGCCCATGGGGTGATGGTAGGCTACCGAGAAACGTATAAGTTACCGTTCTCGGTTGTTCATATATAAATCCATGGTCTTGTATTGTGCTATGCTTGAAGTGTTCAGCTGCTGTGCGAGGAATCTCTACCAGATATATGTGCTCGCGTTCAAGCATCTCCATACCTTCCTATCCATTATGTCTATGTACCGCTTTGAATGGTCAATTTTGTTGAGTTTTTTGTGCAAAGAGCCGGTTTGGTGTACACCTTGCTGGAACGGGCTCTTGCGGTTTCTGCTCGTCGTACCACGGGGCAAACACATTCCTCAACTATTGTTCATTGGCACGTGATTTGCATCGCCCAGGGCCGTCGCGCCGGGACAGATTACTATTACCCCTCTTCGGACTCTCAGAGGAGAAAATTGGCAATAAAAGCAACGGGCTCGGCAACGGCAACGGCAACCTGCGTGATTGGAGGGTGATACAAATTGTTGCCCGAGCTTAATTCCAGGGAGCCTTACGGCACCAGGCGCAACATGATCCTACCCCTATTCCTGCTGGACGCCGCACACGTTGCTCGTAGACGGCTGACAACGCGAAAGTTAAGCCAACCTTTGTTTTGGTCGCTATCAACCATTGTCCCAAAACCCTGTGGTACAACACCTACCCCGATATCACAACGCCTACGTGGTTTTTGAACGCAGACGACGCGTACCCTACAGTAGGGTTTGTTTGTACACCTACAAAGTAGGTCCTGTGGCTCTCCCTCTTGGACCTTCAGACGGGGGGGGAAATGCCCATACAAATTGGCGGTTACATCAACCATTGTGGCCCCTGCGTGATGATCCAATGGTTGGTGTGCGAGTTTACAGTGCTAGGAGTTGCACGCACGGCAATGGGCGCGACATGATCCTACCCGTACCGTCGGGCTCCCCCTCCCGCTGGTCGTAGACGGTTGATAGCATCCCAATTGTTAATGTATTTTGTACCTACCCCGGGGTTCCCAAGGGGGGTAAGTAGCTTTCTTTACGTACCACCCAGAGAAAACAAATTGAGATACGCAGAGAAACAACCCCGTGGCATACAGTTAACCCTTTTTTAGGACTGCAAGTCCCGTTTCGGGCCCGAACCGCTCAAACTTGCAAGTCGTTCGTCTCCAAATTTGAGCGATTGGTCCCCAAAACGAGATTGCAGTCCTGAAAGGGCTCATAGTAGTGAGGAGAGCGAAGACGAAATAGTATTTGTAATACGGGGGACCATAGTAAATAGGATGAAAACATGGTTAGAAAAAAATAGTGGAACACAGAGTTTATTTTTGTGTACTGTAGGCCCTATCAATACGTGTATTGCCCCCCGTATATATATGCTGGTTGAGTTAATTAGATAACATTTATTTGTATTTGTTTGCTGGCGACGATGTAGAAGTATTTCGCGAACAATGTTGTACGACACTCCGTACTGCAGAAACTGTACATTCCGGCGATATTTGGTGCATTAGGGGCTCAGTCGAGGAGCCCCCGTCGGTCACAAATGCCTCTTTATACAATGTGCATACCTCTACGTACGGTAGCGAGCATCCCAAGACTTTAGCGTGCTACCCCAGTATTACGGGCGACCATATTGAGTAGGATCTACAGTACACATAAAAACCTATGTATTTAGCTTTTTTTTCCAGCAATGTTTGGGCCTATTTACTATGGTCTCCCGTAGTAGTAGCACCTCCTCCCACGGTCAGCGTGCCTTCGACGGGGGAACTGGTCCTTTCAATGATGATGCAAGCGTCTATTCGGTCAAAGCGAAGCGATCGTCGTGAGCTGTAACGACAGCGTGTCGAACTGTCTCCTTCCTTCTGAGTCAGCCTCGAATCACTGACCCATAAATATGTTTATGCATGGGACTACTTGCATCGCAATGGCTGGAACACCCAGCCTATACTCGTAAACATGTTTTAGGCTTTCGGGTGCGAAGGTTGTCATTGTTAAGCCTGCCGACCCAACCACGTAGTACAATAGTCACCTGCTCTCACGAGGCGTTCCCTCTGCAAAACCAGGGCTTCAGTCTCGACGAGGTGGCTGTAAAAGGCCCTTTCCAGTCCATTCGAGCGTCGCCGCCCCTCCTCCGCCGTCCTTAGCTTTTCCTGTAGAAGTGTTACCACCGACCGCAGTCGTTGGGACGCTCGCGTTTCCTCTCGCAGGCGCTTGTCCAGGTCGTCTATCTGTCGTCGCAGGGGGGGAGTGGAATACAACGCGCGCGTGATGCTGATTGGTGAGGGTGTGTACCAACCAATACATATACCCAATCAGATCCCCGCCAACTCAAGCGTGCTATCTTCTTCGCCCTGGAACAAGTCGTGTGTTCCTGAACAGGCGAATGGTTTTAGTAAGGTTATGCTGCAGCCTACTGCTGCAGGTCATGGACAATTCATCTTAGCCTACAACAGCAGCAGCAGCACTATTCGGTTGTTGGCCTCTCCATAAACGCACGACACTTTAGATTAGAGAGGAGAAGTGGTGAGAACCCTAGAGTACAAGTCTAGCTATTTCTCGCTGAAGGAAATAGCTTGTCCCAGTTAGTTGGGCTGTACCCAGTCGGCGCTGACTTGTGTTCAAGTGTGAAGGGTACTTTGGTACTCAAAACATTTGGTTTTCTGTACGATTACGTGCATCTCATGACCGTTGGATTCTCCGCACGAACCCCCCGGCCGACGTCTTGCGACCCCCCCCCCCCTTGCCTGGCAGTTCCGGCGGGTCTTGGTGTTGACCCTGTTGTAGTTGAAGTCTTTCGTTTGAAGATCCTTCCTACAGTTGACCGGAGCGTTCCGTGTCGAGGGCGCGCAACAAGGGCATTGTGTGTGACATATTTGGTGTAGGTTATGCATCGGCGGGTGCAGTCGACACTCTGTTGATTAACTCTGTTGAGGCCGGTGTATAGCAACAAAGCTACACAAATCACGACGGAACGCGCGATACAGCAGTATCGCGGCCTTCTCCTAATAAAACAGACATTACGAAGATCTAGGCTAGAAAATTAAAACAAGGAAGCATGTCGTCTGTATCCTAGGCGACCGACGATATAAGAAGTTATGGAAATCTACTCCCTATTGGCTCCACCAGGATAAGGTTTTTAGCCTAAGCTGAGTATTATCGAGGTACGAGAAAATATGTGTGGTTTTACGTACGGGAGAAGTTGGCCAATCAGGTCAACACGGGTTGTTGTACTCGCATACCAGGTAGTCTATATGAGGTGCAGCTGGGGCCAGTTCTGTCGTAGCAGTTGACTAGTCATTTAGAGGACGCAGCGAGGCAGGGTCTTTAAGACAGGTCCAAGGTGTGGTAAATACTGGTTTCGTTTGCTTTGAATTGGTGGGTGATGCTGTTCTTCTTCGGTCCCAGGTTTCTTACGAGAGCACCGATACTGTACATGTAATGGAGCAATAGAAGTATCTATCAGGTATGACCGACGGGGCGTCACTACAGTACTGATTATCATTACGGAGTGGTTTACACTATTCTTCGATACGTGACTACGACGGTACCGTAGGAGAAAATGGCTCTGACAGCGCATTGGGCTGCATTCTAGGTCGTGTGTGGGGTATGCACGCACATGATCACTCGCGTTGTACCCCGCTCCCTCCCTGGTGAACCGCGGTGAATCCTATTAACATCTTCTTGTAAGTCACGATTGTGATCGCCCGCTGTATCTTTCTCGGGTGTTGCTGTTGCTGCTGCTGCTGCAGCTGGTGACAAAGGTGACACCACAGCACTGCAGTCCGCTTCTTCCTCGGTGTGGTCGTGTTGTAGCTGCTTCATTATTATGGTCGAAGTCACACCCCTACCCCACGCGATCTGCCGAACGGTGCTGCCACGCCCGACGTACGAGGAGGAGTAAATAGAAGCGGGGTACACACAAGAGGCGATGTATACGTACACTGCGAGTAGTTGATAGCACTTGACTTACGAGTACGAGTAGTCTCGTTGTATTCGTACAGCAGCAATCGCAAGTACTCGTATTATGAGTGTTTTCGCGATTTGTACGTCCTGCTCGTACGAACAGTGTATCTGTAGGAATTGTAGGAAGTATAGGAATTACTAGGATAGAGGGCTCACTCGTGCCTAGAGTCAGCTCGCGGAACCCCCGAGACACGTACTCGTACTCGTATACAGCCGTAGTCTACACGAGGAAGGAATTACTTTCGAACTCGTTTCATGAGGATACGGTAAAACCTACCAGGTACCAGGTACGCCGTACACAGCAAGCAGTGAGTGGCCCTGTACAGCAAGCGGACAACATCGCACATGATCTGATCTGGTTTGTGTATTTTCATGCGTACTTCTACTGTACGAGTACGGATGTCTCACCGAGGCCCGCCGCTAGGTATCGTATCTTCCGCGGCAGCTGCACTACTACGTAGAGTTCTGTATTGGCCGTTCCGTTCGCTGTCTGGTCTGCCCGAACACGATCCCACGGAGGACGGCGAAGCTCCAGCAGGCAGTCCGTGCAGCTCGTCTGCGATGGCGGGCCAGCGCACGGGGGGGCTGTTGAGAGGAGGAGGGTCGTAGTCCATGTTGATGTACTGGCAGGGGTGTGCACTCGGTGATGCTCCGTGTTATTATTACGTTGGTCGTGACGTCGTGCAGTGGTGTCGGTGTTTATTCGTCCACGTGTTGACGAGCAGCGAATGGCGGGTCGACGAGAGGAATAGACCGAACGGCCCACAGCGAAAGCGAAACCGTCAGTCGAATTAAAAAATGCCCACGAGCATTATTTAGTGTGCGGATAGTCGGTGTGTACTCGTACACCAGGGGAGTTGAATCTTTGTATTTAGTGTGCGGTGTCTCGGTGCATCTGTATCAAGCGCTCTGCATGGTATAACATGTGATGTATGGTACCAAGTCAGGTTCTGGTGTCACACATATGTGATGCCTGGTACCTGGTATGTACATACAGTAGCCACATCGGGAAACAAAGGCCTGCAGTGAGTACATGGATAGTATGCCATATGGCGCGTGGTATCAAGTTGATGCCAAGTTATTAAGGAGCAGTTACACCGCAGTATTACGGGGGACCATAGTTAATAGGACCAAATACTGTTAGTAAAAATGGGTAAATATATAGTATTTTATGTATACCATAGGTCCTATTAACTATGGTCCCCCGTAATAGTAAAGTACATACGTTCATACACACGCAGCGTACTCGATAATTTGGTCAAGTTATACTCGTACCTCTACTCGATCGGTACTCTATTATTGTATGCACCTGTCAGCGCAATATTTTAGCAGGACGATGTCTAAGTACGAAGCAGCGTGCACCCCATGCGGACACCATGCCGGGGTCGATACTGTCCCACATTACGTGTTTCAAGAAATGTAGCTGGTGTGAGGGTATGCATGAGCCGGCATCGAAGGAGCCTCCATCCTATTTTTTTTTTTTTTTTTTCCATCCCATTTATTATCTTCGCACATCTTCTTCTCTCTCTCCTTCCAACTCGTAACTCAGATCCGGGGTCACATAGCAGGCTCTTCTCCCCCCTTCCCGCTACGGTACGTGCCTTCACTTTTATCGCGAGAAAAATTCAGCCTTTTCTTCCCTCGTCGACTCGCATCGAATTGTGCCTACCCATCCTATAGGCTATACTAGTGTGCTTACTATATATACTCGTGAAACTACTGGAACAACTAAAGTTTTGTCACCCATTCCTATCTTCTACAGTAGTGAGTATATACTTTCCACACACCCCCTACTGGTTCGCGCCGCCGAGTGCGCATCAGACGGAACCTTGTACTACTACAGCTGTACCAACAGCTCTGCTACTCAATCAAGTTTAGTTTGAAGTGGAGTGCAGATATGGATAATAACCGCGTAGTAGGCTCATCATACGGTAGGGACTGCAGATTTTGGGTCAATGCTTTATGACACAGAGGTTGGGCCCCTCTCAAGGCGAGCAGCTACCAATTTTGTTCCGCTTGCTTTGGTCGTTAGTCTTTTTTCTTGCGCTTTCTTTCCTCTCTCTTCCCTGCTATCCCGTGGGAACATAGTAATTAGGACCTACGGTACACACAAAATCTACATATTCATATAATTTTACTAATAAGGGGGAACGTAATTAATAGTACCAAATAAAATATTGTTAGTAAAAATGTTCAAATATATAGTTTTTTAGTTATACCATAGGTTTGTATCTATCAACTATGGTCCCCCGCAATATCAATATTTGGTCCTATTTACTATGGCCCTCCGTAATAGTTGTAACTCAGATCCGGAGTCACAAAGCAGGTTTTTCGCTCTCCTTCCCGCTACGGTTCTTGCCTTGCATATTTACCGGAGAACACTCCGGCCCTTCCTTCCCTCGTCGACTCGCATCGAAATACCTGGAGCGGTTTTACTACGTAGCTCATAGAAATGTTCGTAGGTACTACGTAGCGCACATACAAACGTTAGGCGAATAAACGTCTTCGAAGGCGCTGTTTCGGGTAACCTATTGAGCTCCCCATGTAAAGAGCTCAGAAATAAGACACCACACCTATCGGGGTAACGCTCTGGTAGCACGTTTTCGTCACGGCTACGGCGCGTGAGATGATTTTTCGTACCTACGAGGTCTAGGTATGGGGAGCGAAAAGAAGAAGGGACTTCGTTGCAATACAAATTTCGAGACTTTCCTATATCATCGATAGTTTGTATTATCTGTGTCAGATTTGAGCCCATCGACCGGCTCGCCGCTTTACTCCTATTTTTCCACGAAAACGAGGAGAATCAGGGCACCAAGTATTCCATGTAAGAGACCCTAACGGAGGAAGTGTACCAAGTGTTCGATCTCAGGGACCAAGTGTTCGATATTAGAGACCCTAAGGGAGGAAGCATGGGTCAGACACCAGCGGTTCAGGTAGCTACTGCATGCAACGACGAAGCAACCGTATTCGGCGAGAGGGCGCGCGCCTCTCCAGTTCTTAAGGTTTTAACGGATATATTTAATCGGTCTCCTCTCCAGCAAGCTGGTGCGTCTTCGCGGGTCATGACCCGGCCCGCGGGTCGGATCGTAATGGTCTTGAAATACCACCGGTCGGGTCGGGTCACTCTTACCCGACCCGATCCTACCTGACCCGCAAAGTTTGACACGTGAACAGCCCTGGATATGCATTGCAGTATTATTGCGCATGAACCAGCTGTATAAAGCGCTACTAGCCGCTGGAATTATGAAGACTCGCCAGACGTTTGGTCAGGGCTTCTGGAAGGTAGGGCGGAGCCAAAGCGCGAAGATGTTATCGTGAATCCCGTACAGTCTCCGTAAAATCAGCGGCACACCATAGTCTACAGCATGGTTTACAGACTAGGATTCACGCACCAAGGTAGTTGAGGTACCGTTTGACAGGCATCACAGGTGTCTGGTGTGTGTCGTCTTCAATATTGTGTTCGCCACTACCCGATCACTCATACACGCTCCTAGAAATATGAAGAAAAACAACGGGAAAATAAAGGGCAACCTAGTGGACTACAGCAGACGCTTGGACTTCAGCAGCCTATTGGATCACAGCACGCAATTGAATTACAGGGGCTTGACATCAATCACTAAGACACATCATCTCCAGGAAATGGATGAACAGAACAAATGAAAACCCATGCACGTAGTCTGCAACTTTCTGTACAACAATGTGTCCACCGTGGGGAAGCTAGGATAACCTCTAGAGGGCAGATCGGATCGGCCGCTGATTGTTGTCCCGAAGACTGCCTGCTTGGCAGGACAAGCTGCCTTAAGTGCTATGTACGTCTACTGTGCCACAGCAGCTGTTGGTGGGAGGGAAGCCGAATGATTGTCCCCAGTCGCCGACATGAACTTCCACAGATCTATAGAAGAGACTCTCACACCGGGATCGCGCTGCAAGCACATGACCAATGCGGTTTTTATCTGTGTGGAAAATACGACAAAATAGAAAGTGGAGGGGGGGGGGGGCGGGGTGAGGAGACGGATGGGGCAGAGGGCAGGTGAGAAATTCACGCGACAATTGAATTGGCCACACCAACACACATGCCTTACACCCATATATCGCTATCAAACTTACGTCGCACTTAATATCCAGGTCGTTACTTAGTCCTAGAACGTGAGGGGTGCACTTTCAAGGAAGTGAGGGTATTTGGGGGGCTGCGGCAACGCTAACGCTTGCCGCTGTGAGACTCACTGGCCACTCAGTCAATGTTTCGGAAAGTGCGGTTTAAAGAGAAGGGGACATGAGAAGGAGACGGTGAGGAGGGGGGGGGGGCAGTCCTTCCTCCTTTAAAAAATAGCATACCGAGTACAACATGCGTTGAGGGATTGCGTGCTCTGCGTTAGAGATTCGCGGGTAGGTAGACCTTCCACCCCTCCCTGCCCCCGACGCCGAATACCATGCTATCATCTCTATGTACGGTACGGTATAGTACGTCGAGGATACGACGTCTAGCTATCGAAACGTCGGCACAGCCTTAGATTTTGCATACAGTACATACCCGGGTACACGTGATATGTCGAAGACGACTTGTGGAGTGTTTTAGCTCGGCAACATGTGTCCCCAACGATAGGTGTATGTTTGTGGGCGAACGTTGGACGAGGGGGGGAGGGGGGGGTTGTTTGCCCCTGTGGTATACTACCTAACGCAGAGACGAATGGCCAAAGCCTATATGAAAGCAGGCTCTCTGCCGGAAGAGAAGTCCTGGTGAACAGTATATATTACTGCTGCGCGTTATGCTTCGTGGGGAAGATGACCGAGGCCAACATCGCCCGGTAATCAAGGGTGTGTTGCTATTTCATGCCAGGTTGTCTCTGGGGGGCTCTACTGCAATTGTTATCAGGTTCCTAGCATCAGAAGCTCTAGGTGCACTACTGCGTAAGCCTCACCCGAGAGCCGACTGCGAAAACGAGAAAAGACGTACGCGCGACCATGCCAACACAATCGTATGGGCTGTAGATCAATATTGAAAGTATGTGAGACGCGTTTTACATACGATAGGTATTGGCCCTATTTCGTCCAACATATAAGTCACTGAGGTGTGCTTCTGAACTGTGATTCTCCCCAAGCACCGTTCATGTCTTCAGCAAATTTCGTCGTAGACCTACAGCAGGCCAGGGGGTTTATTGATCGTTGGATTGAGTGTGCGTCTTATTCTTGAGCCCTATTGAGAATTTAGAAAGGAACATGAACGATCGAAATTGGCGATTTCTGCGAAACGACCACTCACGTGCGTGACCGAGATATGCCACAAAATCGGGGGCCGAGTTACAACGCAAGAGATCGTACGGCACGGACGCGGCATGATCCGACACGCACTGCTGCAGGTCGCTCACGTTGCCCGCAGGTGTTTGATATAACACCAAACGTATCAACCAAACTGTTGGTCGCTAAATTTCGTGCGGGGGGGGGGGGGGGGGGGTCCCGAAGTGGTTAAATCCGCTTTTTGGGGGGGTGAGAAAATTATTATGTATGCGTAGAGTTCCTCCAAAAGCGAGAAAGGAGCCTCGGAAAAAATGCAGGTGCATCCCTTCCGCAGCGTGCTTCATTACGTGTAAGATTTCGAAGTATGTGCACCGATGTTCCTTACTGCAAAGAGTGAAGAGCGTTGATTTCGCCACACGGGGGGTGCGATTGTTTTCCCGTGCTCCTTGTTTTCTCGGAACGGTAAGGGCCGTGCAAAGTGCTAACAGATCGAACATTGTATATTCCGAGAACACCTTCTTCGATATGTCTCGGCAACCTTCCCGCTCTGGAACGACGGAGCGCCCTAGAAAAATGATCGCACCCCCGTGCGAACTCAATAGTTGTTAACGGAATTGGGCAATTCCTCCATGGAGGAGCCCCGTGAGGCAGAAAGGTTGGGGTACCAAACGTACGCCCCTGCCCCCTCCTCTGGAAAGCCTCTGAGGTGTTCTACAGTACCTTGTTTCCGAAGCTGGGTGGGACGAGGTGTAGCATGTCTTGCAGCCGAGCGCCAGCGGCGAGGTAGGCGAACTCTTTACCCGTGGTCCACTTGAACAGGGCACACCCAAGGGACCACATGTCGCCCTGAGGTGTAAATGTGGGTGACGTGCAGATGAGGCATTGGATTAACGCGGACCCCGAAGGGAGGGAAAGTCGTTAGGCATTGGATTAACGAGGACCAAAGGAGCTGCATCAATCATCTTCCTTGTCTTCGTTTCCCTGGGTTTCCTTACGTTTCCTGCGGTTGCTCGTGAGTGGTCCGTGTCTACAGTGCTGTGGGTGTGCTACTGCAGGTATGCTGCACGGATAGGGGCGGATGGCAAACAAGCGTGATACTAGTACTCACAAAACTCACTGCAGTGTGGGTCAGCTCCACTGTGTTTGGGTGAGACAAATCGGTCTCAGTCTAGTCCTGGTCTACTGTAGTGGGCAAAAAAGAAGAAGAAAGCAGGGAAACCCAACAAAAGCGGGTAGGACCACCGGCTGGGGCAGGAGGCTCCATTTGACGTACGTACTTTAAACGATCGATGGAGGCGCATAAAGCATCCCACAGGCCTAGCATCGCAACGCTGCTTTGGTGCGAGTGAGTGCTGCTAACGTAAATACTTCACACCTCGGACGGACAGCTTAGAATCCATATATTCGACTGTAGACAATCCTTTGTAGTTCTTCATCTGCCGCTGTGAGAGGGTGTGCAGGGTCTGAATCGTACATATCCAACCTGCAGTAGGAAACATGCGCTAGACCATACGGACTATGGGCACCCCCCTCAGCAACATAGGCTTCAGTACGTAATACAAGATCCGGAATATGTCTGCCTCGAAAGTTGTAGACCATAGGGGGTGCGGGTCGACTATCCGTCCAGGGTATGAAACACATTGCTTCCGGTAACAACACGGTTCATGCCTTTGCCGAGGTCTCGCCGCAGAGTTCGAACTCCGGAGGGGCAGTAGTGACGGACCCGAATCCCTCCGAGATGCAAGGCTGGCCAGGGGAGGCTTGAGGTTGAGAGGGCGCCTGGGGGAGGAGGGCAAGCGCGCTCGTTTCACGGGAACATATTTTGGCCATATATGTTAGCGTATGCATGCTGCGGTTGGTTAACAAAACGGAGGGAGTACCGCTCTTCCATCGATACCGTACTGCAATGCACCCGTAGGATGCTCTGTACTGTAGGCATGCCGTAGGGTGCCAATTCACAACTCACTCGTAGGGCGTTTATACAGGCAGTAGGTATCGAACGGGGCGCTAATATCAAGGCTATCCCTCGTGGCAGTGTTGTACAACAGGCATAGAACAAGAAGCAGTGAATGTTATTTTTCCCGACCTTGTCGATATTTCTCGGTGTTCTCACCTTGAGGCATTGGTACCCCCCTAGCTTTGCTCTTCGTTTTTCGTCCAGGTACACGTTTCCCGCGTTAATGTTCCGATGAATCCCGCCGTCGGCGTGAAGGGCTGACAGTCCGTGGGCTACCTGAACACGTTCAAGCGGCGAGACGCGCACCCTAGAAACGTTTAGTCACGCCCTGGATTTCATGGTAACATCACACGCATACCTTATGAGAACAATACTAACCCTATGAGTTTCGACAACAACATCATCATCACGGGAGGAACGATCAAAGCAGCAAGCGGATGGTGCTTTGTTGAAAATGAGCTCTCAAGCTACCCTCCTGGATAACGACCGACCTCAAACAAAAGCTGAGGAAACTTCAACTATTTCTAAAGACCGACTTTTAGGTAGGCGGAGCGAGAGCATGGGTTATAGAGGGCCGTGTGAAAGAGGCATGACACACGGGTGGGGTTAGCTCCTATATTTGACGACAGTCCTCTCTCGGGGAGCTCCGTACATCTCACCCAAAATCGGATAGTACACTACATCGTGCGCGCAATGGATACCAAAGAATTACGATTACAGCATCCGACACGCGTACAGTGGTATCAACCGCGCTCTGCTTGGGTTGTTGTGGGAGGATACAATGAAAACGCCGGCACTAAACTGCGAGGAGCAGTACAGCACGCCCTAACCGTGATACCAAACGTGCAGCGGTCGCACCCCCAAGACCGCAGACACCCGTCTGTAAAGCTCGAGGGTGTTTTCGTCGTTGTTTTCGGGCCTCGACGCAAACTCCCACCGCCTACAGTAGATACCTCAAAAATATAGAAAAACACTGTAAACACAATAGGATCTCATTGAGGGTCGTTGCAGTAGCTATTATCAATAGTAGATCATGAGATTGTTTGTCGGGTAACCCTTACAGGTTGTGCTCGAAGCCGGTGGTATTGGGTTCATTTGAGAGCTCTCCTCGAAGGAGGCGTGACAGACGAAACAAGTAGACGCGTACTGGTGTATAATCATGTTCTCTCCGGTGGAGCGTTTGAAACCGCCTCCACAATATATACGAAGAAACGGTTGCACAGCGTGGACACCGGCGCGGTGGTACTGGGCACCGGGTAGTTCTTCCTAAGTTGCATGGCTTCGTTTCAACAGGTGCACTATACGGAAGGACTAGTGGCATGTCTTCCCGCACCTGTTTGGTGATGCGTGCATGTCCAGGCCACCGATCAATTCGTGTCGACATGCGGACCTCTACGTCTTGCACTTTGCACATGGTAGCAGCCCCGCACGTACCTGTGGACCCAGACCTCTAGCCGCCGGGGCAGGCGCCCTCGGGTATACCGTCGACCGTACGTAAGGAACGGTGAAACACCTCCCCAGACTCATATTTTGTGGTTCGTAAATACCCAGCCCACCGATCGATTCACGTCGGTACCCAGACATCTACGGCTTGCACATCCGCGTGTAGTGGCAGGGTGCGCACATACCTGGCGAACCCAGATCTCTAGACGCCGGGCAGTCACCCTCAGGTCTATCGTTCCCCCCCCGTCCATCACCCCTGCCTTCCGCTCGCAGGCCTCCGATGTGATTGACCCCTTCTCAAGCTTGCTCATCTCGCCGTTTTCCACCCTTGAAGCCGAATAGGCCCCGGTTGTAATTTGCTTGTCGGTTTTCGGCCCGACCGCAGGTGGGCCCAGACTGCCGCGGTTGGTTCGGGGGCGACCATAATCTCGATCACCCCCCGCTCTAAAGGTCATGGTCTCGGTGACACCCCGAAGCTGGCCGAGGTGGTCCTCTATGGAGCCGCCGGGACAAAACTCCAGCAATACCAAGACCACCTCTCCCCCCGTGGTCTGCACTCCCCGCTCGTCGTAGGTCGCGATTCGGTGCGGGTGCGCGCTGTGAACCTTCACCAATGAAGGGTTTCGGATTTCCTGTTTGATGAAGTATGCGTATTAGGTGAGATCCGACCCACCGGGAGCACACGTACATACATAGCAAAGCAGGGAATTGTTAGGGTATACCACTCTGTCCGGAAATGCAAGGACCGTCTGGGGATTACTAAACTGTGACGTATCAGGTACATTACAGCAGGGGGTGTTTGCACCTAAAGTATATATAGGAGGTAGTTGCTGTAGAACCTATCACCTTCTCCGAAATATTTATGGGTCGCTTGGCCGTTAGGGCATCAAGGTTAACCGTGCGGGGAGATTCGCACCCCAAGTACACATACGGTAGGTTATTCGAATAAGAAGTATACCTGGTACTACGCACTGTGTACGCAAATGTAAGATTCGCTTGAGTGTTGTAATAATTTGAATGCCCAAGCGCTCTTCGTAGTTCCGGGCAGGTGTCAGGGCTAGTTGCTTGCGTATTCAAATGTTGCAAAAGGGAGGGGGTAATTGCCCCGGCCGTGACCCCCGGGCTGTTGTTGGCTGGACCCAAACGAGCATTGCGCGACGGTTCGGGTCAGTGTAGGAGGGCCCCATCATGGGCTCTCGTGGCCTCCCTCATCGCTTTTTCCCTGAATATACATATATCTGTATTTCTGCAGTTCTCTCTCTCGCTCTCTCCACCCCCCCCTCCCGCTCCCCAGGTACGTAGGTGGCTCACACACAGGAAGGTAGTTAGGCCGGTAGCTGGAGGTACGCTTCCCGGAAAATGATGAGGTGGCGTACATACGACCGTGCGTGGCATGTTGAGATCAAGCAATAAGGTGATGTTCATGGGACACTGTGACCCCACATTCTTACGTGTGTTTTCAAATGAAATATGGTAGCCAACGTAATCTCAGAACGAGCGATGAGACAGCGGTGGTTCTATAACGTTGAACTTGAATCACTCGTTGGAAGAGTCGCACACCTAAGCACTGTTAGTTCGAAGGACCTACATAAAGCGAGGTTATATAACCCGTTACATGCTTCAAATGGTCGGCCGAGGGGATGAATACGACAACCGAGAAAAAAAAACAGTCGTGTCTTGCAACTCTTTTCTGACGAACCGGTACGTGGTCAGAACGCGTCGCTTCACACAAAAGATGCAGAGACGATGCGATGGTTGACGGCGCTCTGCCACCTCGCCGACAGCCGTTAAGGAGTTCCCTCGCACTGAAACTAGTATGCTCCGTCAAAAATAGACCTTGGCAGGAAAGCCGATGCCTTTGCTCTATGCACATTGCAAACTATATTATCTCGTGATCATTGCCCGCGATGAACTGGATGTGAGGATAGAGTGGCGGCCCCGAGACTCATAGTGCAGCGTAAGCACTGCTCTAACACGTAGTATGTATCCCGTGACATGTATGTATCTCCGGGACGAGCCCCTCGCAACGAACTAGTTTTCGTTTTGCGTCTACGAACACATCGTAAACTTTGACAAGCTCCGCAACCCTCCAATTTCGGGACGAAAAGCAATGCGGGCGAGAAAATCGAACACACGACAACTTGTATCCAAATGTAATGCCTACACCACCATCGTCCAGCTCCGAGAGCCTACAGGTCTAGGCCGAAAAGGCGATGCAGGTCATGTTCGAACCCACGCACAAGGTTTGCTGGTCGTATTTCGTCTAGCCAGTGGGTAGCGCGATATGGCCAACACAAGTCGTGCGCGGGTTCGACTCTCGCCAGCACTGCTTGTTTTTCTTTGAACCATGGGTTATTGGGGCGAAGAGTATGGTGTTATGGCGTGCTCTGACCGTAGATGCTAAGATAGTACAGTACATCGTGAGAGGTTCGTCGTGGAGGTCAATGCCGACAAGATCGTCATATGGGACTCCCATATGACTCGTTTGAGGTTCGTTTGAAGGTCCTATCTGTCGGGCTTCGTTGGCCGCGTGACGAAAGAAGTCAAGCAGATACTGCCTTTCCAAAACGAGCTTTAAAATGCGTCTATTAATAGCACCGAACTCACGATGGACCCGAACAATCGGGTATCCCCCTATATCCACATGCTATATATATATATTGGGTTCTGATTGCTATGTCTACAGCTAAACTGATACATTTGAAAGCGACCCTATCCCTGACGATGCATGCAACTGTGCAGGCGGGAAGCCCCCCACCCTGCACGTTGCAGACAGTTTATTGCACGGGCAGTGACGGGCCCTTCGGCAAACCCTACCGAGCGTATAATACGTACCTGAATGCGGTATGCCTCTCTGAGCAGGCCGGCCACCTCCTCCGGTCCCCGGCAAGGCAATAACCGGCAAACGTAGCGCTTTCCAGTCGCCGCGTCTCTGACCCTGCAAGTCATGTTCTGCGCAGCACGCAATCAACCACAGGTTGTGGTCGCCGGCATGAATTGCACATTTTAGCCCGATTTATTTGACACAAATAGAGCTTCCCCCCTAGGTCGAAGAGTTACCCAGCGTGTTTGGATTCTATGTGTATGGCTGTAATCCAGGAATGGGGTGAAGCTGTATGACTCATTATTTGAGTAGTTCGAATACATTAATTTTGACAAACAGAGCGCCACGACATATCACGTACTAGACTACTCTACAGCATTAACGATGCTCGTTAGAGATGTTTCGCCCCATGAGATGGCTCTGTGTCGGGCGTAACCCTTTTAGGACTGCAGTAGTTCCGTTTTGGGGGTAAACTACTTGGAATTTGACTAGTTCGTGCCCACAACGGGACTGCAGTCCTAAAAGCTTACATTGTTTCATACTTGAAGTCGGTTACTGGATGAGGTCTAGGGCTCCTCAAGCGAAGGGCCCAAGAAGCATTAAGTGCTACCCCTTACCAGGTAGATGGCAAGCGTTGTACTAATCACGAGGCGTGGTGAGCAAGGAGTGTGGTTGAGGCGTGCTCGGCAGTCGTGGGCGGACCCCCAGCCGAAAAGCATTTACATTTCAAAATCACCATTGGTTTTCTTCGTCGTGAAGCCTAGCCTGCAATATCGGCGTGCGTGGTCTGGCTGTGTGGTATGAACTTATTGTATGCCTGCTGCAGTCGTGTTTTAGAGCCTTCGAAAGAAGGTCCAAGTTCTGCGCTGCTTGGCGCAGCAGCAAAACCAAAACGTTGCACGCTGTTAAGCTCTTTTTGCACCACACAGCACGAGGACTTTCGGGCGAAAAAATACGAAGAAACGCCGTTCAGTGCTTCAACAAACGTGAGCAGAGGCTGCACATCATAACCATGATGACCGGTTATTGTGCATAAGGGAAATAGTTCAGTCGCGCAAACGAACAAAACAAGACAACTACCTGAGCGACGAACCGAAATACTGATCGAGGGTGGATTATGTTGTTAGAGGATTCCGTGCGCACAGCTAACTACGGTCTGGCTCCCAAACTTCTCGGTGTCCTGTACTTCTTAGTCTGATGTACTGTAGGTTGTGCCCTAGGTGGTATTTACTGCAGAGGTAGTTGGTCTCGGCCGACAGCCGCTCGTGGTGCTCTGCTATTTCACGCTGACAGCGCCCTTTTAGTAGTGCTTACGACTTGGCCCAGCTTCGACGAAAAATAAAACAAACAGTTTTGATAGTCTTCTGCCATCTTCCCCTCAAAGAACTTTCCAAGGCGGTCGGGGCAAGCGTTGGGGTCGGGGCTATTCGTTGAGACTCAGTCAGCGCTGACTGCAGTAGCTCAGTGGCGTATCCTTCATGAAACGAGCAAAAATAGCTACTTCCAGGCTCAATTCACCCTGCCACTCTGCAGTAGATAACATTGGGTCACTAACCGTGCTGGTTGAATAGCTCAGTGGCTAACCCTTCGTGAACCGATAAACAAGTAAATACCGTCTGGGCTCAATTCGTTCTACCTCCTGCTGTAGGTAGGTAGCACGGGTTTACTGTTTGAAGCCAAGACTACTTTAATTCAGCCGATTTCGATTAAGCTCTGGGTCAAGGTCTGTGCAGCTGTCTCTTCAGCAGCGAATCATAGCGGCCAGGTCCGTAACCCGTTGAGCGCGTCATCCTCCCATTGGAGACAAACGATTTGAAAGTAGGGTTGGGTTATTTTTTCTCAGTGTTGTGAAGGGCTACAGTTATCGGAATCTACGATGGACCCGAAGCCCATATACCCCCGCATGTTTACCCGCCAGTTTTGGTTCCGAGTACTAGGTTGCCTAGTTACAGAAAAAAAAACTCAACAGAATGGGGACAAACTGCTTGACCGCAGTTTTGGACATTTGTTTTGCAGTGGCCTGACCTGCACCACGCCATTGCGAGCCAGACCTTGAAAGTCAGGCCCGGACCCTGTTTTGCAGTAGCAACAGATGACCTCAACAGAGCCAGCCCCCAGTTGTTGGGGGACAAATGGCACGGTATTAGAGTTGTATCCTTCCTGCACAGAATATCACTTCACCGCCCGAAATATTGGGGACACAAGACCAGTCCTTGAAACTCGAGCAGCATAGCGCTGTCCTCAACAGACAATAATCCTCCTCAACAGACAACAAACCTGCACGTCCTGGAAGTCGGCGTCGGCTGCACTCGCAAAATAAAACCTCAACGGACAGCTACCCAAATTGTTTGGAACAAAGCAGTCCTCCAAATTAAAGTGGAAAAGTCTCCCCTCAACAGACAACAGACCTGCATGTCCTGGAATTCGGCGATGAACTCCCAACGAAGTCGCGCCAAGGACTGCAATCGCCGTTCCATGGTGTCCAGCACTGCACAGAAAGCGC
This sequence comes from Nereocystis luetkeana, assembly GCA_031213475.1. Taxonomy (NCBI): domain Eukaryota; class Phaeophyceae; order Laminariales; family Laminariaceae; genus Nereocystis; species Nereocystis luetkeana. Next base: position 4,661,159 of record JARUPZ010000013.1, on the reverse strand, counting down.
GCTGGCCAGCCTCCTGCCTCTCGCGAGGAGCGGCCTCCGCTGACCGTCGAAGCGACTCATCGCTTCGACGTTGTAACTGGGACAAACAGAAAAGAGAACAGTGATCAGGGGCGGGCGCAAAGCCGTGGGTGATATGAAGTATCGCGAAGCCAATGTTGATGTCTGTGGTTTAGTGTGAGCTGTAGGTGTCTCGCGAACGTGTGTCCATGAGATATTATTGCGTGACGTGGATTCAAGGCGATATACAACACGAAATAGTGGATCAGCTTTATTTGAGGGCCGCGTAATGTGACAGTATCTGGCTGCTGTACGAGAGTGCCATCAAGAATCACAGCCTCTCCCCGCCGTATATTACGCTATCGTATTATGCAGTGCCGATCTTCTGCCGCTTTGGGGTCCTAGCTCGAACGATCACCACTGCTTCCCGATGCGTGATAGCATTGCGAGGTACACACGCTGAGAGTTCTAAGTACCTGGTACCGTTTGTATCAAGTATCAGGTACCAAGGTATTCCAGGGCCCCTGAGGGCGATTGACCGGCCGAGGACGGGTGTCCCCGACAGAACTTTGCCGACGATGCACCCTCGGCGGGTTTGATCTTCAAGTTTGTTGGAGAGCTAGGTGCACCCTTCGCCTCGTGACCCTTCCCATCGAAGCGATTACAATATTATCACGATACACCAGGGACCTGCTAGAAGAGGGGTGGATGCGCACGTGCGCGCCGCAGTAGTATCTCCAAAGCTGACCGTTCGAGGGCGTCGGACCGGTCACCTCCTCATCCCTAAGCTGCCTTTCAACGAATAAAAGCTCTGCAAAAGATGAATACCCGAAGCGCATACCAAGGTACCAGTTATACTCGTATGGCGTACGTACCATAGCTTCCCGGAATGCATCGACTTATTCCTCAGAGTACAAGACGGTCGACAAAACGACCACAGCAGGGATACACGTGTACTGGAACACAAACATGTTTTTGTGCCTACCATTGGACAATGTGCAGAGCATGGACTCCAACTGTGTAATATTCCGCTCATGTCTGCTGTTGTTGTTTTTTTCCTACCCCTTCGGCTGTCATTCAAGGTAAGGGCCAGTTCACTGGGCTAGATTAGGTCTCCTTCCCCGAAGCAAGGGGCCCCACCCGGGATTAGGACACCCCCCCACGCTGAGTGCGTGCTCATCTCGGTGGCGATCCCGGCGGTAAAATAAAGGTTGTAAGCGCATACACTGTACCGTTAGTTTGCTGAGCTGGTTGCGTGCGATGGTCAGCAGGTTATCTCACAACCTCAACGCGGCGGTGTATTTGGTACTCGTAGGAAGGCAATCAGCCGAGTGAGTTCGAACCAAACCTTGTGGGACCACCTCTGCACCATCGCTGACTCCCTTTGGCTGGCTTTCGGGGTTCTTCGGACTCCAGAGCACCTCCTAAAAAGCACGTATTCATTTCCTTGTCTACACTCACCTCGTCTTCGGCGAACATAGCCCTCCGCTCCCACTCGCACCGCTCCCACTTTCTTCGTTCGCCCTCGAGTACCTCCACCACGCACGCCTGAGGCGGAACAACGGAAATATAATTGGCGCTGGAAGGCATTAAAGACACGCAAAGGCCGCGTAGAAACCCTCGCCTGCGGACAAGCCAACAGGTGGCGTCCACCACCTCGAGGGAAACAAATTGGTCGTTTCGTGTACTGTCGTATGTGGGACTTTGTTTGTGTGTCTTGTGGTCCGTCTGGGGCACCTTTCCCTCTGATAGGTTATCACGGCAGGCGCTACGACTTCCTATTATAGCGTACCGGGTAACTAAAAAGTCGAGGGTTTGCCGGTAGGGTTTTGACAAGCCTCTACGTACAGGTGTCATGAATCTCGCAGCGAAAGCACCCCCACGAATGGCTGTAGCTCGTTGCGTGTAACGTCAAGAGTATACGTATTATATGTTTCACAATATTTTGGGGTTGATACGTTGATACCGTACGGAAGAGCGCAACGCCCACTATATCAACGAAAACATCATGCTGTAGCTTCACGATTTCAACCTCTCGTCAGTTGGCTCATCTGGTATCCAGCTGAGGACTGACGAAGACACTTCGAGCCCGTACGTATGGTAATGGACAAGAACGTGTCAGCAGTGCTTACAGGAGGGTCACGGCCGCCCTCACAATAACGCGGCGTCGATTTCGCCTGAGCGAGGATGGAAAATGGGCATGGAGATAGATCCGCAACATGCCATACCAATATTTGGAACTCCACTCCGCTTGGCCACCGTGTTACGCTCGTACGATCCTTCACCGCAATCAAGTATACCAAATCACCACCGCCGCCAGGGCATAGCATCGCGTATCGACCTCAACCCCGTCGATAACGCGTGTATCAGCGGCCTGGAGGTAAGATCACCACTGGTTACTTAAGAGGTTCAATTCACTGCTCTTGCGCTGGGCGACCCATTTTCTGTCCTGAAAGTCGGGTGAGGTTCGATAGAACACTTGATTTCGCGATGGCGGTTTGAGGAACCGACCCGCACGCACCTCGCATATATTTAGGCCCGCTCTGAATCGCGAAATGAACAGACGAATAGTCGAGTGCTCCATTGTTGGTTGAAGCTTTTTTTTCGCTTGGACCGCGAGGGTAGACCTCCAGCGGTTGGGGACCTTGTCGCACTAATATACGTGTAGGTCGTTCGTAACTTATCCCGGGCGATCCCAAGTTGTGTACGATCTCAACTTATGCCATGCTCTTCAAATGAATGCGTTTTATATCTATTTTTGCCAGATCAGAGCTTGCCAGAAACCAAACACGTCGTTTGCCCCACAAAAGACAGTATTGAAGTTTCGGAGGGCTAATAGCTCCCAGGGAGGTACATTTCGTGATATAGAACATCAGTCAAAGGTGTCTTAGAGATTGCATAAGGGTAAGTACAATATTTCCTATGATCATCTTGCGCAGTGTAACCTTAGCGAGGAGGTCCAGAATTTCATAATTGTACTGTAACGCCATTACGGTAGTGCATTATAGCTTTGTCTTCAAGAGGTTCCGAACGGAGTGGTTTGACCGTACCGCACCCTCCCTCCCCGTACCTCTAGCGCGAAGAGCCTCTCATCTTCCCAAACGTCGCCTTGGGCCGGCTGCGCTTGGAACCACGCCTCCGTTAGCCTGTCCCACGCAGCCGTACCCCTCACGTCAGCGCCAAGGGCGCCCTGCGGAGCGCTATAGTAGCCGCGTGCAGTCACCTAAAGTATAGTAAGCACACGGACAAGTTTGCGTAGTAGCACCGAGGTACGAAATCACGTCCACCCGTTCGCCAAAGAGGACACCACTACTATGGAGCCGCGTGCAGTCGCCTACAGTAAGCACGCGGACAATTGGACTTCAAACTTGTCTTCGAGGTCGTTTGGTTGATCATGACGAGCAACACGACGACTTGAAGGAAACAAATGGGTGCACACCCGTCCAAGGAGAAGGGTATGTACACCGCTGTGTGTAGGCTAAGAGCGCCTGGACTCCTCGACGCTTTTGTCCGCGAGCATACCATCCATGTACACGGCAAACACAAAACAGAAACTCGCTCTGCATACCACTATTAATACGACGAAGGATGGGTGCGGGTGCCCCAAGCCCAACCAAGGAATACATGCTTATCACATGGCAACCGACCGCAGATGCCATCGGTACAAACATCAGTTGGTTACTTACCTTAAATTTCGGGATATTATATGTCTCGCGTGTCTTTCGACGCGTGCTGTCATAGCGGCAGCAGCCTCATGATAGCGTTTTGTGATCAAATAGGTTTGGGGTGACGAGCTCCTTTAGATATGACGTACAGAGGAAATGCCCAACGTCGTTGAACTACCATTGAACAACGTTGTAGAAACACTTTTATTGCATAGCCTAGGCTACAAAGTTGCCCATTGTGCTGGCCGTACGAAACCCAACGACTTGATTTTGTGTGAGGCACTACAAACAATTCGAGCGAGGGGGGCTCACAAACGTTTAGTGAACTCGTGCCGTAGCGTGCGTCTTCCCCGCAAAACCGACACGCTCACCTGTGCCTGTTCGCTGAACTCCGCGAAGCCTCGCCGCAGGCCTCCCGGGACTGCGAAACTCGCTTTCCCATCGTCTCCTTGCCTTCCGGTTGCCCCCGCGTTCTCTGTGCCCACCCCCGTTGCCCCCGCCACCGATTCAGTCGCTTCAGAAACCGCTCCAATCCCCCTCAGTTTTATGCCTAACCCAGGTACCGATGCTCCTCGCTTCGGCACCGGGGATGAAACAATAACGCCCCCTGCAGGCGTTACCGCGAACCCTGTAGGGCCGACGGAAACTGACCCATGGGACGTGGCCGCAGAACATATGAGTCGGGGAAAAAGAGTGAAAATAGGCTGACTTATTATTTCCGTTCATTAGAAAACCGATCGGGCAACGATGAAGGGAAGAAGACGGCGACGGGGACTACGCTGTCTGCACTCGTCCTGTAGACACTTTGGTTGGTAGTTATGTGCCTGATTACCGGTTTGCGGGATGAGGGACGGTGGGGTCCCAGGGCAGGTCCGCGTAAAATATTATCACATGGTGTCCGAGCCGAACTAAAGCTGCATAGATAAATACGAAGTACCAGGTGTATAGTAAAAGGCAGAAAATTAACGTCTGATCAAACGTTAAAACAAACTCAAGAGCATATCATGTTATTAATGGCAACCCTGTCGTGAACCTTGAAGAAACGCAGATCCACGAATGTGTTTCAGCCTCATGTTCCTACGCCCAACGCGTCCCGAGCCCTTCGTACCTCTGCGAGAACGTCGTCTTCCGCGGGTTCCAGTCGTTTGCAAGCCTTCCAAAGCTCTGAGCTATAGAAGCGCGCAACAAAAGCAGGGCCTATGGGTGAGATTCCGTGCGGAAAATCTTGTCAAGGCTTTCTCCTTATCGCAAGTCTCAAGTGAAAGCTCTGAGCTATATAGAAGCGTGCAACAAAAGCAGGGCCTGTGGGTGAGATTCCGTGCGGCAACGCTTGTCAAGGTGTCCTCCCTATCGCAAGTCTCAAGCATGTTTGTGTTGACAGGGTGACACTCTTTTTGACAGGGTAACACTCGAATGCGGCGCGTATGTGACTGCTCGCGCGGAGCACCAAACACGGGCTCCGCTCTGCTGATGACTCTTTCTATGAGCGCTACAAGTACACGTTTGGATTGCTTCACCTTAGCTAGCGCTGCAGCTCGCCTTTTACGCGTCCGCTCTTCAAAGGAGCAAGATTCCCGCATGACCCTCTCCATAATTATTTCTACAATATCGCCTGCAGCCTCGAAAGATTCCATGCGGCCTGGGACGGCGATCACCTGGGATTCGATTCGAACGTGGTGGGTGTCATCCCGCAACTCACTGTAGTTCCCAAAGACGAAGCGAAAACTTTATTCATATCACTGCAAGCGAGCGTTCGAAAAATCCTTCAGTAAGTTTACGACGAGATTTCCTTAGCGCAATATTCTTGGTTGTGTATAACTAACCCTGCTCAGGCTTGAATGGAGGAACTACCCCAACCATTTTTGGTGCTATTGGCATCGGTTACACAAAGAAAGCACAAGACCGCTCGGGAAAGAAGAGATTTGGGGTTTCGCAGAAGAATGCAGAAAGTTATAAGGCTCGTTGACGAGGAATGCGATACATTGTGAGGCACGTTGAGGAGTATAATACCTCGTATTTCCCATGCTGCTATGCCTTCATGCTATCGTTAGACGGATGACATAAGCGCTTGTCTTAGTGATGAGAGTGCCATGACTCGTCCCATATACTCAAAAAGTACCAGGTAGCCAAGAGTGCATGGATGTTTTAGAACCACGGTGCGTCTCGTTCACACCACTCGGGCCGTTTCACGGACGGCGGAAACCGTGCTGTTGACCAGGTCGGGTCTGGATCCTGCTGCTGATGCTACAACTGGTATCGTACCAGAAGCTGAAGGAAATCGATGAGTGGCCTACCAGCGAGTTTAAGCAGTGCATTGCCGCCCAAGCGCCTTCGTTGCGGTCGCGAAGGGCTCCGTCCACGTTCAGGGCCGCTCTAACTTCCGCCTGCCAGACGAGGAGTAGCAAAAACCGCCGCACGGAGGGAGATATGGATGCGCTACAAGTTTGGGCCGTACCAGTGACTGCTGCAGCGAGAGCGGCAGTCTCCGCCCGTGAAAGAGATTAATAACGTCGGCTCTAATGGTATACAACTTTCGATGGGGTGTTCGGCCAAGCAGCGATGACTTTGACGACGGAGTACAGAGTAAGAGCTGAACAATATGTATTTACACGTTTCTGCTGAACCAGCGAGGGTATAGCGAGTCGCCGGCGTCATCTCTTCCTCGGCACAGTACGGCAGCAGCAAACGTATAGCGTGTATGAGGTCGTGCCATGGAAGAGAGGTTTTGATTAAATCGGTTAAAGTGTTTGAGCTTTTTAGTCTCGGCGGATAGAAGGCAACCGAAGTCAGAGCCCGAACAATTCAACCGAACCCGAGACCTAAGTATTGTCCGCAACGCCAAGTCCCACCTGCACCATCGGCTCGAGTATCTCTTGCCTCTCACTCAGCACTCGCCCCCAGGACGCGCGCACGGCGTGTTCGGCTTTCAGTCTCGCCACCCTCGCCTAGAGATAAGCGGGGGGGGGGGGGGGGGGGGGGGGGGTGCAGTGTCCGATTGACGCAAAACTAGGGAATTTGGTCGTCATGCTCTCAATGAATGGGCAACTCCGGTACACTCTTGATCCAAAGATGTGTGCGGAGTGGTGTCCACCGCGAGCACCTCTCTCTACGATGGTTGACGTGACCCACTGTATGGGTAGCATCTCAAACATTAATGAGGCTCTTCCATTGACGAGCTCAAAACTTCATCCACTTATATACATACTGACTGTGAGATATTCTCCCATCTCAGGGGGTAAGGTATTTACCGAACCTTATCGAACAAAATAGAGATCAGACCAGCGAAACACGAAAAAAAAAAGAGAAAACGGAGCCACACCACTCACCACCGTGTCGGAATCGAAAAACAACGGATGGCGGGTTGGGATGTTCTGTCAGAAATAAAACAAAGTATGGATGTATTTTCTCCTTTTTGTCTTTGCTTGATTTTATTAGTGTACTTGGGACTCAAAACGAAAAAAGTATCGCGCCGATATTTTCCCACCGGGTAGCTCCTCCGTTTTTCGGATCAATAGAGCCGCCCCCTACTGTAGCCCAGCTCAGTATACCTACATTGGGGGCGCTTGTTCGGGGATTATTGTCGGTGGGAAGCTCGTCCGGGCCTACTGAAGTGCTTAAACGTGCGAGGGCGACAGACGCAGAAAAAAAACATCGGTCAATGAATGGCACGTGGCGTATTATGGTCTACCCGGGCTTTTGTGGCTTGAGTCGCCTTTTCCTCATGAAGGGTACATGTATGCAAATGGTCGATTTCGTCCGGCGGTAGCCGGTGCCCTGGGCCCGTCACATATGCATGGTGCACTACAAGAGGGTTGGTTGGACTTAAAAGTGGGAGTTGGGGGAGAATGCCCAAGCTGCCGCGGCAAATTTCTGCGCTGATCTTGTCAGGCACTGACGGTGACATGAACGACGGGAAACAGGATATAAGCCTAAAATGTGCTTCACTCAATGAGTCAACCAAAGAGACAATATCGGTCCCGCTCTTTTCTGCTGCAACTCCGGGTACTGAGCGGTATCCAGCTTATTGTGTAGCACTCGCCTCGTCCCATTTCCTCCGTCGACACAGGCAGCAATAGAGGGGAAGGTGGGGGGCCGTACGAATGAGCACATGGTGATGAAACCGCGACCACGCCCTGCCAACAGGCACAGCAACGGAAAGGACGAGGTGCAGGAGGCGAAACCATGAACAATCATTTCGAAAACTGTGCTCAGGAAGAAGATGAGTTTCGGGCAAAATATATAACGCCGTGCTCAGGAAGCAGATAGATTCGGGGTACTTTGGAGCGTTGTATACAATACGCAAGCGATGACATCTTTAATGCACATGTGACGGACGCCCCGCCCGCTTGTCCCGCAGCAGAGAGCATTCTTGTACGATGAGGACAGGCTGTAGAACTGAGAAACGTCGTTATTTGTCCTAGACTTTTAACGCATGAAACGGTTACGTTTCGGTGTGGCGGACGCTGCTGGGATGGTTCTCAGCGTGCCAACGTGTCCCCAATGTAGACACCCCTTCTCGACGTTGAGACCAGGGGAGGGGGAGCTGTCCACCCGTGTTGTATATACCACACCTTACGCAGAAAATGTACAATTTTACGTCGGGGGGGGGATACGTTCGGGTCTAAAATTGTCTGACTGACGGTACTCCTCGAGCGAGGAACTACTCAATACATGTGTGTGCTGGCGCGTGCTGCGATAGAGTCCAAAACATATTTTGTCTGGCCGGGCAGCTTAGCCCCCAACATTTTTGGAATATCAATGTTTTACGTTATTGCCGTCATACACTTAGCCTTTGGGACTGTCCATCAAGTCGCACCATTAGCGTTTCTCGAAATCGGTGTTCGGGTTGAGGTATGGGGCTCCTTAAGGTCGCGTGAGGAGCCTCAGAAGGCTAGATGCTACCTCGACCGTAGCATGACGGGGGGGCATAGTAATCAACCCAGAAAAACACGAACATATTTGGCCCTGGTTGATATGTTCCCCCGCAATAGAGCAATACTTGCGATCAGCCAGCAAAGGGGTGACTCGTCAGGTCACGCGCCACTTTGTTCTCCAAACCGGGTTTGTGGGTAAGATATAGAGATCTTCGTGTGAGCACCTTGGAGAAACATGAATGTATCTTCCACCGTAAATATATGTCATAGTCCTGAAAGCATGTCCGTATAGACGCACCTCCCATCTCCTCGATTCGTCTTGCGAGATACGTTCAGCTGCCTCCGCCATGCGTCTGACGGCGCCAGACCGTCTGCTTTGTCCCGTTCCCTTGCGGCCTACGACAACAACGAAATTCCAGAGGGTCGAGTGGGAGGTAGGGCGAGGAGGGGGCTAGACCCCAAGATGGCAGCTAGCGCACCACGCCAACCGCGCCGCCAAACGGCGTCGAGCAAGTAACAGCAGAAGGCTATATGGTTTTCCGAGTGCCTCCAAAAGCAAGCCACGGCAGAAGAGCGTGGGGGGAAATGTCCTTGACAAACGCGCAACACGGTTGGTGTGATCTCCCATGGTCGGTGATAGTGACTGGTTAATGTCGAGCTATAAAATAAGGGTATTTATACACCCTCGCGATGTATGTTGCTTCTGGAAGCTCGCATTGGGTCATGCTTTTTTTATCGAACGACTTGTTGCTAAGTATTGGCGACGAGATTCTTCCTTCGGCATCTCTGCAACCGGGAGAAATAGCAGGATCAGATAGTACCGGTCTCGTTGATACTCGCACGAACGCCTTGCCGCCAAACCAAGTCATGGACACAAACAAAATAGCCTAACAGCCGCACACAAACAAACCGCCATGCCCCCCGCAAGAAACATAGTCCCTTTGTGACACGGTTTGGTTCGATGCAAGGTGACGTGCCAAAATCGTGGATTCGTCCGGTACTTCGTGCTATACCATTCGAAGCACCACACAGGGTAGCCAGGCCTCCTCCCCAACATTCACTGTGCGGGCGTAAAACAATCCGTGGAGACCTTGAACAACTTAGCAAACCCCACAAGGTGTGGGCAACTTCTCAGCCCCGTCCGCCTAACGGCGTGCTCCGTTGTACAATGTCTCCACAAGGATTGGTTTACGTCCGCAGCGCGCAAGGGGGTGGTCTCCATCACCATTAAAAGGAGCGCATACCATCCGTGGCCGAAGCAACGCGTGAAACTATGATGAAAGCCCCCGTGGTCGGTACCGCGGAGTATTTGCTTGATGTCGGGCCGTGACAGAGGGGTGCCTTCTTCCAGGATGGCAAGCTATGGAAGGCGGGGGGGTCCCACTAACAACGGGCAATTATGAGGGACCTATCATGCGTCTTCCAGAACATTCGTCGACTGTTAGGGGCGCATGCGGCCAACATGTTATCGACGGGGCACGCTTGGCCGTATACCCCGGGGGGGGGGGGGGGGGGGCTCGCGAATGAACGCCAATACGGAAACAATGGTTTGGGTCGATACACTACCGCTACGATATGCTACAGCAGTACCGTTGTGATACTCGAAGTACAACCGAGTGATTATACACACGACACAGTCATATGAGGTAGTGTGATGAACTTGAGCTTCATTTTTTATAAACAGTAGGAGGGAAAATAGTAAGGGGAGGGGAGTCTGAAGCTTATTTAAACTCAGGCTTGGTTAACGACTTGAAATGCATCGCGGGTCCGGTCGCTTTACCTTGGCGTTTCGACCTCGCTCTTTTCTTGTCTCGAACGATTTCACCCTGGCTTCAGAAACCGCCCGTACTGGGTCCAGTGTTGCCCTCACCCTGCCAACACGAAACCGCGTACGCAATCAATCTAACGCTCGCACTTCCTCACAAAGCAGAGGTGGGATCAAAGGCTCGCAGGAACATATTGCCGTTTAACGAATGGCTGTGGTCCGGCACATCTAACAGTCGAAACGTGCGATAATTGTGGCTGGTGTGTGGGGCTCGGTAGACGGCCTCGTCCACGCTATACGAGTATGTAACCTCGCCAAACGGCAAAAGCGCTGTCGGCCCTGCACGTCCTTGATCAACTCGCGGTTTCTACCAAGGAGATGTTCTTGCCTCTTGTACCATCGATCGACCTCGGCCGTAACGGAGCCAAACAGAGCAAGCTCATTTTCGGTGATACTCCCGCTCTCCGCGCACGGATGCAGGAGTAACGCCTGCGTTAGACACGTGTGACACACAGCAAACAATAATGACGGGACGGCGTCATGGGGTACAACGCGTCAATGTTCCAAAGGTTGGCCCGTCCGTTGCGCTCGGGACGTCCCGTTCCGACCGCTTATGTTTTCAATGTGCTGAGTCAACGTGCCACGTAAGGGAGGCTGCGTGCTTCCAAACGTACTTGCCGAGATTACGGCTTCGATCTGGCCGCCACCGTCACTAAGCTGCCCTTCCACACGCCCTGCCCCCGCAGCCTGTACTCAGAGGACCCATACCATCGTACGTTTTGCAACAATACTTACCACGACGAGCTATCGTACAGCATTGCGTTATTTCCCACTCGAATTTGCAGGGAACTGCGCTGGTTTGGACGCTTCCGGTGCTATACTGGTACGTCTCCCACGCGGACAAACCAAACATCGTTGTGTGGTTGCAGTCGTTGGCAAACAAGAGGGGGTTAAGCGTGCCACACTAATTTTGAACCCTTCCACCAAGAACAGCGCTATTGCCCCCTCAACACGAACATTTATACCAGCCTCCGATGAACAGTGCGGGTAATTCCCCCAGATACACGATTTCTGCTGTTTTTTGCGGCAGGCGATCAACAAAGCAACCTCACCTCCGTGAAGTCCCGATCACAGAGAATGGGCCGCACGGCATCCGACGTCATCGCTTTCCTTCTGAGCAACCCTGACTGCCGCAACGCCCGTAGGAGTTCCGACCTGGGCACCGATGAAACCACCTCCTCCTTCCGGACAGAATTCTGATTGTCATCCTCCTCCTCTTCAGCACGCATAGCTCCTCTACCACCCTCTCCCCTCCCGCCTCCCATATCACCGCCCGCTATTCCTCTCTCCTCCCGAGCCAAGCTTTTTACAGGGCTCGTCACCAACGTGGAGTTTCCGACGGCTTTATCCTGGGCTAGAACCAGTGCGTCATGGCTCGTGGAGCTGTCAATAGCCGCTGGTACTGGTGTCACGGCGCTGGCTGTGCGGCAAGCTGGGGCGGTTCCTGTGCGAGAGCCTTCGGGTGGGGAAGCCTCGCTATTTCCACCAGCTGTAGCTGTATCAGTCTGTGAGGATAGGACGGATCTATTCCGAGACGACCTAGCGTGACCGATATGAGCCGTCCCGTCGAAACTACCGCCGCCACCGCCGTCTGCTTCCACTGTGCCTTCGCGCCCTTTCTCTGGTACGGTGGCCGGAGGATCGTTTTTCTTGCTGGCTGAGTTTATGGGCAGGAAACGTGAAGGTCCCGAGTGTTTATCGACACCGGCGGTGACTGAGCCGGGTGTAGAAGGTGGTGATAAACTGGCGTGCCAAGCCGAGTCTACCACTCGGAAGATCTCCCTAACCAATGCGACCGAAAGGGTTTCGAAGCCCAACAGAAGTTCATGGGTGGGGCGGGCGGGGTGGGTTGAACGGGCCCGCCGCTTAAAAGGCGAGTGGCGCGAACGCGCTGGAAGCAGCGAGAAAACACCCGTGCAATTATTGCTCTACCTCGTGTTGTGTGCGTCACAAAGGTCGACAAGTGTATGTTGACTCCAAGGCATGCGCAAGGTTCGTTTAATACTCGGAACGAGAGCAAGCACGGACGTTCTTAGATGCACAAAAATTGAACAACCATAGACGGCCAAGGGGGTGGTCGATATATCAATCCAGTCGACACGAAAGCTGAGCCGTTCCACGGTATCGGTTGCAAATTTCAAGCCAAACGGTGGACGACTCACGTGGGGTTCTCAACTGAAGCTACCCCAACATACTAAGAGCTCGATATGTATTTCTTAGTATTCTTCTCCTAGATATTGCAACTCATGGGGTTGCGTATCCGGCTTAGCCTACAATATTTTCGACCTCGGTTGATGAGAGGAGTATAAAGCTTTCTACGCGAGAATTCTCATCAATTTCCGTTGCTGCCCGTGCCGACATGTTGTGCCACCGTTTCTTAGTCACCGAAGTTAACCTCTTCCCCCGAGTGTCACCTGAGCAAAGAGTCCGTATCTTGTTCGAACTTGCGCTGAGCTTTTATGGTGATGTCTTTGTTCTTCATGTCTTGGGCGGAGGTCTCCAGTCCGTACAAGAATCGACCCCCGGGACGCATGTTCTGCCAGAGTCAATACGCATGCCGGGGGATTGACCATTGCGAAGTGTTTTGGCTATGCACCAGGATGACAAGTATTTCATACTAAGAGCATGTGTTGGGGTTAGGATATTGTGCGGTATACTTCCGTACGACCAGTATGCTTCACCGCCTAGCATACCGACAATTGCATCATTTCTGCAGTGAGGTTGTGGTAACGGTCGTGGCATTTCCTAAAGACCGTGAACGCTCAGAGATAGGCAAAACTTGATCCTGCCGTCGCAGCATCGTACGTCGGAAGCGCACGCTGTCTAGCTAAACATCGACACAGTGCGTCCTCCACGTGTATACAGTATAAGACCGAGCTAACATGGTGGCGATTTCCAGTCCTAAACACAGATACTGTATACTAGGTAAGCACGTATAGCTCCCGGCGGTGTGGCAAGGGAGGGGGCTTATTTATTGCAACTTTACATCGACTCCCCTCAAACCTAATCGAACGAAGATCACTAGGCGGGTGCTTCTTGGTTCGAGGAGGGGCCTTCAGAAACGGCATACAATTTACACATATTTGCAATCCTACCGATAGTTAGTACACACAGGTGGCCGGGGGGGGGGGGCTTGCACAATATGGGTGTACGATCCTCCTTGTGGGGAGATTGAAGAATTTACCACGCGAATAGGCGTACGGGATTGAGAGGTCGTCGACACTTTATGGGGTTCGCTATATTTTTTAATATCCCCGCAAGGATTACTTTACACCCATAGCGTGCAGGGGAGGGGTCGTGGCTACCTGGGCGGCAATAACGGTCAGTTTTCGATCGGCTCACCCGGCCCGAAATGAAAGACTCTAGCCCTATAGCCCCCTTGCTCGCGCTGCCGACACCGTTCATGTTTTCGCCTTCGTGATGCAACGCGATGGCCTTCGCCATCAGATCGGGGTCGCCGCTGCTCGTCACCAAGTGACGGAGGATCCAAGTCTTGAGCTTGTTTCTGGAACCAAACGAGCGATGTATCAATATGTGTTCAGGATACCTTTTGGAGAGTTTTTCCGTCCCAGTGAGCGGGGTATATTCGGAACAAATGAACCAGCGCATCCATATCATTGCATATATATTCAAGTGCTGACTGTCTATCGATCGCGTCAGCGATTGTTGGCAGCGACGGAAGGCTGCTGCGGAGAGCTGAATGATTCATCAAGCTTAGCTCGCTTGAGGCTTCAGAGTGGGCATTTGGCGGAAAACCCTATTGCGGTAGTAAATAGGGCCAAATTTTGTTGGTAACAATAGGTAAATATATAGGGGGGTTTTTTTGTCGTAGGTCCTATTTTCTGTGTCCACCCGTAATAGTGTCGAAAGCAGCAGCAACGACCACTGCATGATCGCGGGATGGTACAAACTAGTGCCCGGAGTAACACTGCAAGGAGGCGTAACGGCGCAGGGAAGTAACACGATACTACCCGTACTGTTGAGTAGTTATCACTGTTCGCAGAAGGTTGACAAAACCAACGCCGCCGTTGTTCTGGTCGCGCTACTTCTCGGGGTCCCAAAAGGGGGCGGCCCCTCGAGGACAGCACGAAAAATTGTGGGGACGAACTACTTAGCACTGAAGTGGGATGTGAAAGGTGTTCAGCTTGTACCAGGGTTGTGGATGACGGTGGGCTGATCAACGCGTGTTTGTCCCGAGGAGCGCAAGCCTAGAAGGGAACGCTGGGGCCCTCCCGTGTCATTGCAATAGATACAAGGGATTTGTTTCACCTCTCGCCACGCTTCCGAGAGTCTTCCGCCCGCTCCTGCCGGCGGGCGGCATTCTGCTTTCGGCGCTCCGCCCGGTGCTCTTGATCCTCAGCCACTATCTCCTCGTTCCAGCAATTTACCTAACCCCGGGGGCCAGTGCCAGAGAATGAGAGCTACTGTACTCAAGATGATGCACATTTAAGCACATGTATGCACTACGCTGGCACAATCAAGCGATTGGAACTTCTCCCTTGCAATTAGCTGCAGCGGGGGGGGGTTCTCGGGTTTGTTCTTCGCGATCGCTACATCGCCTTCTCCCTCGCTGACGGGCGTAGACGGGAAGGGATACCAGAAAAATGCTTGGACAAGAGGAATGTATGCGCTTGGCTCGTTGTTTTCTGCTTTTTTCACGCCCCAAAACGCAAGAACGCGGGAAGTCGCCCTTCTGTTCAACCCCTAAGGGTCGTGGTATATTCAAAAAGTCGGAGTTCAGTGTATTTCAAGCCTTAAGCGTTTCCTGCTGAAACAGCTATTACTACTACGTCACCAATACGTTCGCATCGTGCCTTTTAGACTAGTTTCGTCCCTCGTTCGCGGGCGTGCAAGATCTGGATCGTCGAGATTCACTCTGGTCAGGAAACCGAAACACGCACATCTCGAGAAACGTAGAAACTAATGTAGACCCCGGTCATTGAGCCACAAACCATGGTGTCGTCTGCAACTGAGTTACAAACCTTCACAGCGTGCTGATGGTCTCCGAACGAATCTGATGTAGTCGGGTGAAAAAGTTGTGAATCGTCCACTCGAAGGTACCGGACTGAAGCAACCACGCCGCCCGTAGTCGGACACGACCCTACTCACCTCGTCCGAGGGCAGTCTACGGTAAGGGAACCTCGTCCGGGTCAACCCGCCACTCTTTTGCTTGGCCTTGATTTTCCGTCTCAGCAACACCTGTCAATTTTATAGAGAGGCAACAAGGCATTGAGGGGAGAGGGGAAGGGGGGGCACCGTTGGTTGGGCGATAGCAGCTGGTTTGTTTTGGAGGGTACCTTGCAAGGGACCTGCTGTCAGAGAGACGATGCAGACGATGTTACCCTTATTGTGCTGTTGTTATTGCTTTCCAGCATCATTTACGCCTATATAGGCCAAGCGTCAATGTAAAAGGGTTGATGGTCTGCCCTGACTCCTCATTACGTCTTCATTTCTAAATACATTCCCCCGCGGTCGGTATTCAGGTTAGGGTTAGGGTGGCTGATATTGCAGGCTACACTAACGCTTCATTTCGTCTTCATGCCCGTGAAGTTTCTTAGGCTGTCGGAGCTAAGATTAGGGTCAGAATCAGGCTTTGAAGTCGAGCATATCTCAACCATGTCGTCCCCACTGGGCCGGGGCTTATACAGCCCGCCCGCTGTATTTTCCGACTGAATTTCTGCCATATATTTCTGGATACTATATCCACGACGTGTTTACCCTGTACTACGATCCAACTCCTGCTGGTTAGTATACCGTCGAATCCGGGCTGGCAACTACAGTCAGGAGACCTGCCTTCTTGATTGTTCGGTCTCGGGTTTTCATGGCCATATACTGCTTGGGGTTCAAGCGTCTGCCATCCGCGGTTCCTTCCGCCAAGAGGTCCTGTGCAGCAAAGGATATCAAACAATTGGGAACGGGGGTTGTCTCTGGTACCAAGCATACGCATCCAAGACCTTTCTGCCGGCCAAATGATGGTTGATTGACCACGGGCAGAACGAGTTGCTGGAAGGACGAGTGGCGAAGATCGTGGCTACTTGTTCTAGGAGGTTCGCACGATACGTTGCCTGTGTGAGGATAGGTTTTATTTTGAAGTTTCGGGTGACACCTTTCATCGCCAAGCTTAGCCAGCAGGTCCAACGTTGGCATGCCTATAGGCCTTATGGGGACAGGACCGCGGGGATGAAGTACTCGCGGAGGGTGACACCGCGACCGCGTTAATGCCATCGTGTTGCGAAACGCTGCTGAAATACACCATCCCCCTATGCTTGCTATGTGCCTGTCTGGCCGCCTACCCTGCCGGCGTTCTCGCTACTGCAACTGGCGATCGATGAGAAAAACAGGCGATGCGCTCTTGTTTCCGCCCTTGTGGTTTTGCACGTGGGGGTTTCCATGCAGGCTTCACAGCACCGAGACAAATCATTGGGACAAATCACTGGGGGGGGGATGCTTTGAGCGACGCCCCGCACCAAACGAGACGGTCGGATCGTGCTTGCTTCGCGAGCCTGCGCATGAAAGAAGCACATGCGATTGCCTTCTTTCTTATTGGCTATTCTATACCAGGTACAGCGAGAGTGGGGGGGTACTCAATATCAAGCATGGCCGTAGTCGTAGGACCATAAACCCACGCATCCCTACATTGCCGGGACGGAGCACATCGGACTTTCACCGACCAGGCACACAATGATTGCAGCGGGCGCGAAGCGGACTTTCACCGACCAGGCACACAATGATTGCAGCGGGCGCGAAGCGTCTTGAGGTGCCCCGGCAAGTCGCAGGACGAGGGAGCTGCATCCCACTAAGAACCTCTTGTGAGGCGAGGGGGCTACTAATAAGATGCATAGGGAGTAACTACAGTAGGAATGCTGTACTGGATAGCGTTTCACGCTGCGTTTGCCCGATGGTTGGGTGCGTTGCTTGCGCACCTGATACTGAAGCTCCGCGTGTTCCAGCTGTTCGTTCAGGCTCATGAACCTCCGGCTGGGTAAGGGGGTGGTTTTGTCAGCCAATGCCGTTTCCAGCTTCTCCTCTTCTTCTATTCGTATGAAACAAAAACAGTGGAAGTCCGATGCAAAATAACAGTGGTAACGCGGGTGTGTCTATAGTAGCACTTATATTGGCTGATGGTGGATCAGCGTTCGATTCGCGTCTCTAGGTTCAGCTGCATCCGGTCGCCAGGGGGCATCCCGGGAGCATCCCCGCGTTTCCCATGCGGGTATTGATCACCTCATTCAGGCGCTTCAAGCACCGCTTTTACGTTCAGCGGGTCACTACTCGTATGTGGATAGGCTGTGTCGATCTTTCCGCCGATAATGATTGTTTCGCCTTCTTTTCGCCTTCAGAAAAACGATTCGGGACCCCCAGGTATAGTGGCTAGAACAGTCACGAGTTCGTCATTAACATGCATTTATTTCTGAGCACGTGACGCACAATTGCAATGAGTTCCGACCCCCAAGAACCCCCAGCTTCCCTTGTCTCGATTTTTTGCGTGTTTGTCACGTTTTCCCCCTGAAGTCCCGAAGCGCAACAATCGGATAGAAACCGCTGCTTAACCCTTATACCGTAGCAAACATGTCCCTGCGCTAGTTCCAAGCATTTTTCCCAGTCAAGGCGGATGCGGTTTTGAAGGGAATAAATGTGGCTAACAAGGACGGGGCTTTTTTTATGACTGGTTGGCATGTCCACGTTCAACACGGAGCTCGTGTCCTTCGGATTTTAGAAGCAACCGCAAGCAATTTAGCGGGCAATATGGATACACTATTAATAGGTCGTGTCGACATCTGTTCCGTCAATAGAAGCCTTTCGATTTGTCGCCTTCTGATGGAGAACAAACCATCGAACAAACAACCGACTTGAGCGTGAAAAAGAGGACGGGGAGTGGCATACCGCGGTTCATGGTACATATCAGTGGAAGCTGTGGATGTGTAGCAAATGGACCCTCTTACCCCCCTTATACGAAACCGGACGTACCAGAAGCCAAGAAGTCTTCCTTCTGCTGCTGCCGCGCGGCGTCTTCGCGCCTGCGACGAGCCTCAGTTTTAGTCATGTGCCGGGAACGTACGCTGCGCCCGAAAAATGCCGGAGAAATGATGTGGCACCAGTACCCCTTGGAGATTTGGAGCGGTGGAATTAAAAACACCCCACGGGGAGAGTGCGTCGTTGAAAAACGTGATACTTGTTTACTTCGCAAATTTTCACTCCGCAAACCCCGTCAAAACGCGGTTCGAATAAACCTGGCGAGTTCTAACTCTCCCCGACAAAATCCGCCTCCCAATGACGTGATTTCAGCAGAGCTAATGCATACCTGGTACAAACGATGATGCTGCCAAGAGCATTCCGAATGCTGCAGAGCGCAATTGCAGCCCCCCTTGATAGAGAGGCAACGACAGCAACTGTCGTTACGTACAGTAGTGCGTCCTTTGCTTGGGTAGCGATATCGGGGTAGTATTTTTACGGTCAAACAATTGCGCTAGGTGGGCTTATCAGCTTAGTAACCACCCACTCTCACACCGTTGGAATGACATGTACTTGTGTCTTGTCAGTCAGACCAGAAAAAGGCACATTTCAAACGTTTCGTTACCATCTAAACGTGCCTTAAGTTGACGATCAGACTGCCACATCATTACTCGCGATACTTAATTTATGCCAAATCGCCATGGAATTGCTCATCGGGCTGCCCCTTTTTTAATTTATCAAAAGCCAGTTTTTCGAGTGAGGTATAGAGTTTGTTTAGTTTGCCGTAGCTTGCGTCACAGACACTCGCCAACATGCCGAAGATGCACCCCTTTGTCACAACGCAGACGCATATGGTGCACGTGACAAACCATTCAAGCCGCTAAGTCACGCTTTCTCCGTTGTACGGTTCGGGGCATGGAAGAAGCTGTCGGCGGGCTAAAGCTACGTCTTCCACGATGAAAGCTGAGACTTCGTGCAACTCTCCACCAACCGTATCGTAGGGGCTACGGTGAGCGACGGGGTCGCATACTGTATCGATGGAGCATTATTTTACGTAACATAACCACGTACTGGCATGAAACAGGGCCCTTGCCCCATAGCTGGTAATACTCCGTGCGGGTCTGTGCTGCCGAGCACCGTGGTACCAGCGATGGTGGCGGTAAAGGGGGCGCTAGAGGACGTATTCTTGGCCCATTTATCGGTTCGATTTGCAAGCAGGGGGCAACCTTTGGCACATTAATCGACTGCACCGTACCTCCCATGTACTCATCACGCGGCCGCGACCAGCAGGGCGCCAATGGGCGCTAAGAGTCGTGTGTGTCAATCCGCCCCGCAAAAGGTCGCTCCCCTCCGCTCCCGCCTGGAGAGCGATTAACCGCGCCACCGCCTCGGAAGGCGTCTGTCACATACATGAGGGATGCGGCGACCGTTGGTACAAGACATAAATTACCCAAACGGGCACCAGGTATGAAAGCTAGGTTGAGAGTCGCAGGCAACCAAGAAGTTCGAGGATCATAAACGTAGGCCACAACTATCCTTACAAGCAAAAGGTCAAGCCTGTACTAGCTTTCTTGTGTTCTCCTATTTTAGGTGTCTCGCACTGTCTACTATGTTGATAGACGCGGTAGCTCTCAAGCTTGTGTTGTCTCGGCAAGGACGTGGGGGTGGGCACGGGGGTACAAAACCGAGTTCGAGAGATTCAAGGCGTTTACGAGATGACAGGGGCTGTACGTTTAGATATGTGTGAATGTGGCATTGTTTGCGTTCGTATGGGTGCAGTCTTGTATAGGTGCTTCCGGAAATCGACTTTGTGTCAATACGTACGTTGATAGAGGGCACGAAGGTCAAGACGAAGGGCGTAGGTAAATGTCCCTCGGCCTTGTGAGGGGCATTGAGCATAGCTCCCGGACTACGGCACAATCAGCGAGGGTTGTTATCTCCCTGTAAAGCTTACCTGTGACATCTCGGACTGAGTTTCGCCGAATACAGTTAAACACTTGAAGCAAGGCCCCAAACACCAGGCGGCCAGGACTGCCACAACGCCCCGTGCCTCGTTCTTTCGTGAATGATACTTTAAATATCCAACGTTTCTCACGTGCCGTCAAGTGAAGTTTCAGTAGGGATTATGCTGCCACGATGGTCTGCAGCGGTGTTGTACCTGACCGTACATTAGATCGACGTTCACTCGTGTTACGTGCCTTACTCCCCTGCGGTCGGTAGGCGAAGCTCCGACACCCCGTGCCGCCACCAACGATTGTCAGCGTAACTGTCGTGATCTCATTCCCAGTGGCATTCGATGGCGGCGGTTCTGGAGCAGCTCGCATTAAGGCCTCCCTGGTCGCGATAGATTCCCTCCTCGAAGGAACAAACAACGCTGGCGTAAGCTGGGCTTTCGCCTTATCATCCTCGTCATCGGTGACCCACGAACCGTCTCCTTCCTTTTTTGTATGGTCTCCATGGGGGCTCGTCACAGAGACACGACGGTCGCGGTTATCATCCGGCGCCTTCGAAAACAGGACGTCAGTATTGTCTTGCGGACGCTCGACTCCTTCGGGCCGCCGCAGTGCCGGCGAGTGCTGCGCCCCGGCTACGGCCGTACTTTCGTATTGTATCTCTCGTGCCGCTTCCGCGGTCAGGGTCCGGGGGAGATAGCCGCCAGGGCCGAAGAGCGCTCTCGCACGCTCCACCCTTCCCGCCAGTTTTAATTCGTGGAGGGTGGGTATACGCTCCCGGTGATCCATGGCTGCACGCGCGACGGAAGCAGACACAATTCAGGGGCGTTGAGGGGGAAGTACTCGCCCGGACAATGGACTGGATGGGTCGTTTAATGTTTTAATGCACAAGAGAAATAATCGAGCGTTGCAGAGGCTAGAAAGGCAGAAGGTGGGCAGCGCAATAGATATGTACAATAGGCATTGCTTTGTGAGGTTGGAGGCATTTTTGTGTGTATTTAAGGGTTGATATTTTAGAAACCGAGTCACAGATGTATCCATGGAAAGAATGAAAACAAATGTTCGGCATGACTGAAGCGGCTCTACAACCATGTTGTAACACGTTCGCGAGACGGGAGAATTGCCCGCTTCCTCTGTCGGAAGTATGTGCTGACAATATCCACCTATTCAATGCGAGCCGCCGTCGATCATTGTCCGTGGGAGGCGAAGTATCGCAAGACATCTACAAGGTTCGGGTACCATCGTAACTTCACCAACGACGGTACCCTCGCGTTTCGTCCCTATGGCATGTTTAGGCAGTGCTGCCGCTCGAGCGAGCCTCTGCCTATTTGCATGTGTGCCGAAGAAAACCCGATTACAAGCTTGCGCGAGATTTTTCCCCTGGATAGCTTTCCTCACCCGAACCACCACCGCATTTATCGCCATCAAACGTGAAACACATTCTTGATCCTCATCGTATCATATCGGAGCAATCAAACAAACCTAGAAAACCCGAGGATGTACCCAGGATGTCGCCAAGTGGACACAAGCGATACCAAAATCGCTGTTAAAAGGTGTATGGGACGTTTAACAGTCATTTGTGGAGTTCACGCGCCTTTCATGACACTGTCCTTGGCTTGCCACGTTTTCATGAAGCGGTTCCCTCGAAGGGTATCTTGAATTGCCTCCTGTACCCTGCCAAACCAACGACCAAAAGAAAATAAAACAAAGAATCGCGCGCGGGGGGGGGTGCATCCCTCCCTGTGCGCAGTTTTGACTGAGATGTTGGCAGGCTACATTAGGTCGGGTGGATCGGTACTCTACTGTGGTAATCATGCGTTCCGAGAACCAGACACTGGGACCCCAACCAATGCCCACGGCTTGGATCTCGATTGTTTTGTGGTTAGATGCTATCAGCTTGTGCTCAGCAGGGGCTTGTATTCAGGTCCTGGACAGGGCGCGAGCGCTGAAATCATCAATGACGAACACACCACCTGCATCTATAAACCGGAATGAAGCGATACGGCCGATTGTTTTATAAGCACAGCGCCCGTGTCGTTCAGATGAACCGTTCGGCTGGAAATGTTTGCTCCTGTGTACCATGCACACCACCGACGTGCGCCAAAAACCACGCTAAACCCAATCACCCCTGCGAAGAGGTTGTTCTAAAACCAATATGATCCCGAGTAGCTTTTTCCCAGAAAGTGGGTGCAAGTTATAAATGGGTCAGGCAGACTTACGCAGGGTCTTGCTTGCGCCCGTCGTCGACGGCCTCGAATATCATCCCCTCGACGTGACGGAGGCTTCTGAGCACGTGGCCTCCCTTCTTTGTGACACGACCCAGTATCCCCCAATCGTCGCGGTTTCCTGCTCCAATACCCACCGCCTGTTTCGTCCAAAAGCGATCGCATGGTGCAAACTTGACGGAACGGTGTGATTCGTGTTCGTAAGCCTATCGGATTTACTGCAGTGCTCCCACCAACTCGCAGTACACCGCTCAGACCTGAGGTACTTAGCAGGACAGGTCTACTACGGTTGTTACTTTTTGCAGACCGCCTGAGAATGCCCTTCGTGGGCGGCCTTTGCCGACGTTTGTTCGCTTGCGCTTGGCCTAAACTCGTCTGGTGTCCTAGACACCTTGAAAACGACAGAGAATGTGTCAACAAAACTACGCAATGCAAGGCGCCATATATGCCTGCTATTGGCCTGATCAAATAAGGCTATCAAGTACCGCTACGGGGTATATTAGTGTTCGGAAATCATTCCTGTTATACCACCAACCGCTTAGGGTACCTTTCCTGGAGAATTCCGTTCACGTCGTCGTTTCTATTTCTGGAACATGGAACAAGACACGGTTTCGGTCGCAGACGCAGCCCTTTAACGATAAAGAGGGGGACCAAGTATCGCCTCCGATACCTTGGGAACGAAGTCGGTGGCTGGCACCAGCGCAACTACAACCCTTCCTCCCTCTCGTGGTTCCCAGCATCACGCGAGAAAACTTTGAGCACCGAGCTCCAACGACCATGGAACGCCACCGCCTGTCGAGGGATCCCTTAGAATGGCGCATAGTACGGTAGTAGCACATGTTGTGAGGCTCTTCACTTGAAGAGCTCCAACCGGAGTTCGGAAAGAAAAAATACGTAAGCTAAGCCCGATGCACTATCCCCGGGCCCACAGGTACCACCTGTGCCTAAGATTCGTTTTTGTGACCAGTCGCATTGGGTAGCTCCTGCGTTCGAGGACACATGTCAGGGAGAATTGTTTTGGCGCCCCAATCGTGCAATCTCTCGAATGCTCGAACAAACTAAGCTTCTGACGCAGACCACAGCTACCCTGCTCTGGTCGGTGAAAACCCGACGTGTTCCGTCCCGGCATTGAGAGCATACGAGGGTCTATGGTCATACGACTACGGCCAAGCATGAAAATAAGTACCCCTCCCCCCCCACCCCACCCCCCGAGCCCCCCACCCGCGGAGACTCACAATACCGTCCGCCGTAGTTTTGTCCGCAAAGTTGATTCGCATTTTCACAACTTCTTCTCCCCCCGTTGATATTCCTCCGGTGAGGGCCTCTCTGTCGACCCCACCACAGTCATCGTAGATGTCGCCCAACCCCAGCGCCCCAGCTGGATCCGCACGCTCTCGCTGCCGCGGCGGCGTGTTCTTTTCGTTCGATACACTGGTCGCTATGGGAAAATGGCCCTTAGCGGTTTGAGGGGGTGGCCCACCGGAATTTGGCGCTGGTTTCTTAAGTGCGGCGGCCGTTGTTGCGACAGAGTCTGGAGCCGTGAGGGGGCGAACTCCAGTCGGAGACGACGGTGGATCCGTGTTTATTTTCCCAGGGGGCGGTATGTGGTCTCCTTTGCTTCGGCCGCCGGTGCCAGACATGATCTCGTTGGCCCCCTGTTGCTGCTGTTGCTGTTGCAGGATTTCTTCGGGCCCGACAACGCTCTTCTGCTCATCTTGCGTGGGCGTTGGTGCGACCCAGGTCGAGGCAGGCGTAGGAGTATCTGCGGCAGCAGCCATGTCTATCCCCGAGAAAGCGTCGGATGATGGGTCGCGCACTTGACGGCCATAGCGTAGGGCCGAGGGGGGCCTGGTTGTCAGTGCTGTGCTGAGCTTGTTTTTGTTACCCATCTCGCCCTCGTTAGTCCGGTTAAAAACAAGATTTCCGCCACCTCCGCCGCTTTCAGCTTGACTGCCTCCTCGGTGGCCAACCCCGTTCCCCCACCGCCGCCTCTTGATTCTGGGCCCGCTTAGCAGACGTCTTGTTAAGACGGCACGGACGCCAGCCGACG
The DNA here is from genome assembly GCA_031213475.1 of Nereocystis luetkeana. Classification (NCBI taxonomy): domain Eukaryota; class Phaeophyceae; order Laminariales; family Laminariaceae; genus Nereocystis; species Nereocystis luetkeana. The sequence continues at coordinate 4,636,618 of JARUPZ010000013.1, read as the reverse complement.
GAAGCGGAGCTGACGACGCCAGCGGCTGTTTATGAAACCCGCTCTTGCGCATGCTTTTTCCGTTAGCCTCGGTCGAACGCTGCCCCGCGTCCGAAAACGTGCCTGCTTCTACCTCGAGTTGAGGAACGCTGCGTGAAAGAAGCCCCTCGGATAATGCGGTCGGTCTTTTTCTCGAAAGCTTGCGGTAGGTGTCGTCACATCGCTCGGGTCGAAAGGGCAGCGCCGAATCAGAACGATCGGGAAGAGTACCACCCATGATGTAGAAGCGAGCCTCCTCCCGCCGACGTGATACTTCCAGAGGAAAGGGCCCCCCACCACGTCGGACTTCCTCGATCAAAACCTGGCCGATGTTTTGCATCCGTGGGGAGGCCTTGTGTAGAGGTGGGGATATATCAGCATCACAACATAAGTCAATGCCCACAACTATATATACCATGTTATACGCGAAGTATGTCTACAGGGGGGAGGCTAACATATATTACGCTTCCTTTGTTTCGGGAAGACGACAAAAATGACAATTGGTTGAACAAAGCTTTGCCACAGACCTGCGGCATACAGATTGATGAAGCAAGAGTCCATGAAGCGATTGCTCGCTTTCTTGAGTCTTATGTGCTTATCCGGGGCGTGTTAACGTGTATATCATAGGAAACAAACCGAATACGGCAAGGAGCGATGCATCGAGCGAGCGTTCACCTAAAGGGTGTGCAGCCCACCTCCGACTGATACTGTTCTCCACGAGCCCGACTTGTGAGGGAGCGTACAGTGGGGCAATTTATCACGCAGAATCGGACATTCAACCCACAGACGACTAAACTCCACTGGGTCTAGAGATACTACAAGAAGACAGGAAAAGCTTAAAATATATAGTTGTGGCTAGTGACGGCGCTGGAGGGGCATCCCATCCGTCGGTGGCTGCGTGAGAACAGTTTGGTGTAAACGCTGCTTATGCCTCGGAGACCAATTGTGAGCCAGTAAGCAGGTACAGAATATAGGGAAAACAATCGCCCGGCGATGGTTCCGGATGCTGCGATCAACCCGGATAGAATCACCAATGTTTTCATCACCACTACGAATACAGGATGAAGGTGTTCCCGGAGTAGGCCAAAAAGAAGAATAGATAGTTACGAGTTCACGTGGATCCTCAAGGAATGATTACCGATGGTTGAAGCAATCGATTCAAAGTACCGAATCACCTACTTCTGGAACGTCCGGAGATATAGCTATTACGGGGAATTGTCGTAACTCAGAACCCGCGAAGAACCCAAAGCCATTTAAGCTCTTTATGCTTAGACGATCTTCTGAGTTCTGACTACTATTTATATGTTCCTCGGTAATAGGGCCGCACCATGGTGCATCTCACCATTCCACGGTGTGCTACGTATTGAAATTGGTTTCTTGCAACAAGGACTTCTACCCGTTCAGAACTTGCGGCGCCAGGCCATAGTCCAGTAGCGGTTTTAAAAATAAATATTTTCACTCGATTCCATGGCGGTGCATATCGCTAAATCGATAAGCATACAAACACAAGTCAATAAAACAAAGTCAATGCAACAAAACACCTGATACACGCGTAGGTTATTGCTAACTTCGGGTAGCAACTTTCTTGCGAGTGCCAATGGGTCGCTGAAGTCACAGGCCCTGATCATTATCTCCCTACAGCTGTAGCATGAAGACGTGTGCCACGTTAGTGGCCACAGACGGCAAAACAGATCATCAAAAAGTTTCTATGTAGTACATGAAAACATATGGAGCGCCCAAATGCCAAAAAGTTGGAGATGTCTCTAGTGAGAGGTTAGGAGCAGGAACGATGCTCCCTCCGTCTCGAAAGGGATGCGTGCCCAATGGTCGCATGACTAAGGCTAGCAAAAAGAGAGTACACTCCCCCGGTCCGCCTCAAATGCGCTTCTTAGTGGGACGGAGCGCACCCTTCATGCGACCCGCCAACACTCTCACGGCGCTTTGCGCTTGGTAGAAGCAACGTATCCCTGGTCGTCGGTGAAAATCCGGCGCACTCCGTGGCGGCGTTGTGGAGATGTGACGGTCTTTGGTCACATGACTGAGGCTAGAAACATATGAGTACGCCCCCCACTCCCTCTGCACTAAGGTCGGTCGCCAATGTGACCTGTTCCCACCCCCGTTCTCACCTGTCGAGCTTCAACGCCTCCCGCGGTGGCAACGTCCCGGACAATGATTTTCTCCCACGCATCGCGCAGCACAGAAGTGAGAACCTCGTGGTCGCGACTCTTACCCGTGGCCGGGTCCTGTTGAGCGATCGTGCCGGGAGGAGAAAAAACAGCACAATGATGCATCAATGGGTGGGCGTTGGCTCTGCTCGGGAGGGGGGTGGCGCTTTGTGGGTCGGATGTCGCTGTTACCCCCGAGGTGTCACACCCGGTGGAGAACATGTCGGTTTTGGTAGTACGCCGAAGAAGTGCTTCAAGTTCTACACACGCGGTTAACGATCGCGAATAAAAGGAGAGCGACTGTAGGGCATAGTTTACTCTCAAACGCTACATTCACGAGGGCAATATTAAAAAGAGAGAACATAGCCTTGGCCTCACGCCACCCGCGGTTTCGTATGCGATACGGCCATCCTCTAGTCATACTTTCTCCTCCTTCTTGAGCTATTTCCCGGCAAAAATGAAATGTGTAAGCCAGTCTTAATACCAGCCGCTAAAAGAGTCTTACTACCAGCCGCGAAAAGACACGCAACGGAAATGGCCAAGACCGACGCAGTTTATTCCGAACGTGTGTCTTTCATCATGAGGGAAACATACGTATTTAGCCTTGAAAGACAGTGACCCGTTGTGGGTGGGGATGCGCCCGAGCGCAGGGCGCCCTTAAACCTCATGTGCCTCCCTCCTGTACGTGTTGGGAGCTAACAGGCGATACGCGACACAATATACAGCGGATACGGCATGGCGGATACTCCTAACGCCGCAGGACCTGCATGACAGATAATTGCCCATGATCAGTAGTGGCTCCTTTGTTGGCCCCAGCTCGCCAGCGCCATCGCAGCCGCTATCCTTATGGAACCAGGGCCTTAGCCAGTCCAAGCGTCGTCAACTCCCACCATGCGTATGTGCACGATGAAAGTACAAAACCATAAGCCATGGTTTTGCGGAGGAAACATTGTCCACCACCCACCGCGACCTGTCCCCACAGCAGCGGTTGATCGAACCTCGGGATAGGCGCGACTGTGACGCCTAAGCCCCGGGATTTCGTCGGGAAAACACACGATAATAATCATCGCTGCACGTTCGTGGCAGCCGGTAGCGCTTTTCGGGGGTGTCATACGCAGGTGATCACTGCCCGTGGTGGAAAGGGTGGTAGGGTTCGAGACAAGGCTAGGCTGCTATTGGCGTCAATGGGTGTATTGGGCTGCAAGGAGGTGAACCTCGCTGACCCCGAACGTGCAACGTACCTTTGCCCTGATCGTGGTGAGGAGGTTGAACGGGGGCGGTTTGCAGGCTAGCCGAAGGGTCACCGTCGCAGTGTCCGGTGGCGGTGGTGGAACCTTCGCGAAATTTCGCACCTTAGTTAGGCAATGCGTAAAAAGGAGGGGGGGGGGGGAGGGTCCAACCCGTTTGTGTCGCTCGTTCTCGAGCGCGCGGGCTCTACGATCTAGTGAGCGGCGATACCTGCACGACGAAAATCGTCATAGTTCATGAAGCGATGGAACCGGGGCACGACTATTGACTTCCCGCCCGACCAGAACTATTGGTCACATTTTTACGCCTATAGGGAAACCGCCAGCTCCAAGGCCGAGAAAACCTGACAATCTGCTCGCTATCTGAGACATTTCGTCAGCTCTGACTGCATCATGAGTTTTAAAGCACCGAGGGCATGTGTTTATTCGCGTGCCGCCGTGCGTTCACCAAAATTAGAAAGTCGCAGGTATCGTCCTACCGAAGGACTTGTTTCCCGACATATAGGGTGTAGCGTTTGTCAGCAGGCCATTGTCAGAATCGTTAGGCGTTGTGCTGCTGTCCGAATATCAGAAACAAAACGTCTCCGTTGTTGTCTTGATTTCGAGGATTGCATGAACCGTTTACATACCGAACCGGCTACTTGTCGTTCAGAAGGACTTGCGTCCCCGCCTGGAGCTTGTCAACAGACCGCGTACCTGAATCGACAGACTAAATAATGATGTCACTTTTCCGGGTGTACGATCTCCGTTGTGGTCTGTCCCAGTTCGAGGGTTGCTTGATTTGCTGTGATATCGAACCCGACCGCCGGCATGTGGGTGATAAATAGCCTATTACGTCCGCGGTCCACCCTAAGTGACGCCAATCAAGCGTGGCCGTTGCCCACTCGGTGTGTGGAGTACGGCCATACCATACACCCGCGCACAAAAAACGTATTCCCCGCTGCAGTATACGGTATATTACAGCGTCTAGTACGAAAAAAGGCGAAGGCTCAATAATTCGGACGACTACTACAGCACTTACCGTCGGTGCCGGCGCGCGTTGGCTTTCCCGCCGAAGCCCAATCGCCTTCCCCACCCTGACCAACGAAGTTTTCGCTGCAGCCAGTGCCTCCGCGCCAATAACCCCTGTGCGAGCGCGCGAGTTGGCGGAGTCTCCGCCCTCGATCCTGAGCGCCAGCTTACCCTGTTCGCGGTTTTTCCACATCGGCAATCGTGTTTTTGTCGACAAACCCACACATTTTGTCGACCCAACTGGACATTCTGTCAACAAATACGGTGCAGACATTTTGTCCACGAAAATTCAGCCGTTTTCTCGCTAAATCTACTGTATTGTAGTTACTCGATCAAAAAAATTGGACATTTTCTCAACACATCTACTTCAGACTTTTCGTCAACAAACCTAGACCTTTCTCGACAGCCTCGTGGATGTTTTCGCAACAAGAAGTCCAACTAGTTATGTACTGGGCGTGACTGGGCGTGCAAGTGTTTCTGCACTAAGCACGATTGGGTAGATATCGTAGAGACAGAGCACCCGTTGGGGGTTCCTTCGGAACTGCTCCATATTCTGGAGAGAGGAGGGAGGCACTTCCGGTGGTGTAAAGTTCTGCTGTGGGAATGATGTCCCCGATCTCTCGCTTTAACTTGAGTAGTAAGGCACCGGATGTGCGCATCAAAAAGCGAGCATTTCGAAGACAAGCGAACCTGCAGCACCGGGCGCAGAGAGTTACAACTCTAGAACTGCAGCACTAGTTCGCAAACCACGGGAAAATTTTCAGCGTTCTTAGCGTTGTAGGGGTGAAACGCGTTGTCGGACCCCAACAGACACCACACCAGCCTCACCATGGCCCCGCCCGGGCCTGATCTCATTCGACACCCTGTTCCCACATATTGATGCAGAATGTAGCTAGCGTAGCTTGAGTGTTTTCTCCAATTACTGTATGTTGTAGTATGAATTATAGAGCTCTTCAACCGGGGAGCCTCAAACCAATGAGGTGCTGCCCCTACGATAGAAGCATGCCTTCCAAGTACGCACCCCGAGTCCCCGCACTTGCTCGTCCAGAGAAGCCACGGCCGCCAGCGCCACCGAGTCCGATGGAGCGTCTGGCCGCCCTAGCTTGTCTCGTCCACCTCGCTTGTCATCATGCATCGCCTGGACCCTCTCAGCGTTCATCGCGGGCCCTCTCGAAGCCGCCGCAGACTTTGATATTCGCGGTGATCCCTTCGATACCCTGGGGTGGATGGGAGACGGCGGCTCACCGCCGAGGATGTTGCCGTCCTTCTTGTTGCTCACCGCGTGCCCTTGCTCGCTCTTCAACCCCGCTGCCGCTGTCGCTTCTCTCACTTGCGGTGGTGGAGTGCGCGGGGTAGTGGCAGTGCTTGGGCGGGGTGTCGTGCCGGCCTCATCTTGCCCACCTCGTGCAACAGTTGTTGTTGCTGCTGCTGCTTTTGTTGACGGCGAAATGCGCGTGTTCACAGATACATTGTCTGACCCCGGTGTGTCCTCTTCTTTTGTAGTTGACGCTTGGATGGTTTCTTCTTTTTCTTCTTCTTCTTGTCCTTCCGAAGCCACGACGGCCGAAGACATCGACTCGGCGGCGGCGTCACCAACGGGAGCGCCACTCGATGCTAGCCTTGGAGACAGACCGGTGAAAGCCACAGACTTCAGAGAAGCGGCGAGGTCTGCAGGAGTAGACTGCTCGCCGGCAGCATCCGCCACCGCCTTTTGCTCCGCCTCCACTGTCGCCTTCAGAACACCCTTGCCTCGTCCATCAATCTTGGACTGAAACACCTTCACTGCCGACGACTTTCCCTGCTTGATCCCGCCAACGCTAGAGGAAAACCCCGCGTTCAGTTCGCGCTTGAGGTCGTCCAACGACCGGACCCTGGCCAGCGTTTTGACAGAAGGGAGCCTAGGGAGAGATGGGGCGTGCGCCAGCCCCTCGTGAATCATCGCCGGTAATTCGAACCGGAGATTGGCGAAACTGGAAGTCTGGGAAAAACGGAAAATCGCGCGGGGTGGGGACATATGCGTGGGGCACGAAAAGAAGCGGTCATCCACACTCCGACGACCGATACCCCTGAACTCAGCAGGGGACTGGGGCCGCGATCGAGCGGTCACCCACACCTCCACACATGTACCCCTGACCCAGCCGGGGCACCGAAGCCAGCATGGATGCGCACCAGGCTAAATAGGGGGACTCGCAGAAGCACACACAGGTATCGAAAGACAGAGTAGTGATATATGGTGACGCTCTTAGCAGGATTCTATGTCGCATGCATGCCTACACATCGGTATGAAACCCTCTATGCTATCCCGGGATGGCCCCAGACGCCACAAAGAAGAAGCAAGCGGCATACCGGTACACTGTCGACGCGTTTCCTATCGTTTCTTTATTTCGACAGCGTGCCCTACGTGAGCGCCTGAGGCGTGGTGGCACGGTCGCCGAAAGTCCCGCTATACACGTTATCGCGATGTGCGTGAGGCCTGAAAACACGCCGGCTTTTGGTCGCCGCAAAAACGAGCCAGTATCCAGCAAAAGAATGAGTGAGACACGTCGGATAGCGGAGGTGAGAACAGGCGCTTATTCCCTGCTGCTTTCATACATCCTATCATGAATGGAGCCTGGCGGTACCGATGCACAGCTATTATTCATGGTGTGTAACAGAAATCGTTTTTTACGGCAGGCAGCAGCATTTGTACGGCAACCGTTGTCTGCCACGACAGACCTAAATCGACACACGACCCTCATCTTATGTTAGAGTTGTGGTGGGCTTACGCTATATCAGGTATAAAATTGCCTGCCCGCCGGAAAAAGCAAACGAATGACAAACAAAAACAAATTAAACTAAATTAATCTAAAATATATTAAATTAAATAGAATGAAATAAAAAAAGAAGAAAACGAGAATAATGCGACGAACAATCAGGTGAAGGTGGTGTCTCGTGGTGTCTCGTGCCCGTGTTAGTATGATACCGTCGAGGGTTCCTGTCGCCCCCCCCCCCCCCGGCAAAACATGCCGCTCACTACGTGAGCTAGACAGTTAGGCTACCATTTTTTTTATTTTTTTAGTGGTCGCCCACAGCTGGGTGTCGAGTTAGATCTTTTGTGAGAGGTAAAGAACCTTTACTCCGCACAAGGGAATTTATCGTATCATGTAGTTTTCGTGGTAAGGCACCCAAGAGGCAGTTACATAATACTCCCATTGCTTTCTCTGGAAATGCCTACGGTGGGAATGACGTTAGCTCATAAAAGCTGTAATCCATATGCAAGACCGCTCCACAAGCGGTTCTTAGTAGGATGCAGCTCCAGCTTACCCTTCATGCGACTCACCGGAAACTTCACGGCGCTTCGCGCTTGGTGCAAGCAATGTCTGCCTGGTCGGTGAAAACCCGACATGCTCCGTCCCGGCAATATAGGGATGCGAGGGTCTATGGTCATACGACTACGGCCATGCATGAGATCGAGTACATCTCTCCTATCGAGTACACCCCCCCCCCCCCCCCCCCCCCGCTGCAACGGGTCTCACCTTCGGCAGCAACGTTGTTGGAGCTGGCATTGGGATTTTCTCGACGGTTTTCGGGCCCCAAGGAATTGCGCTGCCGGCCTATTATGTGCCACAGCAGTCGCCGGACGAGGTCAAAAGGGGGGTACGGTACACGGGCAGCGCGTTTTGGGCCAATGATAATTCTGACTGATGGGGCTTTCCTTCGACTACCACTATGGGTCGGAAATATTCAAGGCCCATGTAGGAGGCGTTTTACTATAGAGGTTCACCCTGGATTTTCTGAGGCTCCTCCCTTAAGGAGCTCCATACCTCGCCCGAAAACTGACTTCAGGAAAAGTCAAATTGCGTCCCGATCTATAATCCCATGGCCCAAGTATAAGAAAACGCCAATTTCTAAAAAATATTGGCATTCCGACGATTCTGGGTTAAGAAACCCCGTCATTCAAAAACTATTTTAGCGGAAAATTGCAAGCTCTAACGTGAACGCGTCGTAGACGTTAACATCAAGGCCAAGCGCTCCTTCTACTGAGGCCCAGGGGGGTGTGGCACTACAGTATTAGTACGGTATTTAGAGCTCCTCCCACCAAGATGATGCTTGAGAAACAATTTGGGGCACCCCTGGCGTGGCATGTGTCTCAAAAACGAAAAACGAAAAACTGGGGTGAGTGTGAGGGGATATGCTCCTCTTGTCAAGTGCGCGCCTGCGCAAATCTCTGACCACAAGTTCTCGAGTCCGAGTCACTCCCTCCCACCCCCGCCCTCCTAGCGAGGGGCTATTTCCTTGTAGAAGCCTTGACGGCAGAATTGTGCCTATCATGAGCGTGCGCATTCACAATTCGACGCGATTCCCCGAGGGAAGAAAAAGCTGAACCAATTCCGCGCTAAAAATGGAGGCAAGCGCCGTCGTGGGGGGGGGGGGGAGGAACGTCTTCTGTGTAACCCCGGACCTGAGTTGTGAGAGAGAAGAAAGCTGGAGAAATTAGGCGAAGATAACAGACGGGACGTGAGACGCGTTCAACGATAGAGGTAGCACAACTCCGCTAAAACAAAATATGAATAACGAGGCTCCTTCACCGAAAATCGTCAGAATGCCAATCTTGTTGCGAAAAATGACATTTTCGTTTACTTGGGCCATGGGGGTATTCTTCAGGATATAATTTCACCTTTGCTGAAGTTAGAGTCAGTGTTTGCGTTGGGTGTGGAGCTCTTTAAGTGACAAGCCTCAGAAATATTAGGGTGAATCTCTAGCGTAGAACGCATTGGGAAAAAAAACAAAAAAAACTCGCCGTGCACCAAACACGCGTAGGCTACGAAAGCATGTCAATCAAGGCCGCCGACCTGTGAGATGTAAAGAGCGGACTTTTCTATTCATCACCTGAGTCAGCTTGACGTCCACGAAATCGGCGTCGGAGATTATTTTGCAATCAAGGCCGCCGACCTGTGAGATGTAAAGAGCGGACTTTTGTATTCATCACCTGAGTCAGCTTGACGTCCACGAAATCGGCGTCGGAGATTATTTTGTTTACCCCCTGCTCTATCTCACTCGAAGTGACTCTGCGTTAAGAGCACGGGATAGGGAAGCGTGGAGAGGGCGGGGGGAAGAGGGGTAGAACATGACGATCCTGACTGCACGCTCCGGGGTCAAGCAGTTCGGGGCAGTTACCCCGATACTTTGGTGGAAACACGTTACAACTTTCGGCAGGCCCCGTTGGTCACGAAGACTACGCAGCCTCGCACACGCCGAGCTGTCGCTAACCCTCACGCTGTATACTGAAAAAAGTGTGACATGGCAATTCCAAGTAGGTATGTCCCAAACAAAATGGTTGAAGTTTGCCCCCTAGTCCAAACATAAAACAGCTTATCCGGACAGCACTACGTTGTGCCTTGCAAGTCTAGGATTTTGCACTCTGCGCGAAAGTACGTGTTTCTTGAAGAATACCACCCTGTCTGGGAATATAATCGTCTAATACTTATTATTAGAAATATGCATACGGTCACTACACTTCCGGACAGAGTGACACTCATGCGCCTGCTACTGAAGGCAACGAGCGCAAGGCGTAAGCGACACGATGGCGGCAAACCAAGCCTACAGTCCGGAGCATTGGCCGCGGGTGGCTCCTGGCTCATCAGTTTACACGCTTTCAAACGAAAATCCCCTAAAACGGGTCGTTTCTGTTGAATCCTTTCCCCCGACTTCGATGCACCGTACTGTTCGATGGAACGCTGTCATACAGACGTTCGCGATGCTTCCGCCCTATACCGGGGGAGAGATGAGACCGCTGGAAACGGTACGCAGCGCGTCACACATGGTTGTAAAACGCCTCTGTAACATTTAACCGTGTCCTCCCGATACCGATAACTACACTCACGCGCCTTGTCCGGAGAACCACCTACGGATAACTTTTACATACAGCAGTAGGTAGTCCCTTTCACGGGGCACCCTGCGTAGTGCGTTCGGGATAGGGGATCCCTTATACTACTGGAGTTGGTACCGGTCGCCTATAGTAAGTAGTGGGGAAAAAGGTGGGCAGAAACTTGAGGTCCATCCCTCATATAGGTATTGGTTCCCCTTATCGCGGGTCAATTGAAACGGGTTATCCACTGTATGACTACACGTTTTGCCCACCTGCCTTATCCAACAGCCACCTACTTAAATATGTATGGTATGTATGCATCCCATCGATTGTATTTGCCCTACTTCTCCAGCTCCCTCCCTTTCAAGGTTCGAATCCGGGGTCACGTAGCGCGCACTCTCCCCTCCTCCCCGTTGCGGTGTGTGTGCATATCAAGGAGGCCGCTGAAACGGTGCGTAGTGTAGAGTTTCTCGGTTGTCAAACGCCTCGGTCCATTGTCCGCCTACACGTGCTCCTGTATTTCTTTCTCGCGCGCCCGCCCACCTAAGCTAAATAGCCACCTACCCTGCTGCTGAAGCCGCTGGAGCCGACGGCGACGAAACCACGAGCCTCTGCATGAGGTATTCCCCCGCGGATGGGTGCCAGCGCGCCCGCTCCTCCACTCGGGCGTTGTGCTCCACAAGTCGTCGCTCCCGACGTTCTCGCCGCTGCCAATTCATTGTTTCCAAAACAAATGAACACACCAAGTCGATCGTTGTTGTTGTTTTGTTTTATATCCGCCGGCGGATTGGTAAAAGTAAAGCATGGCCCTTATGGAACTGCAGTTCCGTTTTGGGGACGAATCAGGCAGCCCAATTATAAGTCGATTGTCTCCCAAACGGGACCGTAGTTCTAAAGGGCTTGAGCTCACCACACTGGCGGGTTTGGTAAAGATAAAGCTCAAGCCCGCCACATTTCCATATTTAAAGCAACGTTTGCCGTCTTTATATTCAACCCCGTCACTCCCGTTACAACAACAAAACAGGCCGCCTACTCTATATCTCGGGGCGCGTGAGCGTGTTGATAGGAATAAAAGGTAAAGGCACCCCTTCGAGGCGATTGGCCTATGCAAGCATGGCAGGCGACGGGCAGCAGCGTCATGAAATGGTTGCGTTCACACCACAAGAGCTGCCGATCCTGTATACCTTCTGACAGCTGTTTCAGTTATATATGTGGTGGTCGGGGGACATCCTGGGTACATCCCCGGGTTTCCATGTGGGAAAGCATCTGAGTGAGGTGACCCGGTCAGTAGACCATAAATCGCACGTATACATATATTTTGTTCGCCAAGTGCTTGGGGGCGCCCCTCAGTGTGGACGAAACCATGTACGTGGCGCTTGAAGGCGCTGCACCCTGGTCGATTCTACCGCAGAAATTGGCGAGGCTCCTTCCAAGCCTCACCGCCGTTGGAGGGTTGTTTGTGGAATCGTACGTTGTGCAGCGTTTCCGCGGAACACCAAGCTGACAGCAAAACCACCTAAAGAACCTAATCTAGATGTTGGGCGGGGGGGTGGATACGGTAGTGAAGCAACCCGCAAGAACGATAAGAACCAAAACAAAGAGTCAAGGCTGAGACAAGGGTGCACGGGAAACACTTATGGGTGTCATCTCATGCCGCAGGCAGGCGACAGGCCTCGTCGGTCTCAAATTATACAAGAATCAAGCTGCGTCGCAGTGTTACAACAGCGGCTCCTTCCGACGGGTACGAGAACAGATGGCAACAAAAGCCGGTGCGTTAAAGGAATTGAATGCTAGAGCACACAGAGTTTTCTTACCTGCGTGATGGGTGTCTTTCAGCGCAGTTATATTCCTGATCTTCTTGGTCTGGCTCCTGTCGCCGGGTAGGGCCCGTACGGTATGCATGATCTATGCAGCACATGTTCTCTGGGTTGGGTCTGTGCTAAAAATATGAAGGCCCCTGAACAACATGCCACAAACGGGGGGCCGCAGTATGCAGGACCTATCACCTACACCAAAACCTAAATGTTCCAGTATTTTTACCTATCATTTTTGGTCCTGAATACTATGCTCCCCCGCAACAGGCGGCAATATGTCCGACGTGTGCAACGCCTGCACGGTAACACCTGTTGTGCGCCCCTAAATTCACCCATCCGTGGCGGTAAAAACTAAGATTAGCACCTCAATGGTGGCAATGATGCCCTCCACGGCAGTCTCCGCGGCCTCCGCCGGGGTGGGGTCTTCCCGCCGTCGCACCGCCTCCTTTTCTCGCTGCTGCTCCACCTTCCATCTGGTTTCGACGATAAATGTGTTTGGTTTTTCAATAAGGAGACGCGTTCTAGCGCGGTGCGTTTCGTGTGTGTGAATTTGTTGTCGAATTGCAGGGGCGATATTTTGGAGGCCTGGTTCGAAAGAGAAGGGGTTGCAGACGTTGAAGGGCGATTTAAAACGTTCGCAACGCCCTACGCAACGCGCTTGAAGGGGGAGCTGTTGTCGGAGGGGTGGGGAGCGGGGGGAGCGGTGGCGGAAACCACCTTCACGAGTCTCTGGTAGGTCTGCGCCAGAACATCAGGTCGTGCCTCTCGTTCCGCGGACAAGCCACTGGCGGTTAGCGAAACAACCGCTTCAAATCCTCGATGCTGCTTCGATTTGCATAGGAGTTTCAGAACGGCTCGAGGTGTGCTCTGTTACCCTTTTGAAGGGGAAGGGGAAGGGGTTGATGGAGGGCGGGGGGCGGGGAGACCCCTGCATGATGGGGGCGGTAGCTCTCTCCATACGTTATAGGGGTGGACCCAACCGTCCCCTACAAGACCGGACCACCACGTAATAGGGGGTGTACCTCTGTCACGCGTGGATGTAGATCGTATGACCATGAACCCTCGCATCCCTCCACATGCCGACACAGAATACGTCGGGCTTTCACCGACCAAGCAGACACTGCTTGCACCAACCATGAATCGCCGTGAGGTGCTGGAAGAGTCGAATGAAGGGTGAGCTGCACCTTACTATTGACCGATAGTGAAGCAAACTTGCAATTGGATGACAGCTTCGAAAGAATTGATAGGAGGGGGGGGGGGGCGTACTCGGTTCTTGCTTGCCTTACTAATTTCACCAATGACCACGCATCCCTTTTGAGACGGAGCACTGTTCTTAGTCCTAATAGATAAACGTCCGCCAGTTGGGCGCTCGTGACGTTGTTTCCATATATTACACCGAAACCTTTAGCTACTCTTACCCCCTTCCTGTTTCGCCACCTGTCGCCACCATCTATTGTTGTTGTTCTCACATTGACTCATCGCCACAATACCATGCAGTCCGTGGTCGCAGGACAGGCTCCAATAACTCTGGAGTGGAAGCAATACCTCGGTAAAACAAATAAAACAAGCAAAGAGCAGCACACATGATAACTGAAGGACATCTACACCTCAGACCAAACATAAAAAAGGAGGTCCACGCACGTACGCAATAGATACATGCGGTACGCTGTACAACTCGCCACAGAAACCGAGATCTATATCTCTTAGGATAGCGATCGTTTTCTCGCTGCTATCTAGACCAACCTCCTCCATGTCACATTGGTGTATTTCCCTCGTTTCCTCTTCTAATACATCCCGTTCTTCCTCGTACTTTTTACATTCCCCCACAAGGTGAGTTCTACTCGGGCACATCTGTGCAGCTATTTCCTCCTCCTTCCGGCTACTGGTGTACCTATATTTCTTTCTGGCAAGTCCAGGTCACCGAAGTCCAGTGGGCCGTACAAATCCGTTTTCATTCTTATTCGTTCGTTCAACCCCGCGTATAGCTCTAAGTGTTTCTCCAAGTTCACGTTGTTTCTTGGCGCTAGCCTTTCCCTCATTTCCAGAATTCCTTCTGCTTCTGTCTTGTACCTCCCGAATTTCTCATCGGACATCATATCTCTTTGGTTTCCTCTTGTATCCTTCCATAATTTCTCGCCTGCGCTATCCCACCTTATTCCAGCTCGGCCTTTATCTACTTTCTTCCATACAGCTACGTATATCAACCGAGGCTGGCAATCTCTTTTTTGGCGTGTTCCTTACTTTATGTGGTCAGTTCAAGTTCATGATGCCTCTATTTTTCTGAAGTGGGTACGTTCCCAGTTCCGTTCTTACTACTGTTTGTTTAGCTGCTATCATCCGTACTGTTTCCAACTGATTTACGAGCTTCACGTTCCCTCCCAATACTTCTCCTGCATATTCTAGCACCGGTACTATCAACTTTCATCAGGATACATCTCTTAATCCTAGTGTAGAAGTGCGAGTCTGTTAGGATCGCATCCATCTTGCCTGCCTGTGCTTTATCCTTTCCTGTTACTTTTGCTACGCGTGTATCCCAAGAGCAGTATTCTGATATCTCTACGCCATCGTACGTATGTATACCTATCTGCGATCGGTAATTCATCTTCTCCCCAAAAATAGAGTGTGTTCACCTTATCTTCGTTACATGCAACTACAGTACTGCGCATTTCTTCACGTTCACCATCACCCTCCATTTCCTAGTGTACTCTAGCCTTCTCTATTAGGTTCTGCAATCCTTCGGGTGTTTCCGATATCTTCACGAAGTCCTCCGTAAACATTGACCTCGACATGGTATCTTCTCCCACCGTGACTCGCTGCTCTGCAGCTTCGACTGCTATTTGTAGATCGTGAATGTATGCCTTGAAAAGATGAGGCGGTAGCGTGCATCCCTGTGCGACTCCTTGTAAAATATCAGCATGCTTCGATATTTCCCCGTCCTGCATCACCGCACGTCTCGCACGCTACGTCATATTTTTTCGTCATTTCCCGGATATTTCCTCTGCTCCCTGTTTCCCACAACGTTTCCCACGGTCTACTTCTTCATGTGTCGTAGGCCTTCTGTGCATCTAGAAAAGAAACATTACGTTGTTAGCCCTGCGTCTTTCCTACCCTGGTATGTATTACCTAATGTGTACACCTGGTCTACGCAGCCACGGTTTGGCCTATACCCTGCTTGCCCTTCGCTTACGTTGTCTTCCTTCTCCATCATTGTTCCCATTCGATCGTTCAAAATATTACTATTTAATACCGGGTACATATTTTGCCTACAGTGCTCAATAGCGCTATCCCACTATAGTTCCCCGGCTCAGCCTTATCTACTTCCTGAAATATTCCTTCCGTCCTCCTTCTAGGTGCGTGCTCATTTTTCCATGCCCAGTTATACAACGTAACCATCATGGTAAGCATTCCTTCTCCCCCGTACTTCCTAAAGTCCTTCACTATTTGGTCTGTCCCTGGTGTCTTTCTATTCTTACGCTTTCTATTCTTACGCTTGGCTACACAACCCTTTACATTATTTCCTTGTGAAAAACTCTTTACAACCGTTCTGAACCATGTTCTTCCCTTTCTGATGCGTCTACGTTCGCCTCTGCCCCGTGCGTTGATTGATATCCTTCTCGACTTCTGCGTCGAACGTTTCGTTGGCTGTGGGCGTCAAACAAAACGGTTTCCGGCAGCAGTTCCCTAGCTAAGGATTACGCCCGCCAGCTCGAAATAAAATATTCCTGACGCGTGCTACTATACGTTCCCCCACCCATCGTAGCCCCTTTAGGTTAGAGATAGCTAGACACCAAGACAGGTTGGTCAATCCCGACGGTCCCCGACATGATACACATTGAACAGCGCCGCGCATTGCACGCGTATGTTCGTATCCGTACCCGGTCGTGCGTGGGCCGTGCGTGGCTTCGCTCTGCGGTCAGTCAAAAATATATGTTCCTGCAATGTTCCAACGTGCCAGATTAAGTTCGGGGCGGTAAGCGCTGCCGTAGCTGCCTGTCACTAAAAATCATTACAAAGTTTTTTTTTTCTTCGCGGAAACGGCGGTTGCTCCCTTCCATATGTATCCAGGCAGTGGATCGACTTTGAATGTTGGTCGAGACCAGTGAAAAAAGTGTCAAACGGAACGTGATGTCCCCTCCCCCCCCGCCCGTCACCCAGCTACCAAACAAGGGCGTAATCCAAGCAAATGAAGCCTCCACGCGTCGGACCGATTCGTGATCCAGATCTCTCTGGTCGGACATATTCCTGATCTGCATGATCTGCCTCGTGCATCGGGGTGGGAGCCGCATCAATCTGCTGCAAGATCTGGGAACACGTTTCCTGGGTTACATCTGCTTAGTTACAGAACTTGCGCGGCATCTCACAAGGGTAGTTTAGGGCCTACTGTAGATCGTAATATATATTTGATGGTCTATCTTATCTGTATATCCGAGGTGGGGAAACCTTTTTTTTCAGGGGGGGGGGGGGCACTGATATCAGAACCCACAATAGACTCAAAAACCAGGTATTCCCCTACATGTATATACACCGTATTTGGGTATGATTACTATGTGTGTTCTCCCCCCGTAACGACGCGCGCGCATGCTGTTGCTGCTACGCGCGTGCATGCTGTTGCTGCGGCGGGATCCCCCACCTGTAACTGACGCGCTTCTTTCTCATGGCCTCCGTCTCCCGCAGGCGGCAGACCCCCCTTCCGACCTCCAGCGGAGCGCGTGGGGTCAAGAGGCCCAGCTGGTTCGCCTTCACCTCCCACGCGCGAACCTGCGGCGGCAGGCCACAGAGAACGCTTCACGCCTCGGACAGACGGATCATCTACAAATCATCTACAGATCACCTACATATCATCTACAGATCATCTCCAGATCATCTACAGATCATCCACAGAACATCCACAGAACATCCACAGATCGTCCACAGATCATCTGCAGATCATCTACAGATCATCGATCATCACTTAATGATCTAGATCGTTCAAGACAGATAGATAGATCCCTTATCAGTATGATCCAGCTCATGCTGCCGGGCGGGAGCCGTGTAATCTGCACGAGCTACGCAGCACAAGTTTCCTGGGTTGGATCTGCCCTATAAGGCAGATCGCGCACAAGCTCTCACAGCGGCAGGTGAGTGAGGAACCAGACGATCTAAGGCATCCGAGGTGTGGAATGTTTGTAGAAATGGAGATCGCGGGGGAAAAAACAAAGTCAGACTTTTTGAGACCTGCGCTTGAGAGTGTGGGCGGGTCAAAAGTGTACTACGAAGGAACACAGTAGTCAGAACCGAAGAACAGGGTCTGCAAACGCAGGGGGGTGCCCACTCTTGGAGCCCATCTTAGGTCCTGATTAGTATGTATGCCTCCCCGTGGTAACACGTTTGTGTTTTGCACGCCCGCATGTGTAGTCACACGATACAACGACCACCCGCGGGACGACGGAACTCCAGAAAACGAGAGTTTAACGTCTGGTCGATAACGACAAGTAGCGCTGCGTGATAGATTCTGGAGGAGAAACCCTCCCTGCGGGACCAGGCGCGCGCTGGGCGAATCGGCCTCTCTAAGTTCGTCAAGACAGTAGAAAGCTAGATGCGAGGGAGATATTTGTTTGTAATGTACAAATGAAAATGAAAGATGCTTGCAGCACAATGCGCGAGTGATACGCATGCACAATAAAGTCTAGCTTGTAGTCGAGGGTGACGGCGTCGGGCTCCACTCAAATTCGACACCAGAAGAACGGAAGCTCTTGCACGTGCCTGCGAAGCAAAGGTGCGTAGGGGTATAGGTGCACCCCAGCCCTGCCCCCCCCCCTCCCTCCCTTGTCCTAACTCACCGGATACGTCCACGCTGACTCCCCCGTTTCCTGGTGAACGAAGTACGCGCTCCCATCCATAGCGAACCCCGGCTAAAAAACGAAAAACGGAATTTTACAGTGTCACGGCGTTTTAAGAGGCGTTTTTGCCTTAGATTTTTTAATCGAACACGAAAAGTAGGGAGTCAATGAGAAGGCGGAAGCTGGGCGTAAAATCAATTCAGCGCCAAACCTCGAGTGGGCCGGTGCCACCTCGACGGACAGGTACGCGTAGAAGACCTTGGACGCACTTGAATAAATAACGCCCTGTCATGCTGGAACGCCCGAAACCGGAGGAGAGGGGTACATGATACAGCGCAGTGTCTACAAGATGTAGACAACTTTCTCCTTGGGTCAAGCCTACTTGAAACCACTGTAGTATAAGATGTGCTCCGGGGAACTCAACAGGTTTCAGGCAGGTTTCAGGCAGGTTTCAGGCATGTCCAATGAGGACAGGCGAGGTCGAAGGTTTTTTTTTTTAAACGGGCGGTTGCACGAGGCTCCTTCGACCAGCGGTGCCCCACACCAGTGGTGTCTTCCACTTTGGGGAGGAACATCGGCCACGAACCTACGCAGCAACCATATGTACCTTCCACGCCCCTAGCCCTTCCTTGCTTCCGGCGGAGGCTTGCTTCAGCCCCAATATTGACCTTCTCCTGTTTCCCCTCTGCCCTTCCCCTCCACCCAGGTTTTCCATCAGAATTTCCTCTGATTTCACGCTGGGTACCGCAGTTGCCATCGGTCTCTCGTCCAGCACCCGTCCCCCGACCTGCACAGGAGTCCGCGGCGCGGTTAGCGTCGGAGGGGGCGCGTGAAAGAGGAGAAACGCTGACTGGATGCATACAATGAACGGCTCGATTACAGTGTGGGCACGCTAACCAGAACAACTTTAATGTGTGCAAGGCTTAGGGGCTTATCTCGGCACTCTCCTCGGAGGCCAACCTTGGTCCCACAGCAGTGGTGTATTTAGTGTAGAGCTCGTCGCCGAGCACGATATTTAAAATAAAATGTCTTGGCGCCCCCCAATACATGAGTCCTATTATCAAAAGGTTTCCCTACTATATATAGGATTATACTGTATTCCTATTGCGTAGACCCGTAATCGCACATATATATATATATATATATATATATATATATATATATATTTATACGTATGTATGTCGAGATGGTTGATCAAGGTCCGCGATAGCTTTTTTAGGGTACCTGTGCTAGGGATCAGGAGGAAACATTCACCATATATTCCGCGATAAGCTTTTTTAGGGTACCTGTGCTAGAGATCAGGAGGAAACATTCACCATATATATACATATAGCGCTTGCCGATATGACACGTACAGAACACCCATAGTACGCATGCAGCTCTTGGGTTGCGGAAATCGACGGAGTGGGGGACGCTTTATGCATATATAGTGCGTGCGAGAAGAGGCAAGACCTGCACACTTCGTTTTGAACTAGACGGCCGGACACGCGGCCCTTTGAAAGCAGCACGAGACGCGTGCAACGATATCGATATACCGTTTTTTGTCCGCAATGTTTCAGGCTGACGGGGGCTCCTGAACTGAGTAACTGCCCGATATCGCTGGATCCTCATTAAACCCTTTTAGGACTGCAGTCCCGTTTTGGAGACAAACTACTTAGAATTTGACTGGTGTATCCCCACAACGGGACTGCAGTCCTAAAAGGGTTGACCAACCCCTTTGAGACCACGAGACAGCAATCAAAACGAGCGCAACCTTGCTCTTACCAACCATTGACCCATCTGGAAGCAGCGCGTTAGCGCCAAGCAGTGCGGGTGGGATCATGTTGGGCCCTTACCCTCGTGCGGCTCCATGGTGTTTAACTCGGACACCGACTCGTATCATGTCCTAGTCACGCAGTGGTCGGTGCTTTATCCGTCGATTGTCTCCTCTGACGTTCCAAGAGGGTTAACGCTGTACTGTCATACGCTATCATCGTAGACCCAGGCCGTGGGATCGACGCGTGCCATATATATACCACTACATCGGTGTATCGTTTTTGGCAGAACAATCTCTGACTGTGACGGGGCTCCTCAGCAAAATATCTACCCACCATGTGTCGTTACTTTATGCCGTGCTTCCGTAGTTCGTCGGGACACCGAACCCATGGGATTTGTTTGCGTATCGGGTAGCCCATTCTATTTTCTCTCTCGAAGCCAGGCTTTAGATAAGGTACGAGCGGGGTCCTCATAAAACCAAAACCCTCTGGTGAAAAAACAGGAGCCCTTACCCCTGTCTCGACACGCATCGATTGTTCGCCTTGATGTTTTACGTCTCGTCAGTTTTTTTGGGTGAGATATGATGAAAAGAGCCCCCTCAAGCGAGGAGTCTCAAAAGATTTAGATGCTACCCTTACGTGGCAAGCACGCGTCAGAAACCCACCTCCGCGGGTCCGGTGGACGCCAAGACGCGGTCGGATTCTTCGCCACTTTCGTCGCCGGAAGGGAGCGAGAGCTCGTCTTCTTCGTCGTCCTCCCCTTCCTCAGGGCCTACAAGGGAACGGATGATTCGGGAGGTTCCCTGCAGACCGGAAGGAAAATCGTTAAAGCAATCAGCGGAAACACGTTTTTTTGGGACAATAGAGGGGGTTCCAGTGTTCGGTTCTTGATTGTCTACGACGATCTATGTACTGACCCGTCGCTCCTTCGGGTCGAACCAAGCTTTGCAGCAAGATCAGGGTGAATAGGCGCAGAAAAAATGTAACGAGCGTAGTGGAGGAGGGTGAAAATCCATATCGCAGGGGGGGGGGCGGAAGGGCGAACGAAGGAAGGTTGCTTCTGCCGCTAGGTGGTGAGATCACCGCAACCGCGGACAAGGGGGGTTTCAACCGACCGCTTTGCCGAAGCCCGAAACGGGCTCCGATCGTCCTGGTGTTGTCAACGTCAACGTCAACGTCACGTGTTAGCGAGTCTGACCGTTGTCGTCGATATACGTAGCCCCCGGTTCTTCGTCATCATCATGATCATCATCACCATCATCATGATCATTCTCATCAGAATCTCGCGCCCACCTTGCTCTTGATGGCTTCGATCTCAGAGTCGTCAAGCTCGACCATCCTGTCGTAGTCCTCTGTCGCGCGCTCCAGCAAGAAGTCACTGACAAGCCATTCCCCTGGTATCGTCTGCCGACCCGTCGTAATCACCGGGGCGGGGGGGGGCGATCCACGGGGAGGTGTGAGATTCGACGAGAAAAGAAGAAAAACGAGTTTTTAATAGTGTCGTCGGTTTCTCGTCACTTGGCAAACACTACGTGGTAGGCGTTGTGTGTGCTTGATAAAGGCCGAGGAGAGCGAAATATGCTAGGGTGTGACGTTTTGACGAAATTATTGCATCGGACTAGGTCTGTCGGTTGCTCAAGGCCAAGTGAAAACTAGCTATGTTCGTGGCGGGTGTGGTGAGGGCTAGAAAAGAGACGGGGGGGCGACGCTTCGTGTCGTTCGAGCGGAACGTCGGGATGGATATTGATTGGGGAGCGGGAAATGGTGCAAAACTCACGGCAGCTCGACGAGTGCGTGTGGCAGTATTCGTGTCACCTTGGGTTACACTAAAGAAGGAAGGTGCTGCACGAGACCAGTAGCACTAACACAATTTGTGGCGGTGCAATACCTTAAGCAGTGAAAGAAAACAGTCGATTACTGCCCATGGATACTGCTTCAAACGGTCTGGCTCTTTTGAGGTCATTGTCAGCTCACCGTTAGCGTGCGGTAACCTGCCTCTCTCCACCACCACCACCACCCCCACCACCACCGCGATACGTTCGTTTCCCCAAAAAAGAAAGTGTTGTCAAGATTATCTACCAGAAAAGGCCTGAATCACACAAGATCATTCCAAAAACACGCACGTGAAGACTCACCTTCGAAACTTCGCGAAGCTTCTCCGAGGACCACTCGCTAACAACTCCGGTGGACGCTCGACCCCGACATTTTCCGCCATCGCCGTCGCCACTATCGCCCCCTTCGCTCCGGCCGCCGTTACTTTTGACGTCTACGCTTCCCCCTAAGGCCTTGCTCTCGTCTCCCTCGCTAATGCGTTCGGGAGCTGGAGCCACTGGAGCCCCCGAGCCGTGCGTCGATACCACTGACGCCGACGACTCCCCTTCGATAGCGTCGGTTACAACGGCGTCGGTTACAACGTCTAGATCGAACTCGTCCGACTGTTGTAGCGCGCCACCGTCGTTCATCCCGTCATATTGATGTTCTGTGCCGGCTACAGCGTCGGTTACAACGTTTAGACCGGACCCATCCGACTGTTGTAGCGCGTCACCGTCGTTCGTCCCGCCATACTGAAGTTCCGTACCGGCTTCCCACGATCGGGGTACCTCGGCGTTGTCTCCCCCTTCCTGCGGTGGGTCCCATGAAGTTTCCTGTCCATGTTTTCGACAGGCGAACGCAGGAGGAGGTGGAGGGGCGGGGGGCGAGTGCGGCATGAACTGCTGTATATACAATCGAGACGGTGAAAACACAAGGAAACAGTATATTGCAAGGTTGTGTTCGGTAAGGTACATACCGAGGCGTACCAGCGGTAATGTACCTCCGGTATACCGGTACCGAGAAGTTCGGTACCTTCGGTATGATCTCCATACCGGTACCGAGGACTTCGGTGCGTTCGGTACGAGGTCCATACCGGTACCGGGAAGTTCGGTACGTTCGGTACGCAGTTCGTACCGGTACCGGTGGTGCCGGTACAACAATCCGTACCGGTAACGAGATGTTCGGTATGTTCGGTATGATCTCCATACCGGTACCGAGAAGTTCGGTACGTTCGGTACGAGGTCCATACCGGTACCGGGAAGTTCGGTACGTTCGGTACGTCGTCCATACCGGTACCGAGCATACCGGTAGTTCGGTACGATGTTCATACCGGTACCGAGCGTATACCAGTACCGAGAATACCGGTACCGGATGCTCCGAAGAATATCCGCTCGTGTCTTCCCGGGCGTTTTTCGGGGGAAGACAAGGACTTGTTGGAGGCTGAAAGCACCTTCGACCTCCTCAACAACACGGAGGCGCCGACAGCCGATGGCATGTCCGCTGGCATGTCCGCTGGCATGGAGGAGGAATAGGTTGTCGTTTCAACTCTCTGTCTTCGACTTTCAATGGGGAGAGTCTCGGATTTACTCCGTATAACATGAATACTATAATATTAATGCTGTTTTAATATTAATAGATGTTTTTTTGTTTGGTTTCAATGTTGCACGCACACATACAAATATTTTTGTTTTTCCACGTCATGCATTTTGAAATTGACATTTTGGGCGGGCAATATGAGAGACGCTCCGCACACACACACCACCGGTATCGCCGGTATCACCGGTACCGGTACCGGTACGGGCTTCCATACCATACCGAGAAATTCGGTACCTTCGGTATGATCTCCATACCGGTACCGAGGACTTCGGTACGTTCGGTACAAGGTCCATACCGGTACCGGGAAGTTCGGTACGTTCGGTACGCAGTTCGTACCGGTACCGGTGGTGCCGGTATAACAATCCGTACCGGTACCGAGATGTTCGGTATGTTCGGTAAGATCTCCATACCGGTACCGAGAAATTCGGTATGTTCGGTACGTCGTCCATACCGGTACCGAGAAGTTCGGTACGTTCGGTACGATGTCCGTACCGGTACCGAGCATACCGGTACCTTACCGAACACAACCTTGGTATATTGCGTCGTTGGGGTGGACGTGTGCTGCGGTAGAGGGGGGGGGGGGGTAGCACCTAAATTTTTCTGAGGCTCCCCCACCTGGGCAGCAGCTCCCCCGCACCTCAAGCAACAACAACTACTACTGCTACCTACTACAATCGATTTTGAACAAACACGTCTAAGAAAAAAAAACCGATACACCATCTAACAGGCCATATTAAATAATTTCATGAGCGCCTTGAGTTAGAGTGAGATAAATTAACACATACAACTTTTCAAGACGTCAATAAGTGTCTACCTCCGAGGCAAACGACGCAGCGGAAAGGAACTAAATCCATGCTTGTGTTGTCGTTTTTTACAGGATACGACCGTGCTTTCCTTCGAAACCCGATCCCGGTTTGGCACATGCCATCATATGCAATAAAGCCTACGCACGATATATACAATGCCAGAAAAATTATTAATCCGTACTGATTCAAGGCCCCAATTGGTGTCGACCTGCGAGGCTCACGACGTTTTTCTACGAAAAATATTGTGAAGTACACAGTGGCGGGGAGCATTGCTCCATCGAGTAGCCCCTAGGGCTGAGTACCGTACAAGAGTGTTTCAGCTCTCGCACAGAGCACAGGGGTACGATGTGTTCTCTTAGTGGTCGTTTTATCGACACAGGTAAGGGCGCTCATGATGAACATCATAATTTTGGAAGGCTCTCGACCGGGTTTTTCCGAAAACATCATGGTTGTTGTTCGGTACAGGCGACCTTAACCTTGCCTTTTCTAGAAAAACCGAAAGCTGCAAAAAAACTACGGCGCTCCTTGTCTGTGCGCTGTGCGAACTCAACGCTCTTCACGGTATTACTCTCATTATCGCGGCGCCCGCCGTGAGTCGAACGCCATGCATGACCCCAAGGTGGGGAGTAAGACATATGCGCGAGAGGTTCTCCCCACCGGTCGACCCCACAGGCGAGAAAAAATATTGTTCCGAATATTCAGCGAAATGCTTTGGGCAAACCTCAGAAGTCACGGACGAACTTAAGTTCATCGTGAGGTATTCGTTTCGAACGATTCAGCGGGTTTCCATCGGGAAATTTGTGCTACCTCTTGTCATACCAGGTATGTAAAAGTGCGGGAACGAACGATAGAATGTTTTCATCGTTAAGAGCGCAAGCGGAGCGCCTGCATATGTAGGCATTTTCTGACTGCCCGAGTCCGCGTCCGGTAAAAACAAAAACAATCGGGGTTCGTTCGTTTGACGCGTCGCTTGTTGGTCGGGACGATTGAAAACCCCAAGCCCCCTGGACTGCGCTGGGCTAGCCCTTTGCAACGATGCTTTGCCCCCGATGTTGTGCGTAGCCACCCCGTGCCGAGACTAAGAACATTGGGCCCCTCTGAAGCGAGAAAAAAGGCTACGTATTGGGCAGGATTGACTACCCCTTACGTGCGCTGGTGGCACCTAGTCTCTCATGAACAGAAGGATTGTTCATGGCTTGGGTCAAAACTCGCAGGTCGGGTCAGGTCGGGTCATTTAACCCGACCCCGACACGACGTGTGAGATTTTCAGGTCTTTGCTGGCCCGACCCGACCCGACACGACCCGACCCGTGCGATGTTGAAGACTTCCTGATCCGACCAGCGGGCCGGGTCGTTACCCGTGAGCAGCCTGGAAAAAATTGAGGAGGGTCAGTTTCTCTTGGGCGCACTGATGACGACAACTTGTTCTCACCGTATTGACACCACAAGGACAGCGTCCGCCCAGCACATCGAGGGGTTTCCTTAAAACCAAAATCAGATAGCATTGTACAGGGTCGCACATGCGCACAACGACAGGCTTCCATACAGCCAGGATGAGACAACAGTATCGACGGCTGGGCCGCAACAGCTGGGACTGTGAAACTGGCGGGCGAGTGAATCGCCAACACCCTCATTATACAAGCGCATATCTATGTCAGGTATATTTTCAAGAGTGTGTGGTATGTCATAAAGTGCCCGTACAGACACACGCAGACACAAGACGCCCAGACGTACCAGCGTGCGCGCGCAAAGGGTAGCCAACCCTGCTCAAAACATGGACACATCGGACAGGTCGCGGATCCCCACCGAATGATCTCGATCTTTCAGGGCGGGTACATTCCTGATCTGCATGATCTGCATGATCTTCATGATCTAGCTCATGTGGCAGGGCGGGAACCGCATAACCTGCATGATCGATACAAAAACGTGGTTTCCTGGGCTGGACCTGTACAACACGCATCCAGCACAGATGATCTAGATCATGATCTACCAGTCCGACGTGAGAACACTCTTAGCATTCTCATGTCAGAGGCCAGCGTTTATTTTCGCGGTTTCGGTATGAGTTTTGGCCGCGAGAATCGGGGGAGCGTGCTGTAACACAGGGGCTGGCTGCTGGTTGCTGGCTACTCCTAGCCCGGCGCACTTCGGAAGCTTGGGTTCTCAAGCGCCTCGACGAAACATTTATCGCGGTAACCGACCTGAGTGTGGGTGTTGAAGTAGTAGGGGCCTTGTTCGGTGTCCACGCGTTGCCACGGAGAACCGGCAGAAGAATCCAGCTGGATCGATTCGCCTTCCGCGGTGTGAGAAAGCTTGTGGCGAGGGAGCAGGAGTGGCCGGCGTGGGTGACGCGGCCCGCCCCAGCAACGGCGGCAGGCACAGAGAGACAGGAGGGGAAGCAAGGGGAGGCGTGCGAGCTCACATACTAGGTGGGTGACTTTAATGTATTAGTGACTCGAGCTACGTACTGTAGTGTGAAGTACTTACTTGCATGTGTATAGAAGACGATAGGTATATTTTACGAGTATAATAAATGTACCAAGGTTTTGGACGGAAATACGGAGTTTTCTGACAAAGGGAGGGGGGGTTATGAAAACTTTTTGAAAGGAGTCATTTTGGAGAAAACTCGAAACCATTACCAGGTATATTTAGTCATATTTGTTTGCCCTTACGAGCAACCCGTGAGCTGTCCGAAGTGTGAAAATGATAACTTCGGGGGAGGGGAGGCCGATCGATCACCTCCTCCTCTTGCTCTTGCTGCTGCTCCTCCTCCTCCTGCTGCTGCTGCACGTAATCTCCGGCCGCCGTGTCGTAGCGCCAAACCGTCCCGTCATCCGCGGTGAAAACGTAGCTTTCCTCGCCTACAAGCAGTATTCGCACAGCCCAACAACAATAACCTCAGTGTTGACAGGCAAGGATCATCCGAAATGCATGACACCCACTCACCCACCCCACGGTCTGTTTGTTTGCTTATTGGTTTGTCCGTTTGTTTGTTTATTCGTTTGTTTTTTTGTCTGTTTATTCGTTTTCAGCCCTCCGGCGGATGGGTAAAGCAAACATGGCTGTTTTGTCATCGGAAACTAGGTACCAGGTATACACGTAGAACGTATTTTCAGGTTTCTGAGGGAAGAGGCGTTCGTAGAGATATCGGGGTTGAGGCCCCGCTTAAACGGCGGCACTCTGTAGTAGCACACCCTGCTTTCGGGATATACAGAATAAAGCGACGTAAGGATACCGGGGTTGTGGTCCCGCGCTAGGAAAGCCGGCACTTTATAGCAGCACACCCTGCGCCGGCGACTCTTGCCGGCTTCGTTCGCAGCATGTTGCTGGAATCCGTAGAGCTGCCGGACACTACGATGCGTTTCGCGGGCTGTTGTCCTGCACGAAAGGGGAACAAAAGTTGTTGCTGCGTTGCAACGTAGCCGGTTACGTGGGGGCAGTGCCAAGTCTAAGCCATAGAACTTACTGCACTAAAAAACAAAACCGAATCCCGCTTCAAGGCCGTAAAAGTGCTGTCGTTGACGTCAAGTCGTACGAGTCCTACGAGTAGACGGCATGCCCCGAGTTTTAACTTAAATAACAACAGAAGCATACACTATTTAGGAGACCGCAGTTGACCCCTTGACTGACAACCCGAACACTATAATCAGCAGTGATAAGGCCAAAAGAGGATTTGACGCTGACCTCTTGACTGACCGCCCCTACAATAAAATCAGTATGGTAAAACCCATAGAGACCTTGACGATGACTCCTTGACTGACCGTCCATACACTGAATTAAGTACAGTGAGGTCAAAAGAGGCATTGACGCCGACCCCTTGACTGACCGCCCCTACACCAAAACCAGTGTGGCAAGACCAAACGAGGCCTTGACGCCGACCTCTTGTTTGAACGCCCATGCTGAAACAGTATAGCAAGGTCAAGAAAGGCCTTGACGTTGATCCATTAACAGACCGCCCCAACACTAAAACCGTCATAATATGGTCAAAAATGGCCTTGACGCCGACCCCTTGCCTAACCGCCCCTACACTAAAACCGGTAGAATAGGGCCAAAAAAGAGGATTTGACGCTGCCCCCTTGACTGACCGCTCCAACCTTAAAATATACCAAGGTCAAGAGAAGCCTTGACGCTAACCCGTCGACTGACTTTATGATAATGTCGAGAAGGACCTTGAAGCGCCCAAAGAGACCAGTCTCCTTTGTGGCATCTATGAAGGTAGACAACGGAGCTCACTGTAGGTGGGAAACTGCCCTCAGATCTAGATCGCAAACGCCAAAAAGAGTTTGTCTCGGGCGCCTCTACAGCACAGATACAGGGGTCCTGACTCGAACCCGGAAGGCATGTTCGAGGAAACGCCTTCGGCCAAATAAAAATACGCCACCAGGCACTCTCTACAGGCAGGTAGCATATACTTTGCATTCATCAAGGGTACGACAAGACCAAAAGAGAACACGACACCTACACACCCCTTTCCATGTTCAAAAAACAAAACCAAGAAACAGCTAGGTGGGATTCGACCACGTACGAATGTAAAAGGCCCATCTTTCACTTTTTTTACGTACTTGGTCGTAGAATAACTCACTTTCTAGACATACATCGGAAATGTGGTGTCGAGATTTTTCGTTCGGGTATGCACTCTCTCTGTGATCGTGGGATGGGGATGGTCATCCGGCTCATAACATCCCTCTCATAGATGAGTTTATCCTTCGATTCACGCGTGAACCGGTACAACCCCGCGATTTGTCACCCCTTTTGTATGTAATAACAGTAATAACAATAACCCCGACGCGCTTGCTTCTCACCGTAGTACTCTGTCTGCGCTGCTTGGTCAGCAGCAGTCGCCTCATACGAACCGGCGGTGCTTTGCGCCAGAGCGTGTTGATATCCGTGCTCAACGAGAGCTTGGCTGTTGGCCTCGTCCACCGCCGCCTGGTCGTCCCATCGTGCCTCCCCCTGGCGTTTGAGGAAAACCCCAGCGTGTTTGGATTTATTCTTTCAATACCAACAACTAAAAAGACCATGAATCGTGACAGGCAAACGCGACATTTTCACGAATCGTGAATTCTTGTGATAACGAATCTTGTTATTGAAAATATTTTGTTTTTCCCAACAAGAAAAGCTGATGTCACACGATTCGTGAAAAATGTAACCGTGGTTTTGTTTCTGGAAAAATTACATGTGTACTCGTCGATTTTTACAAATATCAACGAATCGTGATTTGTCTGTCACGATAACCGTGATTGTGCTCGTTCGTTAGGAACGACCCCCAATCTTGGATAGATCTCCTGAAAGCGACCACCGGGCAGCTGACCCTCACCCCTTGCTTAAGATTTTTCGTTGTGGTCACGTACTTCTCCGTCTGTCAAAGAAAAACGAAAACCTACGAAAATGGCAAAAATATATACACAGAAAACGAAAGCCTGGGTTTGGTTCGTCAGGCGTGTTCCTTCCTCGTGGTCACATCACTCTTGCTCTGTCATTCTCAAAGCAGTCTAGGCCTTGAATGTATAAGACCTTGTTCCGAGTATTCGATGGGGTGTACTCGTATTGCCCGTGAGTACGTACCGTATGCCGTGTTGATAGCCGTACGTAGCGCATTGAACTGGGCGGGGGGGGGGGAGTACTTATTATTATCATTCATGGGTTAGACCTTCGCATCCCTACAATGCCGGGACGGGAAACGTCGGGTTTTCACCGACCAGGCAGACGTTCCTTGCGCCGAGCGCAAAGCGCCGTGAGGTGAACAAAGGGAGGGGGGGGGCGCATGCCGATTTTGACAACAGTGGTCAAGATGGTAAGGAGTACCACGTGAGCTACGTACCACTATGTCCCGATTTACTATGTACAGCTTGCACATTATTATACAATAAAAACGTTCCTTAGATTGAGGGACAGATGGGTGACAGGGTGGGATGTACGGTGCAGTTATGAACCCCACCACTTGCAACAGAATGCCAGACCCTTTTTGCTAATCACATCACTTCTCTCGTTCGAAAACAGCCGTACTGTTATCGTGAAGTCTATCCGTGCCCTACTGCGGCAAGCTTTCAGTACACCTGACTTTCATTAAACTTATCGTGGACTTTTCAGGGATGCGCTGGTTGTACCGGCCCCGGTTCCACGCCGTTCTTGGTTTCGGAACAGGATTTCATGTTTTTTTGTGGTTCTTGGTTTCGGAAGGACAGTGATCCATTGTCTCCAATGCGATTCTTGCGTGCGGTTCTTCTGTTTGGCCGTTCGCGGTCATGACCGTGAGGCTTCTCACTACGATTTTTCGGTTACGGCGCATCTCTGGTCTCTTTCATAGACTCTGCGGGGTAATGGAGACGTCGCACTACTGCCCCCTAAGTTATGTATTATTTGTCGCTACTCTTAAGGTAAGCTTGCAACCACACTCGAGCCGATTAGCCGCGAGGTCGAGAGGCTACGAAACCGCGCCTATCAAGACAATGGGCATACCGCATACCAGGTATTTTTGTATGCGTGTACCGTAGAAACCTCACCGTCACATAATTGTAGTAGTAGCCACCGCTCGCGGGGTCTTGTACCCACTGCCACTCCTCGAGCGCGGTTTCGGTTTCGGTGCCGACGGAGCCCTGTGTCCAGGCTGCATCCTGATAATAAGAAAAAAAACGGGAATGACACCAACGCGCTTCCGAGTGTGAAAATAAGAGTGTCGAAAAAAGAGCAGATGTAAAAAAGTATCACGTGAACGCTCTCGCATTACTCAAATATGGACCCCGGCAAAACGAGCGGTAAGAGTTGAGCGGATTGGATAAGGTTTGTGGGCGTTTTCTCATCGAAGGATCCGATCCCCTCCTTTTTGGTTGGTATACCAGCAGCATCGAAAACCGCCGACGGGTGCTCTTTACAGCACCCAGAGAAGGAATCATACGTAGCCGAATTTTGTCTTCAAATGAATTAAAAAAACGTATCAGGTACGACACAACCGATACACCTGGTACAGCAGCTGTATCATACCTCCCGATCATCCAACAGCAGGAGAAAATTACAAATGGGTCGGCCAAGGCTAATATTGCACGATTTACTGTTGTAGGTACCCTTCCACGACTGAATGTTGACAGTGCATAGACGGAGTACCACTGGAGAAATCGTTTTCGGGTCTGCCAGGGTGCCAGGTGTTTACCAAGGGGGCAAGACATTGGCAGCGAAATAGCCTGTGCTATGGCGACGTGTTGGCGGGACGACGCTCAACTCCGGCCGAGTCGGCCGAACGATGCTCGAAACAACCGCAAGCAAGTGTCTTGCGAAGGAAAAACTCGGAAGTCCATGCGAAGTCATTCGTTACGATAGTGCGTTGCTGCTGTCATGCTGCAGTAGCGGCCGCAATTGCTCTGGAAAACTCTTCGCGCCCGATGCGAGGTATGGCCGTACCTCTGAAGCGGGATCTTTGGACCAACTGCCTCCCTCCTGCGACTGACTTGTGGCTCCTCCATCATAGCCATACGAATAGGCGCCATCGTTCGAAGTCTCCCAACCTTTGTTGACGTCCGTTAATAGTCCGAGGAGAGAGTCGATCGAAATGGGAGGAGTAGATGCATCACCACAGCCAGTATTCATATTAATAGTAGTCTAGATCAGCACTTTCGTCTCCTACCAGGAAGCATATACTGTTGTGTCCAGCTACGCAGGCCAGGTCTGCCTGAGTGCGCCACTCGCTTTGGCCGGAGGTGATACATGTTCGAGTTTCAAATGTCCAGCTGCTCGTACTACTCGCTGCACTTGTACATCGGACCTAAATCGGGAAACAATAGGGAAAAAAAACTCGGATTCATGCACGGTTTTGGGCGATCTCGGCGATATATCTGATACCGTACCAGGTATCTGGCGGGTTTTGCCGGTAGCAAACGGTAGTTGAACGCCAGACGAGGCAGCTACGTACAGCAGTGCCATACGTTCACGTTGCTTCGTAGCAGCAAACGCCGCCTCGGTATGCAAGCGTCCTGGGATGAGGCTACTCGCACAAGCAGGTGCGTACCTCTTACTACTATCGAAACTCGCATGCTTGATCAACAGTTTCCGACGCCGACTCCTGACTCTTTTGACTCACCGCCATCCTCGACGACAGCACCAGTACCGCCGTACGAGTATGCGTACTCTGCAGCGTCCGATGCCTCGACGACAGCACCTTCAGAGCTCGACATGGGCTTACTAAGACGCCACTCGCACATGTAAGTCGTATCGTCATATCAAGCCCATAAGGCCGGGCTATCGGGAATGGGACGAGCGCGGCTTGGACTTGTCGGACAATTGGCGATGCCGCGATGCCGGGGATGCGGGCTGATCGCGAAAAACACGAAACCGACTGAAAAGCCACGGACGGGAACAGAACAAAACCAACGATGTCCCCTGGTCCCTATAGTATAATACTTGCTCTCTGCAACTCCCCAAAAAATAGGTAAAAGTGAGACGTGAAAGTGCGTAGAAAAAGGAGCTGTGTTGCTGTGCTGTGCGTGCGTGTTATCGTGCGATCGGCTCGCACGGCGCTCCGAGAACAGCGCCCAGCGAGCCCTCCACTCCCAGGTTTGCTCGATTCAACCCTCGAAGACTTTCCTACGACGAAATCGCATTCATTTCGAGGATCAAGCGTCCTGGGTTTTGAATCGCGCTGACACGTACCATATCCCAAGTACATACTGGTGCCTAGACTACTCTAGAACGTGAGGTAAGTCTCAACCGCCTAAATTCCCGCCCATCAGGAAGCCGCGAAGAAGCGAGTGAAGAGACATACGAGGTCCCCGGGGGGGCGGCTATATGGAGCAGCAGGGAGAGAGACTTTTGGCGTCGCAAGAAAGGAAGGCGGCCGCAATCAGCGAGCTTGCCGCTGCGCTCAAAGAGGACCACGATGGGTGAGCTGTAAATGTACCAAATACCTGAGACAGCAGACACAGCAGCAGTCTGATGACATGATCGCTTGTGGCTCGTAGAGAGTATCACAGCGCTGCAAGTCGTTGCCGCGGACCAAAGCCTAATGGGTAGGGTGCGACGTGTACTGTCGCAATCTGGGAGACTAGATTTTTTAATGGTTTAGGAGGTTAAAGTCCTTCACGAGCTGGCCGGAGGAGATATTACCGGCCTACTGTCTACCCCCCTATGCTGAACCACATTCGTATTGGAAAGCTAGTCGGATGGAGACCGAGAGGTTACCATGAACGCGCACCTGAAAGCTGTATGAGTACAGTATACCTGGTACCAGGTAAGCGTGGGGACCGAGATCTCCCACTCGGTCTTTCGGCCCGGAGAAAGAAAGTCGAGCAGTTGGCTGCTCGTTTTAACTTCCAGCATGCCTGGTAGCTTAGTCGAGAGCGGATGTTTTTCGTGATTTGCCGTTTGTGCGTTTATCGTGCTCGTACAACAGCAGATACATTACAATGCCGTCCTTCGTAATCAAGGCTTTGCTAAGTGCTGTCAATGCGGATCTACTCCTCTTTCCTCTGGAGGAGCTTGACAGACATAGCCCCACTGCTCCTGCGCTACTGCTACTGCTGCTGCTGCCATCTACGCGTTTTGTGTTTGTTGTTGGTCGTCAGTTGGGAAGCGGAGAGGGAGCTGTGGGCTAAGGAGAAAGAGGCCGTTGAAGCGAGGCTATCCAGCGAAGAGAAGTGAGCCCCGACACCATCCTCGATCGAGCTGCTGCTTTTCATTACTCCACCCTCCACCCCAGTACACTGCGCAGTCTACTATAGTTCTATGATCGTATGATGCGTGTTGGGCGTTGGGTACTAACGGATTCGCCGCGCCTCAGCACCCCGTACCCCCTGCAGCAGCACAGATACGGCAGTATGGGGCTGCATTACTCGAAATGTAAGACATTAGTTTTTTCAACAGAGATGCGTCCGTTCCAGCTTCTGGCGTGTACTGCTGCTATATACAACAGTCGTCGGGCCTGGTGGTTAGAATAAGGCGGCCGTTCGATATACGAGGGCGGTTGCAATCGATTAGCACGAGAGTAACAATGAATTAGAGGTAGGACCCTGCGGGTACCCGCCAAAAACGGGTACCCGCCAAATTTTGGAGCCCGGACCCTACCCTACCCGCCGGGTAATGCCATTTTGACGACCGAGTACCCGGGTACCCGTTTTTTTGCCGGGTACCGGGTACCCGGCCAACTTTTTGAAAAAAAATCACATAATTTCAGTGCCACAAAGAATGAAATTTAAGCGGAG
This sequence comes from Nereocystis luetkeana, assembly GCA_031213475.1. Classification (NCBI taxonomy): domain Eukaryota; class Phaeophyceae; order Laminariales; family Laminariaceae; genus Nereocystis; species Nereocystis luetkeana. Next base: position 4,602,545 of record JARUPZ010000013.1, on the reverse strand, counting down.
GATAGTGTGCAGTACTGTGTTCTTGCCGAAACGAGGAGCACGAACAGTTTCTATGATTGATTCGATACTCAAGCCGCCTAAAGTTGCCGTGTCGTGTATTACTTCATTGCGCTGGCGTGATATTTTGGGTTTGAATCCGCGGAAAGTGTGAGAATATGTACGATCGAGATGGTTGACGGTCTCCCGCTTAGAAGACTGCTGTGGCTATTTTTCAAATTTCGACCCACTGCTACGTGACAGGCATCTGAAAGTAGCACTACTATGCCAGCAAGATAATTGATCGTGTAACGCTGACTGACAATCCGTTGTATCATAGCATAGCAATGCCGAACTACCTGTACCGTCGATAACATATCAACGACCGCCTGCGCTCGAAAATCGAAGGAATCGTGGACGGATAGAAAACAAATAGCGTAAAAAAAACGAGTCCATGGTTGCTCGCGAAGAAGCGGCTACCCACACCTACACCCCTGAACTTAGGAGGGGCAAGGGGCAAGCATCACAGAAGCACACTCCGATACGACTCTCCACTGCTGCTGCTGTCAGAGCCGGGGCCTGCAGAGCCGTCGCTGTGCTGCTGTCTGCATCGCTTTCGAGGGTGCTTTGCACTTTGCACAGACAGGCGGCTTGGAACTTTCGGCAGGATTCTCAGAAATGATCGCCCCCCGCCAGCAATTCAGTTTCCTGAGAGACCGCGTAAGCATCGCTCGCCTCTTGGCTCATTGTGCACAGCTGGTGCCGTGTGACGATACTGCCGTGTGCGGTGGGCGTTCACTTGAGCGTTGAATGTAGCTAGTTGATGGTTTGTGTGCCTGGCTTGTGTGAGTGCGAGTTTTGAAAGGGTTTCCTACAGAGATTGTACAGGCATAATGAACCGGGAATACCAATTACCCGCGGGTACCCAAAAACCCGCGGGTACCCGGGTACCTGGTACCCAACGACCCAATTACCCTTAAGGCTCCGATTACCCGCGGGTAAGGAGCTCGGACCCTACCCGCCAAACGGGTAGGACCCTGACGGGTATACCCGCCGGGTACCCGGGTAATTGAAATCAGGGTCCTACCTCTACACTGAATACAGCACAACAAACTGCCCACGTATACATACGACTGGGGCGGCCTCTCGATTTTGGGCGGATAAAATTTCTTCGCACTACGTGTACCGCCTTTTGTAGGCTCCACCACTTCTGTACCAGGTGTGTACCAGGTGTCGTTTACTAAATCAGAAGCAAGTGATTGGTGATTCGGTCAGTGGGCCTGTCGGATAATGTCGAAGCGGGGGCACCGCGGGTCACAGCGACCACCATAGTTGTGTGATGATGGTGGTGATGATGGTGGTGATGAGGATGATGGTGATGCTACTGAGGACACCGAAAATATCGATGATGCTCTCCCCTCGCGTAAGTGTTTAGAAGATTTCCCGCGTCCCTCCTCCGCCTCCTCCCTTCCTTCTCCTCCTCCCCCTGCTGCTGCCCCCCCCCCCCCCCCCTCCTCATCCCCCTCTTCCGCTTCCCCCTCGCCTCCATCCCTCCACCCCCCCCAATATCAGGCAAGTGGCTAAGCTGAAGCAGGAAGTCAAGAGGCTGGCCCGCGGGGTACATGTCGGCAAGCAAGACAAGGAGCGGCTGGCCCGCGAGTCGGAGGGACTGCGCCAGGAGAACCGAAAGCTGGCCGCCCGAAACGAGAAGCTGGAGGCGCGAAACCTCGAGGTTAGGCGGCAAATCGAAACTCTCGTCAAGCGGAACAAGAGGCTGCAGGCAACCATGGCGCGCGAACTCCTCAGCAGTAGCAACAACAACATCGACGACGACAACAACTTGGGCGGCGATAACCAAGCCCCGGTTCGGACGCGGATGGAAACGAGCGGGAGCGGGAGCGGGCAGGCGGAGGTGGTCAGCAACATCGTGATACCTTCTGCCGACCGCCCATCGGTAGCGGACCGTTCGTCGGTATCGGATGCCGCCGGTCGCGGCGAAAGCTCACGCCGACCGCGAGGGGACCAGTGCAGCGATGCGGACGAGGTCACCACGCCGAAGGACACGACTACCGCCGGGCGTGGTGGACCGCCAGCAGGGCGCGGCCGCTCGAAGGCGAAAAGAGGGGACGGGGCCGCGTGGGGTTGGCCGGTGCCCTCGGGAACGACCGACCCTGTGCGCGCGCAACGGATGGGGGCCAGGAGGAGACCGCGTCGCGGAAGTGTCGATGGCTTCAACAGCGAACCGAAAGACAATGCGGCGGCGGAGGCGGGGGCGGGGGCGAGAGCACGTGCGAAGGCGGTGGGTGGGGAGTGGGTGACCGTCAAGTCTGAACGGATGACTGCAAATATCAGAGGGGAATTCGGTGGCCACAACGGTAGCGACGGTGGCGGCGACGGAGGTGCCGGAGGCGATGGTAGCGGCGGGGGTGTCAACGGTTCAACCCGCGCTCCTCTCGCCGTTGTTCGTCCTGGACCTGCTAGCAAAGACTGTTTTGTCGCGGTTAACCTCGTAAAGAAGCGACCCCGAAACCACCACAATAGCAGTAGTCGTAGCGGCAGCTCAAGTTCTACGGGAAGTACCAGCAGCGGCGGCGGCGGAACAGGCGATGGCAGCGGCGGCCGCGGCGACGGTGGCGGTGGCGAGGCTAGAATGAAGGTCCGCAGCGGCACTCGAGACGCTCAGCGGGAAGGGGGTTCTGCTCCGCTCGGCCGGGTGCCGCCGGTCTCTTCGGTGCATCGGGCTATAGCCCCCGCAATTTCCGACAAACGAATGCCGACCGCTTCCCCTCGCCCCTCCTCTTCTCCCTCGTCCTCTTCCTCTTCCTTTTCCTCGGCCGCCCTTAATGCTCCGTTGGAAAGGAAGCGGGCAAGGCTGTCTCTGGGAACGGAAGACGGGAAACCCGCAGGCGGTGGCCCGGTCGTTGAGGTCATTGAAGTGCTCGAGCAGCGGCGCGTGCGTGGCGGGCGTTCTGCGAGGGGGAATGCCAATCCTCCCCCCCAAGAACGACCGCGGAAGGTTTGCTTCACTAGCCCAGCAGTGGCCAAGGAGGAGGAGGGGGAGGGAGGGGAAAGGGGATCGGAGGAGGGCACCAATGGGGTGAATGTGGGTGCAGTGAAGGCAGGCGATCAGCCATGCGAAAGCTCTAGTGCGACAGGGGCAGGGGTACGGAGGGGGGCGGAGGGTGAGGCTGGGGCAAGGGTGGGGGGCGGGGCGGAGGCTGGGGTGAGGGCGGGGGCCAGGGCCAGAGCAAAGAATGTGTCGAGCGTTATCCAGACTTTGCTGGAGGCCGTGCCATTGCCGGGGAAGGACGAGGCGAGGTTCAGCTTTGAGGACGCCCCGACGACACCACCGCCGGCCGGCCGGCCCGTTGATGACGAGCGGCCGGGGTTGAAGCAAGCGGTCGCGGAGAATAATCGCGTGCAGGCGCGACGGGGTTCGGGCGAGCAACCACGGGGGGTGTCCGGGCGGGACGCGGAGGGCGGCGCCGCGGCGAATACGCCAATGCACACCTTCGAACCAAAATCTGGGAGGTCTGAAAGATCTGGGTTTGACGACGCAGACGGAAGCTTCCGAGAAGATTCCCGGCGGAGAGACGAACCGCTCCGGGCGAGCAACGGCGACAACAGGGCGTCTATGCGAGAAGTGACGGAGAAGAAAGGCGGGACGGAACAAGGCGGTAGATGCGGGGGTGTTGGTGGCGCTGGCTGGGAGAATGACATTCTGTCTCCAAGAGTGACGGCGCCGGCGGCGGTGTCTGGGGCTATTTACCCCCAGCTGGCCATGGCGACGGTGAAGAGCCCGAAGAAAAGCAAGCCCAGCAGGCGGCGGCGGCAGCAGCAGCAGCAGTGGCAAGATCAACACCAGTTTTCGGAACAGGACCGGCACCAGTACCCGGAACGGGACCAGGATCAAGGCCAGAGCCGGGACCAGGGACAGCAGTTTCACGACGTAGAACGCCGACCTGTCGCGGCCGGAGGAGCCGGCGCTTACCCTTGCTCGCGAGGGTCGGAGGAGGAGAAGGAGGAGGAGGATACCGATCATTCCGAGTATATCCGGCGGGGGGATGGCGGCGCGACGGTGGGTGAAGGTGGCCGGTTAAAGTATGCCAAACCGCCGCGTCACAACCTTCCACTCCCGTCGGAGAGGACCTCGCGGGGTGGGGATGGGAACGGGGCAAGTCCGAAGCAGCGAAACGGCACCCGCGTCGGCCTGTGCGTCGTAGATATCCGTGGAAAAGGGATAGGGAGCATGGGCAAGGGCGGCAGCAGCGGCGGCGGTGTGGTAATAGCCGAGAGCGGGAAGCTCGCAGATGGTGGCGGTGAGGGTAACGCGCACCCCCGTGGTTCGGCCGAGGCTCCGCCTGCCGCCCTGTGGAAAGGGGGCACTGCAGAGGGTGGAGGTGGTGAAAGTGAGACGGGGGGGGGTGGCGAGGGAAGAGGAAGAGGAAGAGGGAGAGGAGGAGGGGAAGCCGGAGGAGGTGTTGCGAATGAAAGTCGTGGAATGCTGGCGGCTGCGGCGCGGCGTCAGGGAGTGGAGAATCCGTATCGGGAGGGGAATGGCGGAGAGGGGGAGGGAAGCGGTGGTGAAAGAGAAACGTGGAGGGGAGGAGGGGGAGGAGGCAGAGGAGAAGGAGCAGGGGGGAGAGAAGGAAGGAGAGGAGGAGGAGGAGGAGGAGAGTACGAGCAGCGATCGCCCAAAAAGTACAAGTATCAGGAGGTGAGGGCAGTGACGGGGCTGAGCGCATTATTGTCGGTGAGGCAGGTACCGTCTTCTTTGGCATGATGGTTCGTCTCGTGGCTGTTTTAGTTGGGCGGGGCCCCTGCGGCTTGGAGTTAGCGTTGCTTCCCTTTGGTATATTATCGTTTGCAGCAATTTTCCAGAGGATAGTGTATTAATTCGCTTCGTCAAACACCGATCGCTGTGGCGGTTACGAAAACGTGGGCGTCGCCTGTGAATACCCAGGACTTTTGCGCTTGCAATTTCGGTAGTTTCTGCCAACCGCTTTCCCGCAGGGATGATGACCCGACCCGCGGCTCGGGTTGGGAACTTTTCGAAATCTCACGGTTCGGGTCGGATCGGTCCGGTTCGGGTTGGGAACTTTTTGAAATCTCACGGCTCGGCTCGGGTCACCCTTTTGCCCGACGCGACCCGCCCCGACCCGACCCGACCTGACCCTCGAAATTTGACGATATCCGTGAGCAGCTCGGTAAATAATCTACCAGGTACTCTCTGTCTTGTCCTGCCAAGTCATGTGCGCCTTTTTTTTGCGTGAGAGTACCTAACCCGGCTAGCGAAAACCGATACCTGGGACGAGGTATAATAGAAGTGTGCACACAAGTGTAAGGACTGCTTGGATCGAATGGTTGATATGCACACGCTCCCCATCATTCGAAAACAGAGTGGTGCGTGGGGGAGAAGGTGGTTTCGGGCGTCGTTAGTCCCAGCTACTGCGGGAGCTCCAGCCCCAAAGCTAGCGTGTGTCAACGCTCGACCGCCGTGTCAAGCCAAAACTGCTCCCTCCTCCTACTCGCATCAGGAGTCGGTGACGGGGAGTCTTGGCTCCTCCCGAATGCGGCCGTGTGTGCGGGGTGTCAGGTTTAGGGAAACGCATACCAACAAATGTAGATACACAAAAAGGGAAAATGGGGACACGTTTTTTAGCGTCTCTTCATTCTCTTCCTGGCGGAAGTACCGGCACTTTTCTTGACCCTTTTTAGGACTGCAGCCCGTTCTCGGGGACAAAAACAGTCGAACACTACGTAATTTGTCCCCCAAAACGGGACTGGAGTTCTGAAAGGGTTAAGGCTAGACCGCCGTCCCTCTCAGACATGAACTGCCTTCTCCCGACGTTTCTGTGCCAAAGAGAGGGCGTCGCGCTGTGCTGAGCTAGACGCGCGAAACAACGCTCGTGTTTCTTCTTCTTTTTTTCAATCTCGCTTGTATCTGCCCCAGGTGGTTCGAGATAGGTTTAAGAGGGCCGCCATGAAGGGGCACGACTGCGAGCACTGCGAGGCCTATCTGGCAGCGGTGGGAGGGTCTCCTGGAGAGCGGCAGGCCATGATGAACGTGTGCTCAAGGTAAGTTTGGCCGCTTGGCTTGAAAGCAGTGGCCCGGCTCGACACGTGCTCTACCTGAATCGTATTCGTTTCTTCGCGAGTTTGTTTTTTGCCATGCTAAATAATCGTGCGTTCGAGCTATCTACGGTAACTTGTATCAGGTATTCTTTTTTATGAAGTAGTGGCCATACTCGACACTTTTAGGACTGCAATAGTGCCGTTTTGAGGACAAATTACTTGGAATGTGAGTGGTTTGGCCCCTAAACAGACCTGCGGTTTGCCTCGAAAGGGTTAACTTGTGTAAAAAACAAGCTCTGGGTAAATCGGGACCGCAGCTCTAAGGCGTCAGAGGGTCAACATGTGTTCAAGCTCTGGGTTTCGCTTTTTTTCGAACGTTGGGTTGTGCTATTACAGTAATAACTACTGTGTGTCACTTGAAAAAGCTAAGGTGAGTGGGTTAATTTGACGCCTGCTATTACGGGGGACCATAGTTAATATGACCTATGGTGTACATAAAAACCTATATATTTGACCATTTTTACTAACAATATTTGGTCCTATTAACTGTGGTCCCCCGTAATGGTACGATAGGAGCAACACTTTTTTTCTGCGAAAAAAAAAGTATTTCTGAACGACGGGAAGGGTATAAGATTGGCCAAACGTTTTTTTAAAGCCTCAGCCCCCCCCCGATCCTCCCCTTCAAAACCCATGACACCCCCATCTGCGGAAGGCGCCTGTCGATAGTGCATCGTTGGCTTTCATCTCCCGCGTTAACGCTTCTGCCTCCCACGCGCGTGTTTTTTGTGCGTCTGGTCGCGGCAGGCACAAGCACACCGAGGCGAATGGCAGGCCGGCGGAAACCCCCGACGGGTTCTGGGACCTCTCCTTCGCCGACAGCGTCAGCTCCAACAAGGAGTTAGATTTTCTGGGACGGCGGCATAACGGTGGGGGCGGAGGCGCGGGTGCGGGGAAGAAGCTCGCTGACGGCGATTCTCAAATCGACTTTTGAACGGAGAAGGCAGGCCGTCTGATGGAGGGCGGGGGACGGGGTGCCAATGAGACTCGGAAGGCTATGCAATGGGGTACGCTCCAGCGGGTTGGGGGGGGGGGGGGGGGGGGCATCCGGTGAATGTTTCTGGTCGGGGTTAAGCGCGCTGCGCGTTACATTCCGCTGTTGAGTTGACGATTCGTTACGGCCAAAGATTGTGGGAGATCGGTCGTTTTGGGAGCGCCCCAATCCCTCATTGGGCCTGAATATACCGGTGTTCTTATCAAAAGGCGGTCAATCCGGGGGTCAGCGTCAAGGCCTCTTTTGTCCTTGTTATTCCTTTTTTTGTGTGTAATGAGGCGGTCAGTCGAAAGGTCACACAACGGTCTCTTATGATATCTTGGCATGTTTGGTTGCGGCAGGTACCTATAGGCTACCTACCCTGTATGCTACCAGTCTTTAGTCGTATCTGAAATGATTGAAACGCCGACGAGCATCGAAACCCCCCCCCCGAACGTTTTCGGACCTGAGATTCATCTTCTGGCGCCCTCCTCTGCAACTGCATCCACGTCTTGGGTGACATTTTGCTAAAACAAATGCCTCTTATTAGGATAGTTTCGCGCCTTTTGGCGTCCTCTGCCACTGCATCCACGTCTTGGGTGACATGTGCTTGAAAATTGTCTTCTAATTGGATAGTTTTTGCGGTACAGCGGTGTTGTAAAAGGGTCAAGACTTGTAGCTGTGGTGCGGGGTTTCCCCACGCCGTTATGTATCGCTGCTCGGGGTACTGGCCGCCACGAGCTGCTGCTGCTGCTGCTACCGCTGCTGCTACCGCCGCTGCTGTTGATGTTGCTACCGCTGCTGCTGTTGCTGTTTTGCTGCTGACCGCAGCGTTTTATTGTTGGGCTTTGTCGCCCGACATGGAGAACGAGCAACCGGCCTGGAAGGCATTTGTGTATAGAGGGGTCCTTACTGCACGGCCCGAGGGCAAGAAGCAGCAGTACCCTCTCGCCCTCCTCAAGCGGTGTCGTTTCATATCGCTTTTCTGTCCGTTGATTGATGTGCTCCGGACGTTTATTTTTTCGTGTGTGTGTTGCTTGTTTTTTGGCGTTTTTTGGCGTTTTTTGGTGCTTTGTTTTGTGTTTTTGCTCTGCGGCAGCAAGTAAGGGGCTCCTCTCCTTGCTGTTTTGTGTGTTGTGTACGTGCGTGCGTGTGAGCACGTTTATTTGTATATTTTATTCGGCCTGGCATCGGAAGTAATCCCGTGTACTGCTGACGTGCTACGATGCCAGTAGGTCTATACGTGTATAGAAGGCGTTGCTGTGTTGTCGTGCGTACCGTATCCGGCGGTGCCGCCCAGAAGAGTGTTTTCACTACAGCAGTGGCAGATTACGCCAGCTCCTCCCGCTCCCTTGTAGACGTTATCGCCTCTTTTTTTAGGTGTGTGTATTTTTTTATATGAAAACACTGAGGTGCGTTTTTTTATATGTGAAAACCGTTACGCATGTGCGTGCTTCCATTTTTTTGTGTCGCTATACGTGCGCGTGCTTCTTGGAAGTAGTGTTGCTTACGCCACCTTTGGGCACACTGTGTCGGGTATGCCAGTAGGCCCGTAGGCACCGTGTACTTGAAAAGGTATAGCATGAACACCATGTATTTGACGAAACTGCAGCACGCATTCAGCAGTGAGTGACTACAGTAATTGTCACAGAGATTGTTGGCAGAGGGACTAGCTCACAGGATGCCATGTAGACTATTACATGCGTGTACGAGTATACCAGGTAGTATGTATGCGGGCTTGAGTTTTCGTGCTCGATGGCATGTCCAGCGAGATAAATACAGAACGCCGGACCAACGATTGAGTTTTTTTTTCTTGCGTTCGTTCGCAAACCAGTCCACTAGCAGAATACGATTGCGGCCGGAGTCGCCCCTTTCGTGTTTACCGATGGGCTGACGATCGATCCTTTATCCTCCCCGCGAGCATCATTCATACCTGGTGTAAAATATCGTCAGACACGCAAGGGCAAATGCTGCTGTGACTACCCCGGCGGTAGTATTACTATTACGGGGCACCATAGTTAATGGGACAAAATATTGTCAGTAAAAATGGTTAAATATGTAAGTTTTTATGTATACCATAGGTCCTATTAACTATGGCCCCCCTTAATAGCGACTACCAGGTATTTCTACTATCTTTCCTGTAACAGCTCTAGCAAGCAGGTAAAATAATGTCAAAATGAAAGAAAAACGGGAAATGGTGTTTGTACGTACGTAGGGGGGGGGGGGGGTACACGAAAAAGACACGCTCCCGACACCCCACGACTACGTACTAAAGCCTGATGACCCTCTGCATGTCCAAGTGGAGCCCGTGGTACCAATGTCCTACAGAAAACAAACAATTCAGATTTTGGAGGCCACATGCGCAATGTTCAGGCCCATCAAAAACAAAAAAAGTATTTGTGATTTCTCCATGGCCAAAAACACCGCTCGTGGGGTGTGCGTTTTACTTGGTGTCAGTACGTAACTGTTTTTTGGCTCAAATGGAACAGGTGTACCTGGTTTTCGCTTTTGTCCTTCGAGATCGCTCGCTGTTAATAATTTCGTCCAGAAAGCCCACCGAACTGTTTTTTTTTTTTTTTTCATCAACCGGAATGGACTTCTCGCATACCAGGTACCTGCTATGTATTCTGCTTTAGGTGCGATGTTTTTTTTCTTTTTTTTGGTCGAGCACCCGTGCGCAGGTCGGGGCTACTTTCTCCGCTCACATTTTACAAAATATTAGAACAGCTTTCTAAGCGAAATAACAGCACAGCTGCACGCGCATGCACGCGCGCGCGCGCAGTGAAGACTCAGCTTGTACCACCACCGCTTCAGGTAGATGTTTTCGATTGGGTGTTTGCACGTTTGTTAACTCGCTACATTTTCAGCTTGCCACATCTGACGTTCAACGACGTCGACTAAGATTCACTACAACAGTGCAGCACATACATACCTGGTATATGTTTCAGCTTGATATGATCATTCGAGAGTTTTTTGCCAAAGGAGGAAAAGGTGCAAAGTAGAAGCCTTCACGAAGGGCAACTGGTTGGTGCATGTATCGGTTCAGAGTGATCTGAGATATTATACTACATGCGGTACTTGTACTCACTGCGGCGTCATTTTGCGTTCGACCCAAGCCGGAATGGAACATGCACGATTTGCCATCATATACATTGTCGGAGGGAAACATAAAACAAGCAGAATATTATCTGAATCGAATATCACGGCGGACCATATTAAATAGGACCTACGGTACACACACAAACTTACATATTTTGCTATTTTTACCGACAATATTTGGTCCTACCAGGTATTTACTATGGCCCCCCATAATACTATTTATTATTATTGCGCGTACCTACACATATTTCAGCGCTCTTTACATACAACAGCAGTAAGTACCCTTCTGATCCTCTCACCCGCTCGCTTTTTCGCCCCGTCCAGATAAGCTGTACTCTGGGCGAAAATGTAAATGCCGTTGCGGTATTAGCACAAGAAACCAAACGGTCCTTACATTTCCGTCAGGAGGTACTAAGTATAAATACGACAGTACTGACGGGGGGGGCATATTAAATAGGACCCACGGTACACACAAAAACCTACATATTTCGCATTTTTGCTAACAATATTTGGTCCTATTTACTATGGTCCCCCGTAATAGTACGCGACATGTTGTAAGAATCTGGTAGTTCAAAATTTTAGGTCGACATATTGCGAGATTTAGCGAACTGCAGCCAAGCACTTCTGCTCAGCGAGGGACTTCTGCATCTTATATATGTGCACCAGGTATGGCTTTGAGAACCTATTCATGCTCAGCTTTGACATCATGATACGCCGCGAGCCTTGGCCAAAATAGGAGATTATTAACTCTTGTCGGTTACTACTGTATGAAGCTCGTACGAGGTACGTCGTATACTATTAATATTATTTTTTTATAAAATGATGAAATACGTCAGCTGTGAGTTCGACTGATTACATAGTTGATACTCAACTTTGCAAGCTGCGTAATATGTCTCGTCTATATCCCGTTTTTACTGAATTTCCAATTTTATAATACGTTTGCCATCCGCCAATGTATGTGCAGCATGAGTTTCAACCTTGATCACTCGAAACATTTATGTGTTAACCCCTTTAGAACCGCAGTCCCGTTTTGGGGACAAACCACTCAAATTTCAAGCAGTTTGTCCCCAAAACGGGACTGCGGTTCTAAAGGGGTTAAGGAAACGACGGAAATAAAGGAAACCTATTCTGAGGTCTAGCTAGCTTCTAATATTAATATTATTATTATTATTACTATTATTATTATTATTATTATTATTATTATTTCTCTTACCATCCGACAATGTGCAGCATGATCTTCAACATTGATCACTCATAACTCTCCCGAAAGAAGAAAACCTCGGAAACAAAAGGAAACCCACGCACCAAGTCTACCTATTATTATAGTACAGTAGTAGTACGAGTAGTACGGGCCCACCGAAAAGAAACACCTAATCCGGGCAAGCCTGAGATTCTGATTGGGGCGACATCTTCACACAACCTTGCGCATAGGCTACTGTATAGGATTTAGTGTAGAATCCACCACTGAGCCATTTTTCTTCACCCAATTTTCTCGGCCTTCTCCAAAAAGTGAGCATTATGTTCTCGTTGTGGGCACGTTCTTGTTGACGGGTCTGTACTGTATAGTTGCCTGCTACGTAGAAGAGGGAAGAGAGTCTATGACAGCAAATAAATGCTAGCGGTCGGTAAATGGCTGTTATTCACCGCGGACACGCGTGCTATATATATATATATATATGCCGTGGTCGGTGGTAGGGGTATATTGCACCCACTATCGCCTCCTGAGGCTCCTCGCTTGAGGACCTCCATACCAATAATAGAAAGTCATTATTAATGTTACTAGTAAGCCGCCCAGAAACAGATTTAGAGCAAAGCGAGGAGTGTAAAACCAGAGGAAAATCCCAACGCCTACTACAGTAGTAGTAGCACTACTCGGTAGATGTATCTCGAATCATACATTATTTCCCTCCTCAGGTTATATAAGTAGTATATATACTCGTATACACCTGGTACCGTGTACCTGGTAGTAGAGATGTTCCATTCCAACCTGAATCGAACACGTATACCGCAGTAGTTTCAATAGTAGTACCTCTTTCATACCTACCTCTGAACCAAGATATGTATCTCGCTTTCCCTTCCCGAGGCCGCGGACGATACGTTTTGATTGACAGCGGGTTCTTGGTAGATGCTTCTCGGGGGTTTCTTAAGGAGAGGAGTTGTTGTTTTTCTGGTGGATGAGATGGAAGGATGTTGGTTGTGGTGGTAGTCTTCATGTGCGTCACATCGGTTTTGGTTTGTTTGTGGTTCGTATGATACTGCTGCGCTTTTGTTTTGGCGAGCTATTCACTTTCTATTCCTTAGTCTTGGTTAGAACAACACTACACATTGTCGGCTGGCACGCATAGTAATAGCACATTATCATTATGCTTGCCTTCCGACAATATAGCGCAGATAGATGCCATTCCAATCTAAACCGAATCATCACGGCGGTGACCCCTGTTAGTAATATACAGGCCCAAAGCGGCGGGAGAGAGGCTCCTCCCAATACATTTATGAAGAATACAATCCCTCCATGCTCGTGTACGAGCATCGATGGAAAGCCTATCAACCGCATTTTTTGGACAGACGACATCTTCGGTCCACGCGGTGCTGCTGCCGCAGTTCTTGATACACGTGCACCTTCTTGAGTGGTTTTTTTTTCGGGGTGCTTTGGGCCTATCCACTATGGGCCTCCGGGAAATGATATTCCAACGATATTATTGTAATGATTAGTATGTTTTCCCTCCGATAATGTATCGCATGTGTGCCATTCCACCTTGAAGCGAATATCTTTTGGTACCACCTCAGTATGATGATCGTTCTGTAGTCCCTCTTCTATCACTCTACACCGGCAAATGTCTTGTTATATTTTCCCTTCTCAAGGGCTCCTACTTCGATTAACAAAACCCCTCCGGGGCAAACCGCACGCAGTTGCTATGAGGCTTAGATTGGGTAGGCGATTGGTTAATCTTTTACCTTTAACCCAGCGGACAAAGACCTTGCCAAATAAATGGCGTCGTCGGGCAAGACATATGGGTCGTTGGTCGTGAGTTCGAATCTCACGTCCACCATGAAATCGCTTTTTAAAGAAAAGTGAGTTTCCTCATGTATGTCAAGAATCTGAAAAACGCCCGTTTGGGGACGAAACACTCAAATTCCAATTGGTTTTCATCCCCGAAACGAGACTACAGTCCTAAATTTAAGGAGCCCGCGATCACACAGTAATTAATTAATAATGCTGTTGCGGTCAGAACGTGCTGTACCCTCTCCTATCGCTGCACACGTCGGCGGCAGATGGAAACGGGGGGGAGGGGGTCGCCCACCGGTCCGGTAGAAATATTTTGCCGATGGTTCTGTTATACCCTTTGTAGGCCTTGAGGGCCGCACTCTCCCGTTTCGTGGGGACAAAACATTTATAATCACAGTAGAGAGCCAGATATATAGCTGGTATATATAGGTTTTATGCGCAGGTGTGCTGCAGTATTTAACAAAAATAAGCGCTCTGTTTCACCTTTGGCGCCTCCTGTTTGGCCTCCCAACCAAGTATAGTAAGAGTTGATGACGTGGGTATCAATCACGTGGCGAGTGCGAGATGCCCCCCCCGTCCCCCCTCCCACCAACATTCCCCATATATTCCCTAGAAAGAAACGGAGCAACCGAGAAATTTACCAAAAATTACTTTTTTTGCGTTCACATTCACTTGGTATGCCACTGGGACCGGCAGGTATATATACGTAGATATTAATAATTTATGCGACTCCCCCGCACCCCCCAACATTATCCATTTTGCTGCAAGAAACGGTCCGGAACAAGTATAATCGTGAGATGAAATCTTTATGCGTGTGGTGTGATGAGCTCGACCCCCCCCCCCCTCCGAAAAAAAAAAAAAAAACATCCTCTATTTTTCCACAAAATATAACGGAAAAAACCCAAAACCTCAAGGTGGATCCTACGTAGTGTGTGCGACCCCGTTCCCCCTCGACTCAAACATCCCCCCAGCTTAGTTATCCAAAATAAAAGAGACGACGGGCGGCGAGAGGTGTGGGTACTCCGGCTTTGGCCACACATTAGGCGTGGTGAAGGCAACCGCTTCCCCCCCCCTCCTCCAAGATTCCCCATTTTCCACAAGAATCGGCCCGGAAAAACAACCTCGTGTGAGATGGATCCTGCCTCGTGGTGGGTGCGTCTCTGCTGCCCCCGGCCCTATCACTACTGGGTGACAGCATGATTATTGGCATTTTTTTTTTTTTATTTTGCTTTCTTCTGACAATGTGCAGGGCGTTATTCCTTCAAAATGAAAAAGCTGACATAATTCATCGAATACCACTAATTTCATCGAACCAATTCTCCTTCCCTGCGTGTACTCACTTGAATATGCACCCCCCACCATTTACCGAGATATTTTACCCACCACCATGTATCTATACGCCATGCTATTGACATTGATATAAGTTGTACAGCATATAGACAAGGAGGCATCGAACGTCATCATGCAGTACGTACATACCTGGTAGTAAACAGAACAACCAGTCAGTGTATTTTCTTACGGACGAAAGCAAGAATGAAATCGAATTCAATTCGACGAAAGGAAATTATTATTATTATCAACTGCTGTGATGAAGGGTCTTTGGCCGCTCGCCGGTGCGAGTAGGAGTATACTAATTACATACCTGGTAGTCGTATTATAATAGTGTACCGGCGGTACCTGGTATGTAGTAGAACGAGAGCGGATTCCCAACCCACACTGCTGTATACCGTAAGTACCGTTCGCTGTTGCTGTTGCTCAGCAAGTAAGTGGTGTTGCTGTTGTTTGTTTTGTTGTTGTCCGGGAGCTCAGCCGTCAGCTACGGCGGGCAGCTAGCTTGGTGCCACAGAGATATAAACAGTCCAAGAGGCCGCTGACACAACTGGGTAACTGACAACAACTCTGAAGAATATGATGACTGGATCGGAAAATATATACCTGGTACTGGTATATATATATCTCAAGACGAGGAGAGCAGTACTATTTGCTTATTATTTATTACCTGGTATTTACGATTTCTTTTTGTACGAGTGCACAGCAGACAGACGCCCATTCGATTGTCGTCATGGTGTAACTGCTTGCTGCATGGATTCGAGTGCGGATATACTACTGGTTGACACTGTTTGTGTGCTCAGCAGTAAGTAGAACTCGTACTACACAGCAAAGAAAAGGGGGAAAGTACTCGCAACCTCCATCTATCTGCTCTCGTCGTGTGGTATGGAACAAAAGTGTCCGGCCAAAGATCAGATAGATACCTGTACGAAACAAGTACGTACCAGTATAAAGCTTTGCGAGTGACGAGATTTGACTTTCTTTTTCGTTGGGCTCTTTCGCTCTTCCGCCTCTTCTTGCTTGCTGCGTGATCGTGTGCTCGTAAAAATAGCGACAGAAAACAAAGAGACACAGACAGACACAGACAACCGGCGGGTCGCTGCCTCGCTGCCTGCGCTCTGCTGCGCTGTTTGTTTCCCCGTCTGACGTTATTACATTGCTGTGTGTGCTGTTGCTGCTGCTACTGTGCTGCGGCTAGGGAGTGTTTTCTGGCCATATCGAGGCCCACCCGCCCTTTTTCAACGAATATAAAGGCAGAGGAGGAGGGCGTGGAGGAGGAGTTTTAGGCTTTTTTTGCGGGCGAACGAAAAGGCGAACGGCGAAAACACCTCGGAAAATGAAAATCTTCGAGGAATCTGAGAATGGAAAAACGCGAAAATACCTTTAATTTCATTGGTTGGCGTTATTTTTGCGAGGGACAGGGGACAGGTGTTGTGTTTGATCACACCGCATTTCCGCGAACATTACTTGCGCAAGTACCTCGTACTGCAACCACTTCGAAACAAGTAAAGGCGACCAAACATCTCCGCTCTACTGCATATACTACTGTCCAGAGTTGCGCTCAAGCCTTCACTGAAGTGAGAGACCTGATATCTAACTAGCCATCGAATCACGGCGAATGTACGCTCCGCTGCCGGAGGAGCCGCAGACGTCGGGAGCTTGGGCGCCGTCGACGCGGCAGTCCTCAAGAAACCTGTTTCAGCCAAGTCGGGTGGTGCGATGGCGAGAGCTGAGAGGCATAGAGCACCTGGCCGACGGAGCCATGTGCTCGTGCTACACGGCGACGCTGGCGCTAAACGGGCCGGTGGTCATCAAGAAACCCGGCAAGCACAGCCACGAGGTACGCTCTACTCCCATCCTCCTGTTTGCTTGGAGCAGTAAGGCTCTCTCTGTTGTTGGTTGTACGAGTACTCGTCGAGTAGTCGACATAACAGGTACGAACTTTTTTTTCCGTTTTTTGACACCGCACAACAACAGTGAGTGAGAGAGACACGCAGAAATAGCAGGTAGACGAAGCCGCAAGCCTTCTATTTTTCCGAGCAAGATAGCCACGCCGATCGCATGGATCACCGCAGTCTTCGCCGGCCACCACTCGTTACCATACCAATACACCCTGGCTGCCCTATCTTGACGCACCGAACCGATCGGACGGGGAACGCTACTGCTGTGTCGGTGGAAAAGGATAATCCCCCCGCCACGTGCTCGAGTAGACCCTGTAGGTAAACTGTAAACTGTCTGTAGGAGTCGTGCGCGGAACGTGCTTGTAGAACCCAGTACTGGTATTTTTTTCTGTTTTGGTAAGATTTTTATTCACTCGTACGTACACGCAGTAGTACTCGTACGAACAACGATTTTTTTTCTGTTTGTTCACCTGGCCCGCCCTGGCGCCGTGATTTTTTTCACCCTTTTTTATACCATAGAACGGGACCAGATGCGGCGGACGTACTGGATGGAGTAAGAAGCCAGTACTCGAATCATTAATCATACCTGGTAGCTTTCTATTTATAGTCATCTCAAAGCAATCAGCAGATCAGCAGTCGGTGGTTCCGCCCTCTCTCTGCCTTCCTCTCTCTCTCCCCCCTCCGTGCTTCGCCTCGTCGGACGTCGATGGCTCTGCGGTAACCAATGCTTTGTTCGGCTCGGTCTCCTACCTACGTACGTATACCTGGTATGCGTCGTTTTTTTCAGCCCCGTGTTCGCATGTACCCTGGTACGAATTTACGGTGCTTCCGCAGTGTCCAGTAGCCAGTCCAGTCGTATCCCTCTCCACATTCACCACTCCCGGAGACTCGTACCTCAAGCTAAGGACGATGACAACAGCAACAGTGGAAGTAGTGGGGGCAGCTCCACAAGCGGCGGCGGCAGCAGTACGTGCAGCAGCAGTATGGTTTGTTACGTTTCCCATCCTGCAGAGTAAGTACACTACGAGGTATGTGCTGTAGATGCTCATGCACTACCTGGCACACTGACTTGACGTTTACAGGCAGTAGGCAGCAGTCGTGAGAGTATACGAGTACAAGGTCAGGAAGTACAGCAGGGCGTACGCTATTACGGGGGGCCGCAGTTAATACGTAGGACCAAATATTGATGGTAATAATGGTTAAATATATACCAGGTAGGTTTTTATCTACCAGGTATACCATACCTGGTAGGTCCTATTAACTATTTTTATTTTTTTTATTTTTTTTTTTTATTTTTCTTCCCATTCATTATCTTCGCACATCTTCTCTCTCTCCTTCCAACTCGTAACTCAGATCCGGGGTCACATAGCAGGCTCTTCTCCCCCCTTCCCGCTACGGTACGTGCCTTCATTTTTATCGCGAGAAGATTTCAGCCTTTTCTTCCCTCGTCGACTCGCATCGAATTGTGCCTACCCACGCTGCAAGGCGCTCTCAACAATTGAATCCTTTTTTTTATTTTTGCAAATAAAGTCAAAGTCCGACCCTCCTGGGGCTCGAACCCAGGACTCAAACAAGTAGAATTCGAGGTTAACCACTTGAACCACCGGGGCGACCGGCTACCTGGTCCCCCGTAAATAGGATTGAAGAGTCGGCACGGACACTGGTTGTGCTGGATGTCGACGGGTAGAAAGGACGGTCTAATGTGAAGAACACACACACGTGCAGTATTGTCATGGAAACGATGAGCGGCAAGAAACTCGGAAACGAAAACAGCAGAGTGTATAAAATGTAAAACACACTCGACTTTCCTTCAATAAAGAATTGTACCTGTAATTTTTCACGTTTTTTATTTATGAAATACTTTTGATTGCAACAACTTTACCTTTATTTGTGCATGGGGTGTTTTTTTTTTCTCTTTTTTCTTTTTATGACCACCACGAATCGTCACCCACGCTGACTCTCATGTCTCGAACTTATTACACACCGGCTCTTTTTTTGGCCTCTTGAGGCCTTGCTTCTGGGTGTGGTGGCGTCGTGGCTGCTGTTGTCAACGCGCGACGTTGCTGTCAACTCTGCCGATCGATCATGTTAGGTGAAATCAATCGTCATGGGAAATATCAGGTATGATACCATGTGTCAGATCAGAGCAGAGCATCTGATCTTCTCACTTCTGTCTTATCGCGCATTCGAATGGAAACAATTATTGGTGCTACAGGGTACTTGTACAGCAGTAGCGTATCCTCGAATGTGAAACGATTTCCCCCCCCCCCCTTTTTTTCCTTGTACGATGATGTTTCTGTCCTTTTCCAGTCCGATAGGACTCGAACATCCTCCTTCACCGCATCTGTAAACATACACCAAGATAGCGATATTGATATTTATATTACGGGGTACCATAGTTAACAGGATCTATGGTACACATAAAAACCTATATGTTTGACCATTTTTACTAACAATATTTGGTCCTGTTAACTATGCCCCCCCGTAATAGTGCCTTACAACAGCAGTAAATGGTTCTTCTGCCCCTCGAACGTGTGCCGGGAGGCGGCAGCTGTAGTGGACGGCCGTCCAGACTTGATGCAGCATTACCGGAAGTTACTTATCAATCACTATCCAGGAAGGAGATCATCAAGAAAATCATGAAATTACGAAGAATACGAGACTATGAACTATACATACTATGATACTTGGGGGATCAGAAACTACTATTAATATTGGGTCCTGTTAACTATGGTCTCCCGTAATAATAATAATTGGCATCCCTCAAATTAGGAAATTATTTGCACGGGTGTTGTTAAGCAAAAATCATGAAATTTCTTAGGCCATTTCCTATGCAGTCGGGTTTGCAGTCAGTTGGAAATGGTGCTATCAGCACGTTCGCACGAGCTTTTGGCCCAAAAATGTGCGAAAGTGCTGTTTCTTGCCTCAGAATGACTTGGGCTTTTCTCCCAAGACCTGTCTAGAGCTGTTTCCGGCTTCTCCATACGCCCATTTCAGGAAATCACCTTCGGTACTTTTCCGATTCAACCGGGTCAAATACGATTACGATCGGGCATCGGATCGGAAAAAACGATTTTTCCGATCCAATCGGGGGTTGTAATCGTATTTGACCCAGTTGGATCGGAAAAGTACCGAAGGTGATTTCCTGAAATGGGCGTATGGAGAAGCCGGAAACAGCTCTAGATAGGTCTTGGAGAAAAGTCCAAGTCATTCTGGGGCGAGAAACAGCAGTTTCGCACATTTTCGGGGCAAAAGCTCGTGCGAACGTGCTGATGGCACCATTTCCAACTGACTGTAAATCCGACTGCATAAGAAGTGGCCTTATTACGAAGAATACCAGGTACCCTGGTAGAGATTATTAACTAAAACAATATTTTTGGGGGGGATTAGAAAGTACGAAATGTCAAAAGTCTCAATTTAAGTATTTGCATCTACAAGTATTACGGGGGACCATACCCTGGTAGTAAATAGGACCAAATATTGTTACTCGTAGTGTAGAAAAAAATGTAAATATATACCGGTACCTGGTATGTTTTTTGTGTGTGTGTGTGTGTTCTTCACATTAAACCGTTCTTTCTACCCGTCGACATCCAGCACAACCAGTGTCCGTGCCGATTCTTCCATCCTAGAAGAGATACAAGTTCTGTGGTCACAAAGCTACGCCACAGAGATACTACGTTGCCACGTGTGCAGTGTGAACTGCAGTGGGCAATGCAAAGCCATGTCATCATACCATACTAGATACGACAGGCACGACATACGCAATCTATGAAATAGTGAAACGAAAAGAAACAATCAAAGAGAAAACAAAAACAAGGTAGACAAGTCGAAAAAGAAAAAGAAGAAAAATGAAAGCAAAATCTAAGAGAAACAATCTGTCGTGCCCCCCCCCCCGCAGGCGAGGTGGCCTACACTTGAAAAAGAACGAGCTGGAAAAAAGAAGAAATAACAAAAGACACCACTGCTTGTGAACAGAGTAAGACAAAGAACCAAGGAGAAAGTAACAAGGAAAAATAACAAAGGGGAAATAACAGGCAGACCAAAGCCCAAAGCACCTTCTAGGTGGCGGCAGCAGCTTGTGGTACGAGTAGTATAGCCAGGTTCTCCCTGCTAATCCGCCTGGTACCTTGCTACCCAGACTGCCGTCTCCGCCCTGCGTTCGTCAACTATGCCCAGCCCCTTGGCGTCAGACAATACGAGCCGAGCAGAGCAGGTTCGTCTTCCAACCACGCCACACGGCTCCTTGAGTACGGCTTATCAATCAGAAAAGGAAGAGGAAGAGAAAAAATGAAATGAAAATCACGGAGAGTCAGCGCAAGAAAGAAAAAAAAAAAAAAAAAAAACGAAACTAAAAGAGAAGACAAGGGAAGACCACGTTCGAGCCAGCTGCACCAGTTGGTAGCACTAGTAGTATGGTCATATTCTACTTCCTAGTCGACTTGGTGCCTTGCTACCCTGTCTGCCATCTCCTTCCTACTTTCGTCTACCGCCGTTTCCCTTCTACCCCTCCTGTTCCCCCCCCTCTCCGCATTCACTCGGTCGGGCTTTATGCCACTTCTCCTGTTGCCCCCTCCCCCCCCGTTCCTTTGGGCACCATCCACGGCGGATGCGCGGCGCTGTCTACTCATCTCAGCCTCAGCCTCGTGCCACCTCACCATGAACCGTTCGGCTGCTTCAAGGATCCCCCGGTACCACTTCCCCACCTTTTTGGCTGCAGTGGACCACAACGCGGTCTCAACTCCAAACACCAAGGGGGCAACTTCCGTTGACCCTTCGGTGGCTCGGAACTCCCTAAGGTCTTCGACTATGCATCTATGCCAAGTCTTACACTGTCCGCCTGGTCTCGGGTTCTCCCCACCAGCTATCGTCCCGAGCATTACCCGATTGGGTAATCGCTCCTTGCTTTGCCGTGCCACGCCCCCCGCAAAGAAGAGCCGCCGTTTGCGAATGGTCGTTTCGATGCTCTCGCAACGTGTCATCTTGAGGGCCTTCGCGTACGAGAGGGTGGCATGGTCAGTACGAAGTCGGCGCTGGAAGCCAATGACTCGCAACAGGACTTGGTGGTGAGCCGTTCGAAGCTTGGCAAAGTGTTCCGCTCTGAGGGTCCACGTCACACACCCGTACAGCAGGGTCTCAATCACCTCGGCCTTCAGCATTCGGACTTTAAGGCTAAGGGGGGCGGTCGTCCTATCATACAACTCCGGGCCGAACCGTTTGAAGCATGCTCGCATGAGGCGGATCCGTCGGTCGATTTCGAGCGAGAGGTCAGCGTTTTCGTGGATAACGCCGCCTAGGTATAAGAACTGGGTCGTCTGCTTATACCTCTGACCTGCCGCTTCGATGACGAGCGGTGGTGCGAGGGTTGTCCGGTCTGGTGTTTGTAGGACCATTGTCTCAGTCTTCTTTTCCGACACCGTGAGGCCTGCTGCTTCGAAGACAGTCACGATGACTGTCATCATTTTTGCGAGCCCTTCAGCCGACTTCGAGACAATTCCTGCATCGTCGGCGTACAACATGCCCCATACAGACCTTCGCACGCACGCCAATGGCTCCTCCTTCCCTGTTCGAACTACTCCAGCTTCCAAGAGTTGGACCAAATCCCTTACAATGGCTTCGTCTTGGCTGAAGCGTACTAGTACGACGTGTAACGCAGCAGCGAAGAACACGTTGAACAGTAACGGTGACAGTACACAGCCTTGCCGCAGCCCCTGCGTGACATCAAACCATTCCGAGAGCTCGCCGTCATCAGTACGCACGCGAGCCCGCATGCCATCGTGGAAATTACGGATAATTCTCAGCATCTTGGTTGGTACGCCAAAGCGTGTGAGTACCTTCCATAACAGCTCTCGGTCGACAGAGTCGTACGCTTTCTGCAGATCGATGAAGCACACGTATAAGGGGATTTTCCTCTGTCGTCCGAGCTCTTGCAGCCGGCGCACGACGAACAACATATCAATCGTTGATCGTGCGGGGCGGAAGCCGCACTGTTCCTCGGGGAGTAGTTCCTCGGTCTCGCAGTAGTTGCTGAGGCGGGACGCGACGATTTTCAACAACACTTTGCCTGCGTGGGCAACAAGCGAAATCCCTCTATAGTTGTTGCAGTCAGTTCGATCCTTCTTTTTGTGAAGGACCTTGATGATCGCATCTTTCCATTGCTGAGGGACTTCTCCTGTTAACCAAACATTGACAAGGATGTTGTGAAAGCGCTGGGCGAATGCCGGGTGGTCGATTTTTAGGAGTTCGACCGGGAGACCATCTGGCCCGACAGCTTTCCAATTCGACATCCCCTTCAGTGCTTCGGTCATCTCGTCTATGGATGGTTCATCTTCAAGCGACAGTTTAGGCGGTCGCGGTGGCAAGAGGTCGATGATCGTGGGATCGAGTTTCAGCGACTTCGTGTTCAAGAGTTTGTGATAAAACCCCGCCCATCGTTCACGAATTCGCACCTTATCCCGTAGGATCGTGCCATCCTCGTCCCTAATGAACTGTTCGCTCCTCGCTTTAGTCCCTTCCAATCCTACCGTACTCTTAAGGTGCTTGTAAAAGCCTCTTTGGTCGTTGTTCGCTAGGAGTCGTTCGGTTTCGGCAAGGTACGCTTCGAAGTACGCATGCAGTCCTGCGGCAATCACCTTCTGCAGGTTCGCACACGCAGATCTCAGGGTCTTCCACGCGGTTCTGTCCCGGGGGTGGGCACGCAAGAATTGTCGTGCATCCTCCCTCGCTGTCCATGCTGGCATGAATGCGGCCAAGGTTTCGGCAGACTCACACCATCCATGTCTGCGGTGGCGACGTGCAGGGGGTGGTACCTCTTTTTCGACCGCATCAATAACAGCCGCAGTGAAAATCTCAACCATACCAGACGTATTACGGGGCTGGATAGGCTGGTTGAGAGTGGAGATGATCCTGGAGACTACTCGTTCACGACAATTTCCATCGGACATAAAAAGCTGCCTGTCGAACTCTCGGCGTTTCGTCGGTCTACGTATTTGTCTGTTGGGCGCAAAACGACCACCGAGTCGGACTTTGATATACAAGATGTTGTGGTCTGAGTCAGCCTTAGCTGGGGCAGGAGGCTGTGGGACGACTTTCGCATCTTGTACTCTAGGTCGATGGACTTGACGGGTTAGGATGTAGTCAATCCGCTTACGGTCATTCGGGCCGGTGCCGTTGTAAGTATGCGATATCCCACCCTTGCGCGTGCTGAAAAACGTGTTGGTGAGAGCCAACTTGCAATTGGTGGCGAACGACAGGAGCCGTCTGCCATTATCGTTACGAACATCACGTCCATACGCTCCCAGCACTCTGCTTTCATCATCACCGCACCCTTCCTTCCTCTGTCCAGTTCGCGCGTTGGCATCCATCAGTACAAACAGACACTCTTTCGTCGGGATTTTTTTCACCAAGTACTCCAGCTTCTGCCAGAAGATACCTTTCAGTTCGGCGTCCTTGGTACAATCAGTTGGAGCATACGCAACGACGAAATTGACTGCCTCGCATTTGCCAGCCAGCTCAAAGCGCATAGACATTAGCCGCTCGTCAACGAACTGATGAGTATACACAGACTTACTGCACAACGATTCCTTGACAGCTAGGCCTACTCCGTACAGCCCTTGCCTGGTGGCTGTTGTTTCCTGTCCTGAACAGAAAACACGATACCCTGCCGCACGGAACGTCGTGCTGCCGGACCTCCGAGTTTCTTGCAGGCCAATGAAGTCACAGCCGAGTTGCCGTCCCTTCGCTAGTACCCGCTCGTCATGTCCGTACCCGTTCTTCCCCTTTACAGCCAGGGTGCGCACATTGTAGGTCGCTACCGTCACAAGTGCCTCCTTCTGTCTCTTACGAGCCTCGCGTGCTGCTTTCTTTGCCAGCCGACGTGAGGCTCGTCCCCGCCTTCTTTTTTTCTTTTTTTGTTTCTTTTTTTTCGCTATGGCGAAAGTGGCTCTCCGTTTCGTAGCCCGGTACGCGCCTTGGTTCCCGTTGGCTGGGTGCAGCCGTCCCAACCCACGCCGACAATCCCATCCTTCCTGTCGTGCATGCATACCCACGCTGTGGCCAGCCTCTCCACTCCACCGGCTGCCCACGTAGCGCTCTCTGCTGTGGTGATGTACCCGTCCCGCCTGAGGGATGAACTCCTCGGCGTCGGGGTTAAGAAGAAAAAACATCACCACCACCCCACGCGGTCCTTAAAGCGAGCAGGCCACCAGCCGGACCGCGCAAGGTTCCCTACCTACGTAGTCCGAAGCTCGATGTTCGTGTGACTGTCGCTAGACCGCTGCAGGTCCTGGCAGACTTCCTCGGCCCACCCCAAGGACGGGGCAGGCCGAAGCAGGCAGAGAGAGGGAAACCGTGAAGGTCTCGTGTATTTTGTACCGTAGGTCCTATTTACTATGTTTCCCGGTAATGGTAGTGCTGTTCACCAGCAAAAAAAGGGCTTGATTCAATTATTCATTATACCAGGTACCGGTAAATATCAGGGTGGGTCCTTTCAAGGGGGAAAAAACGAAATAAAAAACGAAGAGCAGAGCACTACTATAGAGCACGTGACTTCTATTGGTCAGATTCCGAAGAATCAGAAGTAGAGATGTACGTAGAGATCCCAATAATTCCGTTTTCACATTTCGTTTTTTTCGAACCCCATAGCACTCAGTTTTTACGAAATGGGTGTCAAAAGAATGAAACTTGAGTTACCCGGGGGCGAAGAGGAACATAGGAGGGGCTCGGAGCGTTGGGATGAAGCTCCGATCAAGTTTTTCGGGACGGTTGGCACATTCACACGATGGCCAAGGTAGTGCATGAGGGTGCAACTCCAACGCGGCGTGTCTGCTATAAATAAGGGCGAGAGCGTGTATGGGTAGGGTATGTTCAAGGGGGGGGACTCGCAAGAACCCGCGGGTTCAGGAAGTGGCTGAGACTCTGTATTTTTCGACATGGGTGCCACTAAACAGTCGAACGTCTGCCATGGCCGATACACAACGTCTACTGCTGTTGTAGTAAAGCACTCCGGAGGGAGCGGGTTGGACCACGAGAAACGCCTGCTGTGCGGGGTGCCTCGCGTGTGCAAGTTGTGCCTATCCGCAGTCGTTGTTCAGAGCTATCGCCGGGAATCACGTGTTGTGGCGATTGAGCCGTTCTAAAAAACTGCACTTGCGTGAAAACCCGACTCGGCGTCTTGTTTTGTTTTCGTTTTTGTTTCCTCGTTAGTAGGACCGGGCCCTCATTCCAGTATTTCCGTGATGAATTAAACTGCGGTTATTTGACTATCATCAAGTAGCTGTTGGTCAATCATGGCTGGTTGCATTATCGTGATTATCGATTATTTTATAAGTTATGAGATACGTCTGCTGTGAGTTCGACTGATTAAATAGTCGATACATGGTACTCAACTTTGCATGCTGCGTTGTACGCCTCGTCTATAGTTGCAGCGGAAAGGGAGGCGTTTTCATGCGGGGCAATTAGCGCCGTTACTCCGCACGCCAGCACAGCTCCGCACGCTACGTAGCGCGCAGTTGGCCTAGGCAGACCCGCAGTACGAGTACAGCACACAGCACGCGGTAGTGGGTTTGTATGTCCTTTGGGGAAAGCGGACAGTTATTAAATAAGCACAAATAATCACCAAATATGGGCTAAGGGCCATTCTTATCGGAGAGCTTTTTCCCATAAATTCGACATTTTTTTCGCGCAAGTTTTCAATCTTCCATATTTTCTTGATTTTCTTTTCCAAATGCATGAAATTTAACGGACTTGATTTTCTTGCTTCTGGAGAATTTCACGAATGGTGACAGAATGCCTCCGTATATTGATAGATATTTCCAAACTTTGGAAATTGTGGAAAAAACGCTCTCCGATAAGAATGAGCCTAATTGGTTAGTCGTGACTATTTTTTAATACATAGTTCAATTTTGGTGTAGTGCGGATGGAATCCTGCAGGGTAGTCTCGTACCACACTCGGTATTCATATCGATATATTAATATATTATAGCGTGTATATCTGGTTGGGATAAGCGTACAAGGTACAAACATGATTACAGGTAATCACCGAATATCGGTTGATTTGATTAATCATGCTTATTTTTTTATAACGATCACATGATCGCGACCCATTACGGGGGACCATATTAAATAGGACCTACAGTACACACAAAAACCCATATATTTCGTTACTTTGACTAACAATCTTTGGCCCTACCTGGTATTTACTATGGTTCCCCGTAATATATGATTTAATTATTGATTACCAGGTACCTTGTAGGGTCGATTTTGGACCTATGCCAATGGAAAAGCGAAGTATCAATAAAAGGTTTGAATTTCAAAGATACCCTCCAATTTTTTTTAGAACACGCTTCCTATGGGCAGGTTTGAAAAAAAAAAACCCTAACTTTTGGGAGAGCCCGAAAAAAGCAAATATGGGGCCGATGTTGGGGCCGATGTTGGCCCAACATCGGCTTCAGAGAAACTCAGGCCGATCTTTGGTTCGAAGCGGCGAGATTCCGAGTCCTCGACAGACATCGATCGACAAAACCATCGACTGCGTCATGAATTCTGAACAGAGTGCGCTCGTTAGGGGCTCCGACCCACCGTAGGGTCACCGTCTTCACACCATGGCCGGTGTCATGTGGCGGGAGCTGACCAGGCGTATGATAAAAAACATTTGGCCGCTGGTTTGCACAAAACAGAAGACAAAACTTCTCCATCCGTCTCGAATGGCAAAAAATAGACTTTTTTTCAGGTTTGGGAGGATACCGTAGGACGCCGCCGGCAAGCTCTCGCCCCCTAGACCATGAATCCACCTGATATCTACGAGGCTCTAATCTATATCCGTTGGCCTTGCCAGATACCGAGCGGGTTGGCCGTGGGCTGAATCTATGTCGAGATCGAGCGTCGATCGTCGCACGATCTGGTTTCTATCAGCCTGTTGACAATTTGCAACCAGAAAAAACAAATTGCGCCGCCTGCAGCCGTTGGGAAAAATAAAATAAGAAATGAAACTTCTTTTTTTTTTTCCCCATAGCGGCGGTACGAGGAAATTTTTGGCTGTTCCCTGATAGAAATATATTCGAAAAAAACTTTCGAACTTCGCGTTTTCATTGGCATACTTGTAGGTCTTAACGACAGGTATTAGATTTCGTTAATTCTGAATTTTCGGCATTTCATCAAATTCAGCGAGGGTTGAATCTTAACGAGTAAGGGCCTCAGGTGGTTCGCGAACTAATCGTCCACCCGGCACAGAACCGTCCCTACAGTAGCTGCGCTCGCGGAACCCATGCGTGCGGTGGTCCCACTGCCATCGGCCTGACTCGTAGGCAGGTGTCGGTGCCTTTGGGGGTGAAATCCATCACCAACTCGTCACGCAACAACGCCCAACGCGGCAAAGTCTCAGCTATTGCGCCTTCTGCGTTCGGCCATGACTTGCGAATGACCTTCCTGGAACGACCGCTGTCGGCCCTGTGCGCTCGCGAGTGGTGGCACAGCTCGAGCGGTGGGGCTGCCCGATCCTCTACAGCATTGTACTGGTACCTAATTTTCCTTAAAAGCCCTATTAATAAAAACTTCAAGACGTCATTTTTCGGGGTCGGAGATTTTCGGCTTTTCCCGAAAAAAGATCGGGAAGATTCCGAAATTTCGGGAGAATGCTAAAAACAACTCCTCGTTAATATCGACTCTTGCCAATATGATTATTCACACAATCAACTATTATAAAGTGTTGACCATTTTTGTGTTGGTTTAACTATTAATAGCAGCACTATATTGCACCCAACACCGCACACAACACGCGTGACACTGGACGCAGGACACCACACAAACGTAGTGTTTGTTTTATGTGTTTTGTTTCTCGAATCCCCGCCGGAGATCTGGGGGCACTTTCGTTGCGGGGATAGACAGTTTTGTTGCGGGGATAAGCAATTACTTCGAAGTATGTACGAGGGACCATAGTAAACAGGACCAACTATTGTTATTAAATATAGGTAAATGTATGGGTTTTTGTGTGTACTGTAGGTCCTATTTACTATGTTTCCCCCCCGTGATAACACCGTAACAGTTGGCTTTTGTACATCGACGGCTGTCGTTATGTTCGTTTCATAACCACCAACAAACTCACAAATACCACCAAGACCGCCACCAGCCCCGGTATTTCTTGCAAAGAGCCGGTTTAGTCTTCATTGGTGTCGAGTTTCACTCACTCCCGATATTTCTTATTTCTTTTTTTTTTTTCGGCGGCGAGTCCTGCCTTTTCCCACACACAGGTATGGATGGGCCCACAAATGTGAAGAGCCTGATGAGAACAAAGGGACAAGCTCACTTTTTTTGGGCGGACGCTATCTAAGAAAGTTTTTATTGTCATAAGTTTGCTCGGCGGCGAACACAAGCACTAAATAAATCCTATCGCTCTCGCCGCTCGATGTAGGCATCGTGTCAAACTGAAAAATACGTTTACGAACGGCCCTCATGTTTGGAAACAAGAGTCCTATCAATAGTAATACAATAGAGTATGCTCAAGGTCAAACGGGGATGCCGTCACGAAAAAGGATACCCCTCGAGGTGTTTCTTGTCCGCGGGCTCTTGCCGTAAAAAATAATAAGAACCGCTTGAGTAATCGTAGAGCGGTATTTATTATATTTCCTGGCAGACTGGTTGTATTGTATCTAAGCTCAACCCCTTTAGAGCTGCAGTCTCATTTTGGGGATAACCCGCTTAACCCCTATAGAACCGCAATCCCGTGTTGGGGGACAAACTACTTGAAGTTTGAGTGGTTTGTTTCCCCACAACGGGACTGCGGTTCTCAAAGGGTTAAGTTCCAAGTAGCTTGTTCCCCCAACCGGACTGCTGTTCTAAAAGGGTTCAAGACAAGGCGCGCGCTACTAAGAAACGTCGATTTGGCGTCGAGGCTCAATTTCTTATTATGTTGCCACAGTGGCTGCAGGCACTCTTGGCTAGCATATTACCACTCTGTCCCAAAATATAAGGATCATTTCGATTAAAGATACCAGGTACATGCACAAACAGTTCTCACATATCAGGACAGAGTGGTAGCCTGGTCAGGATTTACTGTAGAGCTATACCTGTGGCACCCGACCCTGAGCGCCGTTTCTCCGGTCTAATTTATTGCGTATCGTGAAAAAACGAGCCTCGGTTTCTTGCGTCCGAATTTCTTGACAGCGAGCGTCCTCTGCGTATGTACTACCGGTACGTGATACCTGGTACCTGGCATCAGCAGTAGTCGTCGGCTTACTATTACAGGGGGCCATACGTAGTAGACAGGACCAAATATTGTTATTAATAAGAAGCACATATATATGTATATGTATATATATATATATAGGTTTTGTGTTTACCGTGGGTCCTATTTACTGTGGTCCCCCGTTGTACTATTAGTACAGAGTATTACTACCAATAATGTCATACGACAGTTGTATCTACAGAGAATTATATATGTACCGTAATAATGCGAGTCAACGCCCCCCCATTGCTGTCTCTGGAAATGCCTACACCGGAAAATAAATCAACTCATTGAAGCTGTCGCCCATATGCAAGTCCGCCTCAAAAGCGGTTCTTAGTAGGATGCAGCTCACCCTTCATGCGACTCGCCGGACACCTCACGGCGCTTCGCGCTTGGTGCAAGCAATGTCTGCCTGGTCGGTGAAAACCCGACATGCCCCGTCCCGGCACTGTAGGGATGCGAGGGTCTATGGTCATACGACTACAGCCATGCATGAGATCGAGTACATTTCTCCTATCGAGTACCCCCCCCCCCCCCCCCCCCAGACCGCCTGGTCGGTGAAAACCCGACATGCTCGGTCCCGGCATTGTAGGGATGCGAGGGTCTATGGCCATACGACTACGGCCATGCATGATATTGAGTACACCCGCCCCTCCCCCCCCGGACCGACTTTTCGAGCTCCACATCTCCACAGCAAGACTACCTGTAGTGTCAGCGTCGAAAATCCTATAGTATAAGGGTGGCGCTAAACAGCTCTCGTCGAGGGCTGTCCGAAGACGTGTAGCTCGGCGTCGGCACCATCTTCGTTGCGGAGTCGGTCCGGAAGAGGGGCATTTGCTCGCATTATTACGGCGGTGTACTTCGAAGTGTCTGTGGTACTGATATTGCGGGGGACTATAGTAAATATGACCTATGGTAGAGACAAAAACCTGTTTTTTACCATCAATATGTATCCCTATTAAATATGGTCCCCCGTAATAGCAACATGACTATCCCCCCCGCCCCCTCGCCAATTCGAAGCTGTCATCCATATGCGAGTCCGCCTCACAAGCCGTTCTATATATATATATATTTTTTTTTCATCCCATTTATTATCTTCGCACATCTTCTTCTCTCTCTCCTTCCAACTCGTAACTCAGATCCGGGGTCACATAGCAGGCTCTTTTCCCCCCTTCCCGCTACGGTACGTGCCTTCATTTTTTATCGCGAGAAGATTTCAGCATTTTCTTCCCTCGTCGACTCGCATCGAATTGTGCCTACCCACGCTGCAAGGCGCTCTCAACAATTGAATCCTTTTTTTTATTTTTGCAAATAAAGTCAAAGTCCGACCCTCCTGGGGCTCGAACCCAGGACTCAAACAAGTAGAATTCAAAGTTAACCACTTGAACCACCGGGGCGACCGGCTGCATTAGTATAATATAGTAGAACCTGGTGCCAGGTAGAAAGAAGTACAGAAGCAATAATAGGATGCAGCCTGCGTCGCCCAGCTCGTCGCGGCTCTTCTGGCTTGGGGTGCAAGCGATGTCTTCTTGGTGCAAGCGATGTCTCCGTGCAATCCGTCCCGGGCATGGTTGTACCGGTGTACATGTAGGGGTGGGGGAGGGTCTACGGTCATGCCTACCTACCACTGCGGCCATCCATGACGTGTATGCCCACCCCTCTCTTCTCAGCAGGAAGGGCGGAGGGGGGGTCTTGCGTGTACACGAGGAACTAGTTGTACCGATTTTGATATCTACAACATTTTTTTGTTTGCGCCTTCAAGTTTCGTACCTCACACCAGGCAAAGATAGCACGTACTGCCAGTGATACACTCCCTCAGACGAATTCCCCCCCCCCCCCAAAAAAAAAAACGACCTCGACAACGGAGATGTGTATCGATGCACACCAGGCGAGGCAGGCAGGCGTCTTATGGAAAGACCTCGACGACGTTTTTCCGTGTAGTTTTCGCCCGCTTTGTTTTTCGGGAAAGGGTCGGCTCTGAAATTCGTGCTGGGGTGTGTGTTTCTTTTGTTATTATTACAGGGGGCGTATTAACTACCTGGTATATGCAAAAACCTATATATGTACGTATTTCTACCCACAATATTTGGTCCTTTTTACTGTGGCTCCCCGTAATAGCTACCACTGGCAGTTGTTATCTTGCTTGTAGCGCGGCACGCGTACTTTTATGGTTTTCTTTCGTTTATTTCGCTTCTCTGTCTTTCAACGCACCTGGATTCGCTAGCATGCATGTCGTGCCTGTCGTATCCAGTACGATGAAACATGGCATTGTATGTGACGCGTCTACTCTGATTACTGCGTTACAACGTATATGCAGCCGGTAGTATCAATAGTGTCTCTGTGTCGTGGTTTCGTATCCGCGGCGGAGATTGTATCTCTCTAGCTCTCTAGGGTAGGACATCCGGCACGCACACCGGGTGTGCTGGATGCCGACCGGTAGAAATAACGGTTTTCAAGTGAAGAACACTCACACCATGTTGTTGTTTGTTGTTGTTGTTCTCACATTAACTCTCTGACGAAGGAGTCCGTGGTCACACAAAGGTGCTGGAGCCCTAGGAAGCTCCGAAAAACAAAAAAAATCGAAAATTCGGCTGCCTCAAAATACACGAGACGGAAAAAGCGCACACAAGATAAAACCAATGTGCAAAACTGAACTAACATGGCCGCGGGTATATCCTCTCAACTATAACGTACGTAGAGTACCCCCGTTCCCACCACTAACCAACTCGTGGCTGCTGACTACAGCGGATGCTGTCTGAAGTGCTGCCTGCACCGTACGAAACGCACGGTAGTCGTGAAAACGAAAGAGGAACACACCTGCCTGCTATCTGGAGTGCTGTCAGAGTGAAGACTCGCGGATATGCAGTGAAAAAAGGAGCAATCGAACCTTACTGCCACACGAATATCAACGATCGCCATCTCTTCCTGGACTGTCTGACACAAAAAGGTGCAGCACAGTTATGATACCACGTCCCTGATAATTGCGTAGGTTATTCCCCATGAAGGGTATACAACTCGTTAAACTACAAAAACCAGTGACGAGTACCGGTAGATACTATTCTGCCTCGTGAAAAACAAAACCAGGAAAAAACAAACTATGACTGCTTCTCTCGTGATGATAGTGTGCGCGCAAATCATGGGTCTCCATGCACCGTCTTCCTGCCGCTCTTCATGGCCGCATCATCGCCTTGGCCCAATCCACCCGCTCCTTTGCGCGTGCACTCGTTGCCATTCCCTTCCAGTCGTTTCCCTTTCTCCGTCATCCTGAAAAACAAAATGCTCCTCGCACTTGCGGTTCTGATCTGGGAAATAAAAATTCTCGCGCAGGGGGAGGTCAATCCGTCTCTTCCCCGCACGTCGACGCTCAGTCTCCCTCCTCCCTCGTCGTCGAATCCAGCCTCCTACCGGCGCAATAGACTGTGCCGTAGTGTGGCCTGTGGTGGCGCCTGCCTCCGCGCATGGACACCCCGATTGAGCATTGCTGCTCTGCCGCAGCTGCCTAAAAAGACGCGCGAATCGTAGGTCTCCGTGCCTGACGCACCACGTACGACCCAACTCTACTGCCGCCTGAGCCTCGCGGCCACAGGCAGCAACAAGAAGGTATCACTCCTTGAGGGTGAGTCCGGCCTTACACCCGCCAGAAAGACCTACCCCACTCGCTATTAGCCTGATAGGGCATGCCTCGCAGCATTCCTTGCCGAGGCAGCGAGGGGAACGGAAGTACAGAGCACCAGGCGCGTAATTCGCCGAGGTTTGATGTGGTTCTCACGTCATCAATAGTGACCCTTTCTCGACTGCAGTTTCGTTTATGGGAGATGAATTTTCTTAGAATTATCTTGGAATTTGAGAGGTTTGTACCCCAGACGGGAACGCAGTCATGCAGTCCTATGAGCTAAAAGGGCTGATTGCCATAGAAGGTATACAGGCATCATCGGTAGAGCAGTGGCTTGGCAGGATCTCACTAGTACTAACTAATCGGTACGGGCCGTTAGCCAACTATCTAACTTTGGTCGGCAAGTCGACTGACGAACCCAGCTGAAGGGTATACTCGTAGCCGGCTTTTTTGTCGACTCGAGTCTGGCGAACGACGCGAGCCAAATCGACCTCGTCCCCGACCAACCGACGGGAGGGGGGGAGGGAGTCCGAAAATAAAAAAGGTATCCCACGTTCAACAATCCTTCCTTCAAGTGTGGAAACCTTCGGTTTACGAACCCAGCTAAAGTCTACTCGTAGCCGGCTTTTTGTCGAGTTGAGTCTGGCGAGCGAAGCGAGCGACATCACCCCCGGGGGGAGGGGGGGGGGGGGGCGAAAAAACAAAATGTATCCCGCATTCAACAATCCTTCCTCCGAGCGTGGAAACCCAATAAGTCGGATAGTCGGGCCCCTCTGTGAAACGACTAATTATCGACCCGACTGATAACCACCGCTCCTGTACCTAAATTTTAGGACCGTTTGTATACTATTTACGGGGGACCATAGTTAACAGGACCTATGGTATACATAAAAACCTATATGTTTAACCATTTTTACTAAGAATATTTGGTCCTGTTAACTATGGCCCCCCGTAATAGTATTGAATCGAAACGATCCTTATATTTATGGACAGAGGAGTGGTTGGTGGCTTTAACCCTCTTGGGACACTTCAGAGGCGGGGGGGGGGGGGGGGGGGGGGGGGGGGACGATAGCGTAAAACGTGACGCTTACGGCTACGGCCGCTGCTTTGATCGAAGGACGATAGACACAAAACCGGTGTCCGGGTTACGATGCGAGCAGTCGCACGGCGCCGACGGGCGCGAGGTGATCCTCGCCCGTGCTGTCGTAGATGGTTGATAGCTCAAACAAATTACCAACGATTGTTCTGGAGGAGTCTCAGAGGGGGATTTGACCCTTTTAGGAGTGCAGACCCGTTTTGGGGGTACAATCTACTTGGAATTAGTGTGGTCTGTTCCCGAAACGGGACTGCAGTACTACCATGGTTGGTGTCGCGCTGACGCACAGCTCTGATGATCTGTTATTGACATTCATGCTGTAGTGCCTACGCGGTTGGCAAAAGGGTACAAGGACGTCAGCAGCTGGGGTGTTCGATGTAGAGAGTCTGCTTTATTTTTTTCTGTGTACAACCTTGAGCGTGGCCTGTTGCGACGCTCACGGCACCAAAAGCGAGACAACCCCCCCCCCCCGGCTCGCGCGTTTTTTTTTTCGCATACTCTGGTATATACTATTACGGGGGACTATAGTTAATAGGACCAAATATTGCCAGTAAAAATGGTTAAACATATAGGTTTTTATGTATACCATAGGTCCTATTAACTATGGGCCCCCGTATTACCCGTGTAGTACTAGTTTGGGTAGTGGGGGAGGGGGGGGGGGGGAGCGTACTCATCTGTTGCTTGCCTTAGTCATTTGACCATTGACCACGCATCCCTTTCGAGACGGAGCACCGGGGGAGGGGGGGGTGCACTCATTGTCATGCTTGCCCGTAGTCATATGACCATAGACCCTCGCATCCCTTCAATGCCGGGACGGAGCACGTCGGGTTTTCACCTATCAGGGGTATCAGGCAGACATTTCTTACAGAGGGTGGGACGGGGCACATCGGGTTTTCACCGACCAGGCAGACATTGCTTACAGAAGGTGGGGTGTGTGTACGCGATAGGAGAGATGTACTCGATCTCATGCATGGCCGTAGTCGTACGACCATAGACCCTCGCATCCCTACAATGCCGGGACGAGGCATGTCGGGTTTTCACCTACCAGGCAGACATTGTTTGCACCAAGCGCTAAAGCGCCGTGAGGTGTCCGGTGAATCGCATGAAGAGTGAGCTGCATCCTACTAAGAAGCGCTTTTGAGGCGGACCTGCATATGGATGACAGCTTCAATGAATTCATTTAATTTCCGGTGTAGGCACCTCCAGATACAGCAATGGGAGCGCTTTGTAACTGCCTCTTGGGTGTCCGGGGCACAATGCGAGGAGCTGGGAGACGCCCGCGCGTGCGATGGGTGGCGTCACTCGTACAGCTACTGCAGCTGTAGTACTGCCGTACGCTAGTCCCCTGGATGCTTGAAATGTTGTACATCTCTCGCTGGTCGTTTTTTTTTTGTCGATATGCTACAGCATGAACACAAGTCGCAAAAAAGAGTTACTAATCCGTTTAGGATCGCAGGCCCGTTCTGGGGACAAATTTGAGTGGTTCTACTTAGAATTTGAGTGGTTTGTCCCCCAAACGGGACTGCGGTCCTAAAAGGGTTATAACCCTATACTGAATACCAGTATACCTGGTGCATGCAATACCACAAGGTGTATAAATATATATATACGTTCAATGTATTTACATTGAAAGCAGAGAAGATCCATATTGTCCGTATCATTCGGCTTTTTTTCCTATTTTTTTTCTGCGAAAATCGATCGTGTTCGTTTTTCAGCATCGATCGCCAAAAAAACAAACCAACAAAAAAAAAAAAAACGAAACTTACGCCGTCGGAAGGCGCTGTACTTTTGATAACATCTTCAACCCTCTAGGCCCGCAGTCCCAATGTCGGGGCCAAACACTTGGAAGTAGTGTAACATCTGGATTCCTGTACAGTGCCGCACTAAAAGGATTAACTCCTACCAGGTATAACAGTGGCCCCGCCCCCGCTCTTGCCGGTAGTCTGCGGCCCACGCGATTTCTTGCAGGTATACAAATATGTATATACTGTATACACCTAAGGTGATCCTCAGATGATGATCCTCAGCCTTATCCGATCCGTTTTTGGTCGGCGGATCTCTCCCGCCGCTGACCGTCTTTCTGCGCGGCTTCTTCGCTGGGGCGCTCCCCCTCCACGCCTGAACCGCCCGCCCGTCGGAGGATCCGCCCGCTCAGCGCTGTGGTGCCCGCGCGAAGCCTTGGCGTCGAAATCTGCGAAGGAGTCTTCCAAAATCCCTGCCCTGTCAGTGTTTTGGGCCATGGTCGCTCGACAGGGTGTATGTATTCGCATGGTTCTTTCCGGCACGTCCTCTCCGATCTCCGACCCATGGGGAGGGTCATCTACCCGGCCGGCGTCTCCATGGTGGGGGCCTGCGCGGGTGGTTGTACGTGGGGCATCGGTTGAACGCCCCGATAGCACATGCCACCCAGGTTTAGTTGAGAACTGCTATTCAAAAAAAAAAAAAAAAATGCGGGGATATACGAGAGAGATATCGCCTGTCACCTACAGCCAGCAGCACTTGTATGACGGCCAGCAGCACTTACGGCGTGTACGCTATCGTATAGCGGCAGCTGCTGTGTGCTGCGGAGATGCACAGCTGCAGCAGGACTGCTACAGCAGCTACAGTGACGGCACCTTCTCACGGAGCTGCGCAGTCGGCCATCGCCCCATCGCGTACTCCCCGATTAGAAGTTGGAAGTTACCCCGCCTTCTTGGATTCCGCCGCTTTTCAGGTAATCGGCAAGTAATCGTCAGCATTCCGCCGCCTTTTCCAACGCTCATGGAGTGTGGAGTGTGGAGCGCACGCTCTCGATCTCTTGGCATCGAGTCTCAGCTTCCTCCTCTACATTAAACGCCCAGCTCCTCGTATATTCATGTACTACCTGGTACCTGGTATATATTTACTTCGTGTATATGTGTGTGTTCTTTGCATGAAACCTTTCTTTCTACAATACCCGTCGATACCCGGCACGCCCAGTGTCATCCGTGCCGATTCTTTTCATCCCACAGCAGGTAAAACAAGCTCCGTGGTAACAAAACCAAGACACACGTAGAGTAGAGACACTACGTTGCGATGCAGCCAAGAAGAGTAGCCACTGCAATGCCATGGCCTCGTACTGGATGCGACGGGCGCGGCATATATACACGGGCGCGGCATATATACAACGCGATCAATCCACATGCGTTGGAAGAGAAGAAAAAAAGCGAAAGAAAAGCAGAGAAAAAGAAAACAAAACATGAACGACAGACCTCAGGAACCACGTACCCGTTCTTTGATCTTTCGAACTGCACACACACGCTTGTCGGGAAAACTTTCTGTACGTACTTGAATTTAGCGCGGGGTATTGTGACGACTATTTTAGGAGGGATAGACCAAAGAAGGACGAATAGTATTGCGGGGGGCCCTATTAAATAGGACCTACGATAACACAAAAAACCTATACATTTCGCTATTTTTACTTGAAAATATTTGGCCCTATTTACTATGGTCCCCCGCAATACCTACTGATAAGAAATGGGATGGGGAAGAAGTAATACCCCATAAAACAATGCGCTTGCGATCATAAAAGTGTCAAGCCTGCCTGCCTGCCTGCCATTCCCCCCCCGCGAAATACTGGGTACGTTCAAGCGCGCCACCTTCGAGGCCCATCTGTCCTTCATCCACCCTCATCACACATGCCGGCTGGTTACGTTCGGAGACGTTCGCGCGGGATTTTGCGGCGTAATTAGGGGGGGGGGGGGCAGGGGCGGGAGCGGGAATGCGCGAGGCGAAAGCGTGTGGGGATGCGGGCATTTAACATGTATCCATGCTTTTTATTTTCCCGTGATGCTTGTTCTTTGAGTTTTTTTTTTTTTTTTTTTTGCGTGCGTGCGTGCGTGCGTGCGTGCGTGCGTGCGTGCGTGCGTGCGTGCGTGCGTGCGTGCGTGCGTGCGTGCGTGCGTGTGCCCTTCTTTTTTATCACGAGGTACTCTTGTGGCAGGATACCTGCCTACGTAAAAAACAGGAGTATTGTCCCAGGCTGATTTCTTTTTTTCTTCTCAAAGTTCCACGCTGGTCCGAGAACGTTGTCCTCGTTTATTGTTGATATCATATTCCGAATGGTGACTGCGTCACCGGACGGCGGGGGTATAGTGGGAGAGGCTGTGTTTCATACCAGGTACCTGGTACCTATTTTTCTTTTTCTTTTTTATCCTTGAGGTGCTGCGGTAGACCCGCTATGGGGATAAAAACTTGTTCAGAATTTGAGCGGTTTGTGCCCACAACGGGGCTGTGTTTTTTTTCGCCCTCGAAGGGTCCATCGACGAGAAAATTCCGAGCTCCTCGCTTTCCGGTGACTGTCGTATCGGCCTGCCTTCTCGTTTTTTTGTTACGGGGGACCATAGTAAATAGGACCAAATATTGTGAGTAAAAAATTGTAAATATGTAGTTTTTTGTGTGGGTGATGTAGGTCCTATGAACTATGGTTCCCCGTAATAGTGCTCGCCGTTCTTGCTCGAGTATTGCTGTGGATCATACGGTGTTTTGCAGTGCTCGTTCTCTCAGTGTGTTATATACCACTGTGCCCGCAAATGTAGGCATCGTTTTGATCGAAATATAATATTGAAACCGCCCTTATATTGAGGGTATCACTCTGGACACAAATAGAAGGGCCGTTACGCGTTGATAGTGGTACCCTAACGGTCATTACATATCCGCCCAGCTCAGGCGTGAATATAAGAACCGGTTGGTCTTCATATTAGTGTGTGAACGGTTCTTATATTTCCGCCGAGAGGGGGGACGGTATTGCAGCAGTAGGTGTCCAGCAATGTTGTCGGTTGAAGTCGAACGGGGGGGGGTGTACTCGATAGGAGAGATGATGTACTCGATCTCATGCATGGCCGTAGTCGTATGACCATAGACCCTCGCATCCCTACAAATTCCGGGACGGAGCATGTCGTCGGGTTTTCACCGACCAGGCAGACATTGCTTGCACCAAGCGCGAAGCGCCGTGAGGTGTCTGGCGAGTCGCATGAAGGGTGAGCTGCATCCTACTAAGAACCGATTTTGAGGCGGACTTGCATATGGACGTCAGCTTCAATGAGTTGATTTAATTTCCGGTGTAGGCATTTCCAGAGACAGCAATGGGAGTACTATGTAACTGCCTCTTGGGGGCCTTACCTTGAACAGGGGGGGGGGGGGGGGGGGGCGTACTCGTTTGTTGCTTGCCTTGGTCATTAGACCATTGACCACGCATCCCTTCCGAGACGGAGCACCGTTCCTACTCCTAACAGAGACACCTCCAACAATTGGGCGCTCATCACGTTGTTTCCATATATTACATTGACACGTTTTGCTCATAGTATCCCCTTCCTGTTTGGCCGCCTGTGGGGGGGGGGCTTTAGCAGAGAAGACGTTGCTGAAAACCAGGAAAAAAATCAAACAACAACAACAACAACAATAACCACCATCGGATCGAGGACGCTTTTGTCTTCGGCGGTGTGTTTTTCGTTGATTGTACGTAGATGCAGAGCAGTAAAGCTTTCACCACTTCCCGTTCCTTACGCAGGTGGTGGCCGGGAACCCACCCTCCTTGCATAGGCAGCCCCCAGTGGGAGCGTTGAACAACGAACAATGTCTGTACGCACTTAGCACACCGTGTCGAGTAGGCGTGGGACATAATTATGCATGCTCGATGGCCGTTCTGTGAGCCAAACAGCAGGAACAAATGGCGGTGATCCGAGTGCCACCGGCGGCGTGTGCAGACACGCCGAAGTCGCCTTGCAGGTTCTTGGGACCGGGATGGTGAAAGACGCAGAGCCGGGGTCTCGTCCAGTGAGAGCGCTTGCGCGTACGTATCGTATGTGCTGAAGTGAGAGGCCGTTACTATTGCGGGGGACCATAGTAAAATAGGACATACGGTACACACATAAAACCTGCCTGGTATATATTTACCTATTTGTGCGAACACTATTTTTGGTCCTATTTACTACGGTCCCCGGTAGTAGACAGCATGTTGTTCGGTGTCGCACACAGCAATGTCTATGGCGAACCCCACACAAGGTGTTGTCGACAACCCTCTCGATTCGGTGCACACCGCCTAGATGGTGCATGCCGCGTCGTTCAGGTGTCTCCACGAGGGTTTTTTACGCTCACGGCAGTTCAGTGCAGCGCAGTGGCACCGGCAACCTATGGTGGCCAAGCACTGGCGGGTTTTTTTTCGACCCTTTTAGGACTGCAGCCCCGTTTTGGGGGGCAAAACACTCGGAATTAGACCAGCTTGTCCCCGAAACCGGACTGCACTCCTAATAAAACGGCTGATGATGCGTTTATCTGGTCAGCACACACACCTAGCACACACGCCGTTCATGTTACTGTAGCACCCTGCTCCTGCTTGGTATACCCTGATCCCGCCCGGACCACCACTTGAACCCGAATCCTCCAACATCTGCCCCTGGGTGCATCACATGTATAATTAGCCGCCAGCAGGGCCCGCCAAGTAGCCTGATCCCGCCCCCACCGAAATCGAACAAACAATTTACAGTCTAGTACCCGCTTTGGCGGGGAATATAGTATACGTTTCGGGTTATAGCACTCGCATCAGAGACGACCGTGGCTTGTATCGACGGCCAGAATGGCACTACTTTTTATTGGCGTGTGCTGTGAGGGGTAGTCTTCGCTCGGGTGTAGTGCTGCTTGTGTGCCTAGAAGAGATTGCTGGAGGTTTCCGTTGGTTGTTTCGTCCTGTCCTGTCCTCTCGCGAACGTACGTACGTGTATCGCGCTTCTTGGGGTGTGTTGGCGCGGTGTTCTCTGTTGTTGTACTGCTGTTGTACGAGACGGAAGATGAAGAACCGTTGTACAGCGACAGCATATACCGGCCTCCCCCTCTCACGAGCAAACCCCGAGAAGCAGCAGCAGCAGCAGCAGCAGCAGCATATACCCCCCCCCCCCCCACCCTCTTACACTGTTGTCCATGTGCAAGTCCTCCTCGCAAGCGGTGCTTTGTAGGATGCAGCTCATCCTTCATGGCACTCGCCGGGCAGCTCACGGCGCTTCGAGCTTGGTGCAAGCAAGGTCTGCCTAGTCGGTGAAAACCCGACATGCCCCGTCCCGGCATTGTAGGGATGCGAGGGTCTATGGTCATACGACTACGGCCATGCATGAGATCGAGTACATCTCTTCTATCGAGTACACCCCCCCCCCCTCCCCGCCCCCCCCCGGCGTCTCACAAGAAACCCTGAAAATTGAGTTCAAGCTTGTCTATTTCTTCTTAATTTCTGGGCGCGCGCGAAAGCCTAATATTCTCGCGTTGGGAGAAAACGACCCACAGTACACTCCTTCCCTGTGTCAGAATGAGAAACAAACCGGTGCGGTGGGATTTCTGGACGAAATTTCAGCAGCGAGTTTTGTTTTTTTTCTTCATGTTTGTGTCTTGCTTGGTTTCAGTATGTATCCCCCCACCCTGCCTGGGTCTCGAAAATCGGTACAGCGGTATAGAGTGGGGTGTCGGGATTTTGTTTCTAGTGGACCCCTGGCACGCTGTCTTATTTTGTTGTCCCCGAGGAGGCGTTTTCCCTACTTTAGTGGTACGAGTAGTATTGCGGGGGGGCATAGTAAATAGGACCAAATGTTGTTACTATTACGGGGGACCATAGTTAATAG
Organism: Nereocystis luetkeana; assembly: GCA_031213475.1. Classification (NCBI taxonomy): domain Eukaryota; class Phaeophyceae; order Laminariales; family Laminariaceae; genus Nereocystis; species Nereocystis luetkeana. The sequence continues at coordinate 4,560,581 of JARUPZ010000013.1, read as the reverse complement.
GACCAACTATTGTTGGTAAAAATGGTTAAATATATGCCGGTAGGTTTTATGTATGCCATAGGTCCTATTAGCTATGGTCCCCCATAATAGTAATATAACTAGGGGACTATCTAGGTTTTTGTGTGTACCGTAGATCGTATGTACTATAAAGTCCTCGACGAACGGTGCCTTGGCCCCAGACCAGCGACAGGCAGGAGGCACTTTGAACTTCGTTGGAGCTCGAGGCACTGACCAGGCTGAGAGTTTTCTCGAGTGTTTTCCTTCTTCTTTCTTCTTTCAGGCTGGCTTTCTTCTGAGCGGGGGCGGTGCTGCTGTGTCCCCGAAACCCTATAACCCCAACGCAGTCTGCAATGACTATTACGGGGGACCATAGTAAATAGGACCAAATATTGTTAGTGAAAATAGGTAAACATATACCGGTAGTTTTTTTTGTCTGTACCATAGGTATTTAATATGATTCCCCGTACTAGAAATGTATACAGCAGTGGGGTACCCTTTAGCACTGCAGTCCCAATGTGGGGGCAAAAGACTTGGAGTAATATTGAGCTTCGGGTTTCTGTTTACTGCAGCACTAAATGGCTCAAGACCGTCCGGTTTCAAGGCTTTTCGGGGAGACAAGGCGAGGTAAATAGGGTAGTCGCGAAAAATAATTTTCTTGGGAATCAATATCGTATCGGATATTTTTTGCAGCGATGATGGTGGTGATGATGGTCGCACATTGTTAGCAGCTTGCTCGCCCGTAGTTCTGCCTGTGGTCACCGAGCAAGCTGTAACAAAAGATGAATATCGATGGGAGAAAACAAGCAAGTACGGAATAGTGCGCACGGCAGTACTGTGCCACACCAGTGCGTGAGGGAAACGGTACTATTAATATTCATAACGAGCTGTGGTATGCCATCCCGTGTCATTTGCATCGAAACAACACCATGAACCAGGACTATTACACCAGCAGTGTAAGGGCCATTATTATCGGAGATTTTTTTCCCCAATTTTTCGACATTTTTTTCGCGCAATTTTTCAATCTTCCATATTTTCCTGTTTTTTTTTTCCAAATATTGGAATGTTAACGAACTTGATATTTTTGCTTCTGGAGAATTTCACGAATAGTGACAGAACGCCTCCGTTTATCGATAAATATCTCCAATCATTTCCAAACTTCGGAAATTTTGGAAAAAAAGCTCTCCGATAAGAATGAGCCTAAGTACGTGGTAAAAGATAAGACCATGGGTACATGTTGAAAAAAAAAAAAACGCTTGACCCTTTTAGAGCTGCGGTCTCATTTTGAGGACAACTCACTCAAATTTCTGATGTCGTTTGTCCCCAAAACGGGACTGCGGTCCTAGAAGGGTGAAATGGTGTTTTGTTACGGGATGGTCTTAACGCCCTCCGCAGAAACGTGACTCTCACACTAATTCCAAGTAAGTTATCCCCGTGATGGCAGCGCTTTCTTTCAGGGGTTTTATGTTGTGTACCCTACCGTATATTATATACCAGTAGGTAACACCGAAAAAAGGTGTACTATGTTGTCCATCGTAGGCGTTTTCAGCCATTTATAGGTACACTGATTGTATACAGGGGGGGGCGTCCTGCCCCCCCCCCCCGATGGTCATACGACTACGGCCAGGCATGATGATGAGTACCCCCCCTCCTGTGATTAACTCATTGAAGCTGCCATCCATATGCCAGTCCGCCTCACAAGCGGTTCTTGCTGTATACAGTAGGATGCAGCTCGCCCTTCATGCGACTCGCCGGACACCTCACGGCGCTTCGCGCTTGGTGCAAGCAATGTCTGCCTGGTTGGTGAAAACCCGACATGCTCCGTCCCGGCATTGTAGGGATGCGAGGGTCTATGGTCATACGACTACGGTTATGCATGAGATCAAGTTCATATCTCCTATCGAGTACACCCCCCCCCCCCCCGTGATTGCCCTTAACACTTTTTGAACTCCAGTCCCGTTTTGGGGACAAAAGTAGTCAAATTCCAAATAATTTGTCCCCAATTGTCACCAGAACGAGACTGCAGTCCTAAAAGGGTTTGGTGATGTTTTGCACTGATTGGTACCAGGTAGTTTTTTTTTCTGTGTGCTCCGTGGTTTGTGATGCACAAGTTTGTGTTGGTGTTTTTTGTTGTTGTCGGTTTTGGTGTACAGCAGTATTGCGACCACGTGCCGTGTGTCTTGGTCCGGAGAACATCCCCGGCAGCCAATACAGTAGTGTAAGGGCGGTGGGAGTGCTCGACGCCAACCGGAAACCCTCTGCGGGCAAGCTGCGGTCCCGCTTAGGAGACGACTCACTCAAATTCTGAGGTGTTTGTCCCCCAGAACGGGACTGACGGCGGCTTTGGCAGTCCTGAAAGGGTCATGTTCCCTCTGGGGCTGCAAGGGAGGGGGGTACTGTTGAAGTACGCCAATGGTTACTGTATTTTATCACAGCAGCGGTAGTATGTGGCGTCTCGACCGTAAAACCTCTTGACGTTTCGCGCTGAGCATTGTTTTCTCCGTTCCGTAGTCTGCACCCGAGGAACTGTCTTCCCTGCCATGTCCTACCCTAGCCTATCCTACCCTGATTTACCCGTCACCTGCCTGTTTTTTTGTTTTTTTTTTCCGCATAACCACGACTGTTGTTATTGTTCCGTGCCCTCTTGGAAAAACGCGCCCGCCAAAAAAACGAGGACACACAAGAGAAACAAAAAAAAAAACGAAAAAAGCGCTAGCCGACCGCAGCAAGCGCAAGCGGTTTTGCTTGAGCTCTCCTTGCGATTTTGTGATCGCGCGGGTTCGTTCGGGGGTAGGTAGGCTGTTCGCGTAGCAGGGAGTATTTGCACTGCTACTTTGCGGGCCAGGGGGGCGCTTTCTGGTGGGTATCTCAAGGTACGGGCGTAGACCCAGTCCAATCAGTTACCCTGACCACATTCTTGACTCCAATTAGCGTCCGAACCGGACGGAAATTGGCCAGAAATGCGGCTGCGCCGCTTTCTCTGACGTCGAGCGATAAATAAATATATGAACTGCGTGCGTAGGAACTGCGTGCCATACTTCCCGCATTGCGGACCAACACGCTTTCAGCGGTAGAGAGCTATCTCTTGAAAAAGAAAAAAAGAGACAAAACTGGACGCGGGGAAAATTCCGCGCGGTAAGATTTTTCGGTCGAAAACGAGAAGAAGAAAAAAAAAAACACACACACACACACACACACACACATACACCTCTCACTTGTCGGCCGTGAGATCGAAATTTTCTGAACATTCCTCAAAACATCTGTAGCAATAGTATTTCTTGCAAGCTTGTCATTACCTTGTACGTACGTAAGTCCTACGTACGGGGTCGCCCTCTCGTAGCTCGCCGGGAGGAGGGCCGTCCGCAGTGGTACAGTTTTTCACATTTCATCCGGTAGGATATTTCCGGGACGTTTCCGGGAAATGTACAGCCAGCAGTAGTGTCAGGGGGGGAAACCGTGGCCCCGCAGGTTAGGAATAACAAAAAAAAAAGCTCGCCCGTTTTGGGTCCGGTTTGGGGTCTGGGTTGGCGTTGGGGGTTGGTCTGGGTCTACGCCCGTACCTTGATCCCATCTTGAAGTGTTTCCATTTACGGGGGACCGTAGTAAATAGGACCTATGGCACCCACAGAAACCTATATATATATATTCGTTGTTTTACTAACAATATTTGGTCCTATTAACTATGGCCCCCCGTACCTGCAAGGAACGAACAGCCCGGCCGCTCGGGGATCTTACCGGACGAAGGGTCACTAGTCCTCGCCGTCCGTCGGTCCATATATCCATCCGTCAACCAAGCAATCAACGAAAAACATGAATACATCCATAACTTATCCGTTGATACGTTTGATCCGAGTGTCACACCGACGCACCCAAGCAACAGGCCAGCCTACCGGCTGTGGCACAAAGAGAAGAACACGCGCGAAGTCAAGATGGGCCAGCCAGCAGCACAAAATAGGTCAACACACGTACGCACACCAATCGAGCGGAAACCACCACCAACGAACGCGTCATCAGTGATAACGATCAATCAACCAATCAATCAATCAAACCAAAACAATGCAACATCTACGGTATGTATAGTACCAACCCATCAACCAGCCGACTTGAAAAAAAAATGTGTGCACTCTGGGCCGAAATATAAGCACCATGTAGACACTAACATGAAGACGAACGTGTCCTTAAATTTACAGCAGGGTACGTACACGTCGTATCATGTCGACTTGCAACGACTTCAACTTGAATTTAACCTGAATTCAACTAACTTGAATTCAACCTATAACCTGAATTCAACCAACTTGAATTCAACCTGACTTCAACTATAACTTGAACTGAATTCAACTAAATACGTACCTGATATCAAAACTATTAATTCGTACGTACGATACGGCATCACTGATAAAGGGCCCCCCTACATCATGCGACCACCTGCTGGGACGAATTTTCAGACCTGGTTTCCTCCAAAACATGGGGGGCACGCAGAACGAAAATATGTTGTCTTCTGGGAATATTTCCGTCGAGAAGGTAGCATCTTCGTAGACGCGTTAACGCTCGTCGTATTCAGTACGCCCTCCCCCTCGTCGAGGACCCCAGCTTCGAAAATCGCCCGAGGGGGTGTGTTGTCTTACCACCCTGTTTCGGGGGAACATAGTAAATAGGACCTACGGTACACACAAAAACCTGCATGTTTACCAGGGCTTTTCGCGGGTCAGGTCAAACCTCACGGGTCAGGTCGGGTCGGGTCGGGTCAGCTGACCCGACCCGACCCGACCCGCGAAATTTTGAGGTGTGTTGACCTGACCCGACCCGACCCGCGAGATTTTGAAATCCTCTTGACCCGACCCGACCCGACCCGCGAGAAATCAAATCCTCTTGACCCGACCCGACCCGACCAGACCCGTGAGATTTCAAAACCCTTGACCCGACCCGACCCGACTCGTGAGATTTCAAAACCCTTGACCCGACCCGACCCGACCCGCGAGGTTTTTAACACTTCCTGACCCGACCCGACCCGACCCGACCCGCCACCTTCCGATTGACCCGCGAGACACGGGTTTCATGCGCGTCGGGTCGACTGGCCCCATGACATATCTCACGGGTCAACGACGAAAGTTCACGGGTCCAAATATATAAACGTTGGTACGTTGGTCGGTTGGATGGTCCTTGGTCCCTTGTCTTGTCCGAAAATGTCGTAGGTTTGTGTTCGGTTTTTCCATTTTTTTTATTGTTTTTGGAGCATTGTGTGGTGCGGGGTGTGCGCTTCAAAAAATACCATGATGATCAGAAAGATGATGACATGGAGAAAGGCACACACCCGCACTCTGCCGGGCGGATACCTCCCGGCCCCTGGGTCGACCCTATAGCTCTGACCCGATGGCCTTGGTTGGCGCCCCGGCGAGCGACCTAGCTGTGCAGCCTCCAGCAGCAAGCACTGAAGCAATGCATGTGACAGCGGGGGCCACGACCCGCGAGGATCCGGGGCCTGCTGCTGCTGCTGCCTTTTTTCATGGTTTGTCTTTTTTGCTTCTTTGGCTATAACCGCAGGTATTCCGTGTGTACGCGCTCGTTTTATTGTTTATCGCGTGGGTTCATACACTGCTGCTGCTGCTGCCGTGTCTTGTCTTCCTTGTTGCAACCCTGGATGAGAGTGTGGCCGTTTTTTTTTCGTGGAAATGAATAGACGTGAACATGAACACAATCTATATATATATATGCTACTGTGCGGCTTCATCCGACCCGGGATTTGCGTGTGATTATTCTACACGCTATGATATGCTCTCGGAGGTCTACGTATCGGCACAAGAGAAGCCTTTGGGCGGGGAACGACGGGGAACGGCGAGTATTTTTGTTGTACAATGTCGGACCCGCGGCTCAGACCCGTGGGTCACAAAGGCAGCCTCCCGGCAGGTAGCTGCACACGTTAGCAAAACTACTGATCCGTGGGCCAGACCCGCGGGTCGGACTTGCGGGTCAACCGGAAAAAGTCGCGGGTCATGATGACCTGACTCGCGAATGACCCGTATCTCACGGGTCATGGCCCGACCCGACCCGTGACATCTTGGACACCTCCTGACCCGACCCGACCCGACCCGACCCGCGAGACTTCAAAACCTCTTGACCCGACCCGACCCGTGAGATTTTAAAACTCTTTGACCCGACCCGACCCGACCCGACCCGCGAGACTTCAGCACCTCTTGACCTGACCCGACCCGACCCGTGAGATTTCAAAACCCGACCCGTGAGATTTAAAAAAAAATTGACCCGACCCGACCCGACCCGCGACATTTTGAAAAAAATTGACCCGACCGGACCCGACCCGCGACATTTTGAAACCCCCCTGACCCGCGAAAAGCCCTGATATTTACCTATTTTAACTAACAATATTTGGTCCTATTTACTATATTCCTCCGTAGAATAGTGTGATACTAGCTGTAATATTAGTGTTGTACAGTATTCACAGCCAGCCTCGGACAGATCATCTACAGATGATCGATTCCCGCGTCACCCTTTTTAGGACTGCAGTCCCGTTTTGGGGGCAAACTACTTAGAATTTGACTGGTTTGTCCCCAACACGTAACTGCGGTCCTAAAAGGGTTGGTGGTCTAATTTTTTCAAGACAGATCATCTGCAGATGATCGGTTACCACTTAATGCTCTAGATCTTTCGAGTCAGACAGATGATGCATTCCCGATCTTGCAGGACATGTTGTTTTGTTGTTGTTTGTTGTTCTCGCATTGACTCATCGCCGCAATACAATGCTGCGACAGGCTCCAATAACTCTGGAGTGGAAGAAATACCTCGGGGAAAAAAAAACAAGCAAAAAGTAGTACACACGATAACTGAAGTATGATCTATTAATAGCTCATGTTGCCGGGTGGGACTCATACTGTCTGCGGTCTCTAGTACGGGGGACCACTGTAAATAGGACCAAATATTGTTAGTAAAAGTAGCGAAATATATAGGTTTTTGTGTGTACCGTAGGTCCTAATAAATATGGTCCACCGTAATATGAATACATTAGCGCATGCTTCCCGGGTTTAGAACTGCTGTGCAGATCCTGCACAACCTCTGACGACGGTGGGTGAGGAACTAGATCATCTACAGTACATCCTGGTCTATCTGATCTATCTGTCCAAAATGGGAATTTATATTTTCAATATACGTATATACCGGTGTATATTTCCAGGTACCTTTCTGTTCCTAAGTATGAGGACCGTTTGTACACTATTAATACTAGTAATGTTGGTGTAGAAACGGTCGTTATGTTCACGATCAGAGTGGTAATAAATTGATGTATAAACAAGGGCTCCGCATCCGGCACCCATGCTCCGGATAGGAAAATATACCTCAGTGCCAAAAGTGGTGTGAATATGTTGAAGCCAGTTGACATAAGTACACCATTCGATCTTGTTGCGAACGGGATCAGGGCAATGCCAAGTGGTGCAGGGAAAAGGTAATGCCGAGTGTCAATTCTCAGTTCTTGTATCTGTCTCACTCGAATTTTATTAAAAAACTAAAAGAGTACGTCAGCTGTGAATTACAGACCAACTTTTATAGCCTTTTTTTGGGACGTTATTATTTATTTGCTGTCTTTTTCAGTCATCTACGCTTGAAGCCCGAAAATCAGAACCGTCTATAATTATGGTCCAGGAAATGATCGATAATTTGGAGCCCAGTTGCTGCTGGCGGGGGCAGAAATCAGTGTAGTTCTGAGAGATCTCCCTTATACTCTCAGAACTGATACTACTTTGAAGATGTTGTTTACGATAGTAGTATTGCTGCCCTTTTTCTGCCCAGTTGCCAAGTACCCAATACCCACGCCGATATCACACCCCTATCTACGGCGAGCTGTACCTACTTCCAACGACGCTTGTGCAGAAGAGAGGGTCTCTCCCGCACATGAAAGCGATAGCAGCAGCAGCACAACATTCAAAATGGCAGCAACCGCAGCAGCAACAGGAGTAGTAGCAGGCATCGCTGCTGCTGCGGTCGGTTGCTGCAGCTGCAGCTGTGCAGACCCAGCGCCAAGACCAGCAGCAGCACAACAGCAGCAGCTGTACGTGCGTCATCGCAGAAGACAACAACTTGCAGTATACGCCCAAATTACTGGGAGAACAGGACGCGTACTGTATGCGCATTATCGCACTCAATCCTGAGAACAGGCAGTGATCGAGATACTGCGGGTATGAGCAGTATGATACACCTGATAGCTGATACCTGGTACCTGATGTCGATCGGTCATACAGAACAACCGCAAAGTACGGCATGGGCAGTATTCTCATACCACGAATACCGAAATATTCATGTTGGATATAGTATTACGTGTAGCACACGCAGCAGCATACGGACAGCAGCACAAAACTCCGACATACTGCGAGTACTTGCAGTCTGAGCAAGCAGTCTCCAACCCTTGATTACCTCCAGTAGTGTTCGCCGAAACAACTGGGCGCGTTTTTCAACGGGGATCGTACCCAGCCGAACATCATATCTAATTCCTGGAACGAAGGATAGTATCTTTTGAGCGGGTCCGTATCTCCCATTTACTAGTAAATAAATACCTCGCATCTGGACTGGATATGATTATTTCCTCAAAGTGAAAAACGTCTGCTGTGATCTGATATCCTCCGATGCGATTGGTCGGTTTTTCTTATCGAACTCACAGCACCCGGCCGACTTGCCAACAACCTTCATTCAATTCGGCTGGCGAAAACAAAGCTTTGTACATACATATTCGAAGTAGAACACCTCTGAACTACTCTGTGTATACTGCTGCTGCTGTAGTTGTCAGGCCTGGTATTCCAACGCGCCTCACTCTGCAGTAGTAGTGGAAAAACTCCGAGCATGTACGGCCACCTGTACGATACCTTCCGATGTGATTGGTTGTTTTTTCTTATCGAACTAACAACACTCGACCGAATTCATACTCCCTAACAACCTTCATTCCATTCTACCGGCGAAAACAGAAGACGTGCCGAGTTATCCAATTTGTACTAAAAAAATAACTCACAAAGCAAAATCACGGGGATATGCAACGATCTGGTACCAAGAACTGCGCGATACGCCGAGAAGGCGCGTGTAGTCGTCCGACGAAGAGACAGGGGCAAGGGAAGGGAGCCACCGAGAAAGGCAGGACCGAGGGGTTCGAACAGGCCGATGGCGGCGGCCCGCAAAGCAAGGCAGTCGGCAGAAAGCGGTAGCATCAGCAAGACCGAGAGATCGAACCTCGGAGAGTAAAAAAGCTACTATTAATACTACTGTAAGATGAAGCCTGTCACGAGAAGCTCTTCGCGGAGCATCAACACCTGAAAAAAATTCCAGGACCACAGAAAATAGAACGTCCGTGTCTCCTTTTTCCAGCAAATATCCCTCAAGTTCGGGGTCGCCGGGCTCGTCGGTGGCGCGAGACTCCGACACGCGCGCACGGGAGAACACCCGTCGGAGGCCGGCTCGCGCGACCGTCGAGGAAAGCGGTCGAAAAAGCAAACACAAAGGCAGGGGAGCGAAGGCTTCCGGAGTCCCAGACAAAGTTGAAGATAAAATCGGAGTTTTAAGGTTCGCTCACAGCGGCCGAGATTCATTTTATATATAGATATAATGGTATCAGCGCGATGTGGTTCGCAACTAGTTATTTTAGACGCCCAAAAACAACAGTCCGAAATACTCCGAGAAGCCGATGCTGTATTGCTGATTCTCCGGAAGTATACGCACGTACTGCTGTAGTTTTTGCCCGATGCGGATGATGAATACGACTACAATATCACCCAACCGCGGTTTTGACCACCTTTCGGCTGACCTCCCCCTCTTACACTAGAACTATCAACAGCAGTCATGGTGGCCGAAAAAAACAGGCGTGAACCCAAACTCTACCCAAACCAATCCAACCCAACCCAACTCGTTGCAGTTATGAATATATATATATATATTGTATTGTGGCGATGAGTTACTGGGAGAACAACAACAATATATATGGTAATATATATGGTATATATCCAACAATATAGTATCCTAACCCACACCCGAACCTGCAGCTGAACCAGAGCAAAACTGGCCGGCCGGAAACGCGACTGCGCCGCTTCCGCCATCGAGGCAAGAGTTTTCCGAACTTTGGGAAATAAGATGCCCACCCCTCCTCGTCCTTCTCCTCCTCGTCGCCGCCGCGTGGAAAATTGCTACTATTAAGACAAGCTGTAGCTCTCCAATACCTAACTACCAGGTACTGCTGTAGAGTGGAGTGCGCTCGCTTTGCGCGCGTGTCTTCGAAAGAAGAGGGAGTGAGTGTTTTGCCGTGTCCGTTTCGTTCTTACGGTGTACACCCCGGTGGATAAAAGTACTACCGAACAAACAAAACAAACAAACAAACGAACAAACAAACGAAAAACAAACAAAAAACAAACTGAGCTTACACGAGCCCTCTGAGGATTGTTAATTGACGATGACAAGTGGCGGTTACAGCACCGACCGACCGACCGACCGACCTCTGCGCGATGGTTGACGCCCCGAGTTTCAGTGGTTGATGCAAAGGAGTCGTACGGCAAGGGCTCAGCACGACCATCGCACCCGTACGTACTGTGCTGGGTACAATGGCTGATAACACCAAACTTACCAACCATTGTTGTGGCCGCTACTATCAATATTACGGGGGACCATAGTAAATAGGACCTACGATACGCACGAAAACCTATACCTTTCCCTATTTTTACTGATAATATTTGGTCCTACCTGGTATTTAATATGGATCCCCCGTAATACCTGGCGGGCCCCGAAGGAGTTTTTCAGGCACATTTCATCTGGGCCGCAGTTCCGTTTTGTGGACAAAGCACGCTCGAATTGTAGTCAGATTTTAGGTTTTTATGTGTTGAATTATGTGCGATACTATTTTTATTTATTTTTTGGCTCGCCAGCCGCACTTGCGCGTACGTTCAGCCGCGTCGCGTGTAGATTTTTCTCGGTTTCTATCACATAAGCACAACCGTACTTGCCCATGGGCAGGCACCGTGGCAGCGTGAGTATATCGGCTCGCCCCGACCCCCGCCCCCTCCCCTCCCCTTATCATACGACTACGGCCATGCATGATATTGACTACCCCACCCACCCCCCATGCAAGATAATGAGTACGCCCCCCCCCCCCCCCTCCCCTCTCCAAACCCCTATTGCATATAGGTTGGGTTAGCGTCGGTTGGCAACGATACTGTGAAACTTGCCGCTCACTGCTTGAGCTCGACAATCAGGGTACCGCTCTTTTATTTTGTCTTGGCGGTCGGTCACAGCTGGTGGTCGAGTTGGATCATTTGTGTGAGGTGGAAAACCTTTACTCCGCACAAAGGGAATGATCGTATCACGTAGAGTTTGTGGTATGGCACCCAAGGAGCAGTTGCATAGTACTCCCATTGCTGTCGCTGGACGTGGCTACACCGGAAATTTAATGAACTCATTGAAGCTGTCATCCATATGCAAGTCCGCCTCACAAGCGGTTCTTGGTAGGATGCAGGTCACCCTTCATGCCACAAGCCGAACACCTCACGGCGCTTCGCGCTTGGTGCAAGCAATATCTGCCTGGTCGGTGAAAACCCGACGTGCTCCGTTCCGGCATTGTAGGGATACGAGGGTCTATGGTAGGAAGGTGCGAAGCTGTCTTCTGGCCATCCGCAGCGAAGCGCATATGCTCCCAAAAGTAGTCACGAGAACAAGGACAAGGTCAAATACAGGGGGTGATATGGAACACCATGGCAAGGCAGTGTGGGGGGGGGGGGGGGGCTGTAAACGCTCCTTGGCCTCGGCTGAAGGTGACGACGACGATCCCCGAAACGTGCGCGGACAGGCAGACAGACAGACAGACAAGCACACGCACCCACCCACCACACCCACCCACCCACTCTACCTCCCCATCTATATAGGTTGGGTCGGCGTCGGTTGGCGACGACGCTGTAAAACACGCCTCTCACTGCGTGAGTTAGACAGCGAGGGTACCGTTTTTTTTTCTTTTTTTTTTGGCGGTTACCGCATCTGGCGGTCAAGTCTGATCATTTTTGTGCTGGGAGAACCTTTACTCCGCACACGGGGAATTATCGTATCACGTAGTGTGTATATGGGGAGGCACCCACGAGGTAGTTACATAGTAAAAAAAAGTTTTGCTGCCTCTGAAACCTGGCCACACCAGAAATTTAATCAATTCATTGATGCTGTCATCCATATGCAAGAAACTCCGCCTCTAAATCGGTTCTTAGTAGGATGCAGCTTACGCTTCATGCGACTCGCCCGACACCTCACGGCGCTTCGCGCTTGGTGCGAGCAATGTCTGTCTCTTCGACGTGCTCCGACCCGGCATTGTAGGGATGCGAGGGTCTATGGTCATACGACTACACAACTACGGCCATGCATGATAATCAGTACACCCCCCCCCCCCCGCCCCTCCTCACCCCCCCCATCCACCCATCCATCCACCCACCCACTCCACCTACCTCCCTCACCAAACTCACCCACTCATGCACCCACTCCACCTCCCCCCACCCCACCCCCCCCACCCCAACTAAACCCGTACACAGACACAAGAGGAGATCGAGAGGGAGTTGCACATCGAAAAGGCCTACCTCTCGCACCTCCAGCACGCCCACATCATACGCCTCGTGGGCAGCGGGCAGCGAGGCATAAACAGCGACTTCGAGCCGTTCCTCGTCCTGGAGTACCTGTCGGGGGGCACGCTTGACCACCTCATCACGGAGCGGCGGCGGGGGAGGGGGGAGGTGGTGGAGGAGGGAGTGAACCGTAGGCGAGGGGCGTTCGAGCTCCCTCATTTCGTACTCGACGGGAAGAAAAATTACATCCCTTGGGCGCAGGCGATGGGTTGGGCGCGGGTGAGGGAGATAATGTGTGTGTGAGAGAGAGAGAGAGAGAGAGAGAGAGCCGCTCGTACCTTTTTTTTATCGGCAGGTCTCTGCTTCTGGCACCCACCGGTCCATCACGTCCATCCCCACTATTTCCCCGCCGTAAACTCTCTGTCTCTCTTTGTCTCTATTTCTTGATTCGTCTCGAAAGGGATGCGTGGTCAGTGGTCAAATGACTACGGCAAGCAATAAATGAGTACGCCCCTCCCCCCCCCTTCCCCCCCCCTACGTCTCAAGAGGGATGCGTGGTCAATGGTCATATGACTTAGGGCAAGCAACAAATGAATACGCTCCCCCCCCACTCTTCCTCCCTCTCTCTCCCTCCCGTGCTTCTTTCGGGGTTACAGGACATGGCCTCGGCTCTCCACTACATGCACCACGAGGCATCGGAATTGTCCATGTACATCTGCCGAGACCTTAAGCCGGAAAATATTGGCTTTTCCCAGGATGGGACTCTCAAAATTTTCGGTGTGTGTGCGTGCGTCTGTGTTTTCGTTGTACTTTTTACCTTCGCAGCCGCGGCCCCCCCCCCCCCCCCCCCGCCTCCCCTTCTTCCACCCCCCTGTGCTCCGTCTCGAAAGAGATGCGTGGTCGACGATCGAATGACTAAGGCAATCAACAAATGAGTACGCACCCCCCCCCCCCCTCCCTTGTTGTGAGTGTACGAAGCTTTTTGGCGATGACCAAAACCTCGACTTGCCTCGTAGTAGGTTGCATGCCGCTTAGTCCCTTTAGAACCGCAGTCCCGTTTTGGGGACAAACCAGTCGACTTTCGAGTAGTTTGTCCCCAAAGCGGGACTGCGGTCCTAAAAACGGGTTAAGAGTAGCGCCCCAGGTTTTTGGCGATTGCCGTAACCCCGACTCGCCTCTCGCGGTAGGGTACGGTGCGCAACCGCAACCGCCAGCGCTGCGTTGACTTGGCTTGACTTGGCTTGGCTCGGCTTGGCTCTACACGGTGAAAAGAAGCCCAAAAAACGAAGGCGGGGAAAAAAAAACAAGGCAGTCATGAGCTTGAATTTATGCTTTTGCTCATGAAGAGTTGAGAAGTGCTATCACGGGGGGCCCTAGTTAATAGGACCAAACATTGTTAGTAAACATGGTTAAATATATAGGTTTTTATGTGTACCATAGGTCCTATTAACTATGGTCCCCCGCAATAGTACTGTAACACAATTCTAGACAGGTTTGAATCTAGATGATCGTTGTCTACGGATACGTCATCTACAGATACAGATCATCTACAGATATATCATCTAGATCCCAAGCTACCGTTGTGAGGGGATGCGCAAAGGATCTGTTCGTGGTACAGATCTTCCAACGCAGGAAACGATCGAGAACAATGGACCATGCGAATATATATATATAGCTGTTACGTGTGCAGTAAGGCAGTTTTGGTGAGGGGACGCTTGCTTCGAACCATAATGCCGCTACAGGGGAGAGGGGATACCGTAAAATACCTCCCACCGGGCAAGATGAGCCTACCAGGTATTTCGTCTGATACAAATGAAGAATGTATCTGTGCTCTTGATCCCAGAGGTGTGGAATGCCTCCAGACAGGGGCTGTGGATGGTTTAACTCGTGTCATTGCCTCGTGGTTGTTGTTGTTGTTGTTGTTGTGTGTTCATTTGGGGGGTTTTGTGTTGATACAGCAGTACGTGTTGTTTGTCCTGGAGCTTGTTCGTTTTTTTCCCCTAAATGTTTTTGGTGGCGAAGATTCTTGATGGCGGCCTGCCTGTATGGGTATGTGTGTACCTGTACAGTAACCCCCCCCCCCCCCACCCCAGCAGTCGTGGGCGTTCCATTTTCCACGCGTTGGCTTTAGTCCTCTCTCCCGGTTTCCGGCGGTCTCTCGCTGTGGTGGAGGTTCCAGGACTTGCGGAATTCTTAGCAAGAGTCGCGCCCTCTGCCCCTCCCCCAAGCACTTATTATCCGCTCGTGTTTTTTTTTTTCTGTCCCCTTGCTGGCGATTTTCGTGTGTGTTGTTGTGTGTTTTGCCTTTTTTCTTTGTCATGGGGCTTTTGTTTTTGCTTTTTCGTCTTGTTTTTTTTCTTTTTTTTTCCCGCTTTTGGCATCCTTGTGGCATGAGTTTGCGTTTATGTTCTTCGCCGTTCAACTTTGAAGCCTTTAATTTTTCCTCAGCACTTTCCCCATCCTCTCCCTCTACCCCCCCCCCCCCCCCCCCCTTCCCCCCCGCCTTCTCCCTCTTTCTGCCTCTCTCTGCCTCTCCCTCTCCCTCTCCGTCTGCGTCTCCCTCTATCCCCCCCCCCCCTGTCCCTCTGCCTGTCCCTATTCCGTACTCCCTTATGCCTCACTCTTTCGCGGGGTTGACATGTCAGACTTTGGTCTGGCCAAGCGCGTCACCCGCAAAGAAGGTTCGAACCAGCGTTACACCATGACAAGCCGAACGGGTACCGTGCGGTACATGGCGCCCGAGGTGAGAGATGTCCGGGTCCCATTTTTATCAGAGGAGAAAACGCCCATCAGGTACTGGTAAACCCTGGTATTAGCCCTTGTAGGACCGCAGCCCGGTTTCGGGGACTAAAGTATACCTAGACTGTGAGGGGTTTCGTTGTCCCCAAAACCGGACTGCGGTCGTAAAAGGGTCGAAGTACTAACAATGCAGGGCCCGACCCCAACCTTAAGTCTCTTGCCTCAGCGAATAGGGCGGGGCAGGCACCTACCTGCACAGTATGCATTGGCAGCACTACTACGGGGGATCGTAGTAAGTAGGACCAAATATTGTTATTAATAGTAAAAATAGCGAAATATATTGGTTTTTGTGCATAACGTAGGTCCTACCTGGTACCAGGGTATTTAATACGACCCCCCGTAATAATACGCTGAGATCGAAGAGCTCGTTCATCCTCCTCCTTGCTGTAAAGACTGCACCATGATCTACCAGGTATACTGCTGCATGATCGTCTAGTTCAAGGTTAGAAAGCCCTTCGGGGGGGGGAGGCGACTGAATACAACCTGACTCGTGCTTTTTTTTTGTTGTTGTTGTTTCGTTTCGAGACGTTCTGCGATAATAGAGGTTCACCCTGAATTTTCTGAGGCTCCTCACTTGAGGAGCGCTCCATGCCCCACCCGAAAACTGACTTCGGCAAAGATCAAATTGCGTCTCGATGAAAAATCCCCATGGCCCAAGTATACAAACACGTTATTTTTCGGAACAAGACTGGGATTCCGACGATTTTTAGGTTGAGGAACCCCGTCATTCGGAAAACTTTGTGAGCGAAAATGTGTTACATTTATGGTAGAACGCGTCTTTCCATCTTTCCCCCCCCCCCCCCCCCCCCCCTCCCGTCTCTTGCCTCACCCTGCTGTTTTGACATCTCTCCGCCTCAGGCTTTTCTGGGGTGCTCGTACAACGAGAAGGTGGACGTCTACGCCTGGTCCCACGTGGTGGCGGAGATGCTCTCGCTCGACGTGGTAAGTGAACGTGAATAAATCCACTGCCGCGCCCACAGAGTGTCTTTTTTTGGCCGGTTGATTCGCCCGAGAGATGTTGTATGCGCGAGTTGGGTCCTCGGCGATACTGTATCGCTTATCCGGGGGGGGGCGGATAAAAAGGTCACTGTTACGGGGGACCATAGTTAATAGGACCAAATAGTGTTGGTAAAAATGGTTAAACATATACCTGGTAGGTTTTAATGTTTTCAATAGGTCCTATGAACTATGGTCCCCCGTCATATTAACACGTACGACGCCCCCCTTGAAATCCCAGGTAGAACATTTATGGGCACAATTTTTTATTTGATTTTATTTCTTGTGTGGGATAGTTTTCGCAGGCGGGAAAAAAACAAGTTCAGGTGGGCTCCTACAGTTTTGACGAGTAGCGCGCGGCAGAGCGTGGGGAGGAGGGTCCGCCCCAGAGATCAGCGCCGGGACGGAGTTGAACTCACAAAAACAACTATTAATGTACCCAGGTTCGTACGACTACGGCCATGCATGGTATGAGTTCACCCCCCCCTCCCCGCCCCTCCCCCTATCACCTTATCTAATATGTCTGTCTGGTCGGTGAGAACCCGACGTGCTCCGTCCCGGCATTGTAGGGATGCGAGGGTCTATGGTCATATGACTACGGCCACGCATGATGATAGTACCCCCGCCCCGCCACTTCCCTTATCACCTTATCAAATGTCGCGCTTCCCAGCCCTGGCTCGCTTCAGAGATCAGGGCAGGGCCCGTTTCGATACTTTTCATGTGTTCGCATTTCTCAAAAGGGCCTATGTTCATGGGCAGAGTAGTTTGTCCCTATGGTCATACGACGACGGCCATGAATAACATGAGTCCCCCCCCCCCCCCCCCCCTCCTCCCCCCCGCGCTTCTTACCGCCCCCCCCCCCCCTCCCGTTATCTCCTTTGACAAACGTCGCACTTCGCAGCCCTACAACCGCATGAGCACGAACCAGTTCCGCGAGTCCGTCGCGCTCGGACACCGGCGGCCGAACATCGAGAGGCGGTGGCCGAAGAGCATAAAGCAGCTGCTGAAGCGGTGTTGGGACCGAGACCCATCCGCCCGGCCTGGCTTCGGGGAGATACTGGAGGCGCGCACCCTTGAGCAGGTGCGACCCAACCACCTTTCTTTCCTGGCTGCCGCCGTCGCCACGGCTGGTCTTTTTATCGGCGCTGCTCCTCCGTCGTCGGGTGTGGACGGAGGAGGCCACGCTTTGGTTGTCGGCTTTGCTGATGGTGATGGTGGTGGGGGTGGGTGGGGGTGGCGGTGGTGACGGTGGTGGCGGTGGCGGTGTTGGTGTTGGTGGTGGTGGTGGTGTTGGGGGTGGTGGCGGTGCTAGTGGGGGTGTTGATGGTGTAGGTGGCGGTGGTGGTGGTAGTGGTGGTAGTGGTGGTAGTGGTGGTGGTGGTGGTGGTGGTGGTGGTGGCGACCCGAGACCTCCGTTTGTGACTGAAAAGGCGCCGACGTGTAAGGCGCCCCTTGCGGCTTCCCTCCGGTCCCTGAAACTCCCGCGAAAACCGTCGTCGCCGTCTTCGACCTCCTCCGTAACGCCCCCCCCCCCCCACTTCCACCTCTACGGTGATCCCCTTCCCCTCCCGTCCCTCCCACTCTCCTCTTCCTCCCCCCCCCCCCCGCGTCCGTCCGCCTGCTTACCCTCCACATCCTGCCTACCCCACTCCCACCCCCTATCACTGCGTCCCTCTAACATCGCCCACCTCCCCACCACCACCCTCTCCCCCTCAACATCCCGCGCGCCCCCCCCCTCCCCCTCCTCCCTTTGTGTTTCAGGCGGCGGGCCCTTCCCACCTACGCCCTCACAACCTCGGCCTCCACCTCATGAGGGAAAACCCGACACCAACCTCAACGCCAGCGCCGACACCGGACTCGCGGGAGGCGGCAGCAGCGGCTAGCGCCGCGGCGGTTCACATGGAACCCTCGCTCGTGCGAGTCGCGTCGGGGTTAGGTGGGGGGGTGGGGGGAGCCGCCGGGGACGCTCCTCGGGGAAGAACAGCAACGGTCGACGGCCCCCGCGAAACCTTCCGACGGAGCGGCGTGTCGGATGGGGTCGGGGTGGGCGTGGGGGGGGGGGTCGAGACTGAGGCAGGGGTCGCGGCCGCGGGTAATACCACTGCCGCTGACAAAGGGGAAGGGGGGGGGGTAGGGGGGGGCAGGGGACAGGGGTCGGCAGACGCAGCTGATAGTATGTCTGGCAGGGGGGGGGGTGCGGGGGACGCGAGAATTTTAGGGGTTTCGGGAGGCGGAGGCGGGACTGATGGAGGGGGAAGCGGGGGCGGGGGCGGGGGCGGGGGTGGGGGCGGGGGGGAAACGACGGCAGCGACGACGACGTCGGGAAAGAGCCGAACCAGCTTGACGCCCACGAGGTTTCGGCTCGGGCCGTTGCACATACCGATGTGCTTTTTCGGCTCGGGGGGGCGGGACCGCCACCACGACGCGGGGGAGGACTGTGAGATCGGGGGAGGAGAGGAGGCGGCAGGAGAGGGGGTAGGGGGGGAGGGGGGAGGCGGTCATGGGGGGGGGGGGAGCGACGTCGGCCGCGGCCACGGCCGGTCGGACGTGGCGGGTACGGCTGAGAGCGGCGCGAATCGGGACGAGGCGGGCGGGGAAGACTTAGGTGGTGATGGTGGTGATATCGGTGGTGGTGGTGGTGGTGGCGGTGGTGGTGGTGGTGGTTGTCGGCAGGCCAATGGTAACGGGGGCGGGAGGGGAGCGCCGCTGGAAGCAGGACCGTCGACGGCGACAGGCCTTAAGCAAGGCCGGAGGGCTTGGGGATGGTGACAGTGTTTTTGTTATGGCGTGCATGAGCGTGGGTGATAGGGGAGCGGGGAAGAGGAGAAGGGAAGGAGGGAGGGGGGGGGGGGGGCGTACTCATTTGTTGCTTGCCTTAGTCATTCGACTATTGATCGCGCATCCCTTTCGAGACGGAAGGGGGGGGGGGGGGGTGATAGAAGGGGCAGCCCTCTCATGCGTGTTTGTGAATTGTGCTTGTGGCTGGTGAGCGTGTCAGTCAATAAGCGTGTCGGCCAATGAGCTGTTCGCCCGTTGAGCGTTTCGGCCAATAAGCATTTAACGTTTAGGCCATGAGCGTTTCGACCAGTGAGTTTCGGCCGTCAAGCGTTTCGGCCAATGAGCGTGCTGGCCGTTGAGAGCGTTTCAGCCTATGAGCTTGTTGGCCGTTTGAGCGTCTCGGCCAATGAGCCATTAAGGCACTGAGCATCTCGACCAATGAAAATGCGTGTCGGCAGCTAAACATTGAGCATTGAGCGTTTCGCTAACTAGATATTACGTGAGGACAACAAGGTTTCGTTTCACGACTACTATATAATGCCGTAGACCACTCGGTAATAACAGGCGGGCGGGACCATACAGGTTTAACGTAGTCGAGCATATCGGCGTTCCCTTGCCCGGTCTGAGCGCGGTATATTGTGGTTTTTGGTAATCTGCCGATCGCGAGGTTTTTTGTTCGGTTTTCGGGTTTGCGATATTTCGATACTTTATCTTCGATCTATATATATATATTTATACTTATATACAAACGTATGTGACGGGTCGAGATGTCTGTTTGCTCGATCTAGGCTACCCGGTACGGGCATGAAGGTACTGACCGCGATGTTTTTTTTTCGTGCTCGGTCCGAGAATTCCGACGGAACTTGGTGTCTTGTTTTTGATAATATTTGTTCGACGTGTAGTTTATTCGTGCGAGTATATATATTTATATATATACCGACCGTTGTGTGTGTTCGATCTGCTGATCGTGATGTTGTGCGCACGTAATTGATGTACGGATCGCGATGTTTTCGGTTGGTTCACGAGAGTGCCAGCACAAAGGATGCCATGGGGGGGGGGGGGGGGGGGATCCAACAAGGGATGCCGTGGCAGGGCGGAGAGAGGACGGGGGGGGGGCGGGGGGGGGGGGGGGGGGGGAAGCGGGTGGTGGGCGGGGGGCTATTTTTGGCGGCTACCGATGCCTGCCGAGTCCGCGTTCTTGAATGGGACCGTTGCTCAACGACTCTTTGTGCGTGCGCGCGCGCTTCACCTTACTTCTCCTTGACTTGACGAGAGGTTCATACTCTCGTGGACGACAAGGGGGAGCAGCCGCAGTGATCTTGTAGTTCTCGTCGTCAGGGGTTGGTAACTGAATGGTACGTGCGTGTGGGGCATGTGTGTCGGTGTGCGTGGAGAAGAAAAAAAAAACTGAAGGTGTGAGTACCATTCGGGTATCTGGTACTTCCCAGTAAGTTTTTGTTCTTGTTTGTTGCGGGGTAAAGGGGGGGGGGGGGGGTATCTATCCAAATAGTGTAGAAATAGTGTGCGCGGGTTTCTGGGTGTTATTCTGGTAACACTTTTTTTTTTTTTCTTTCTTTCTCGCTCCATGTGTTCGTTTCTTTAGGCGATTTCGACGCCCTTTTTTTTTTTGGTGATATAGACAAGAAAACAAAAACAGACGAGCTGATGCTATCGCTATCCAGGCCGAGGGGTCTTGCCAGCAAAATCAGTTCGTAGTTGTACGTATGTTTTTCCGTGGAGTTCTGTCGATTATCGGGTCCTGTACAAATTGGCATTTCGTTGCATCAGGCGGGGGGGGGGGGGGGGGGGGGGGGGGGGGGGGGGGGGTGGTGGACGAGTTGCGTCCCCTCCCGCTTTTGGCGTAATTGGCTGGGTTTTATTCTTACAGCTATTTCGGGTTCCCCCAGAAACACTCCCGGTGCCCGAATATGGCCATTCGGGCGTTTCAAGGAATACAATCGTTCCGGCCTTTCAAGGATATAGCCGTTCTGGCGTTTCAGCGTTTCAAGGATTAGCGTCTCAGCGTTTCAAGGATTTATAGCCATTCGGGCGTTTCAGCGTTTCACGGCAATAGTTGGGATTTGTTTTTTCGGTTGATGCCCGAGCGTCTGCCTTGGTGAGTGAGCTGTTGTAGTTGTTGTTGTTGGTGGTGGTGGTGGTGGTGGTGGTGGTGGCGGTGGTGGTGGTGGTTTTGGTTTCTGGTTTTTCTCTGCAAGATGGGCCTCGTTATCAAATGTCTTGGATCCCGCGATTCTTCCTTTATTTTCGTATGAAACGCTTTTCGAACGGTATCCGAACACAAGAAGAGAGCTAGCCGGTAGGGGGTGGCGTCTTTTTTTTTTCATGGGTGGGGGAAAAAAAAAAAGTTTTTTTGATCGGTGTGGTCATCCGAACACAGCAGCAAAGAGAGAGGGGCAGCCGTTTAGGGCTTTATGCATCTTTCGCTGTGAGTGATGGCACGTGATGGCACGAAAGCGAAGGGTTTTCGATCGGTGTTTTATTGTCCGAACACGGCAGAGAGTCAAGGCGCGCCTTTTAGGGCTCAGCTTTTTTTTCTTCTTTCTGCGTTGACGAATTGTGTTCGGTGGTAGCACCCGCCCCTGGTTACTGGGTTAAGATGCCGCCCTTCGTTGGTTTACTCGACAATGTAGCAATCTGTTTGTGTGTGCGGTGTGTGTGTCCCATCTGCGTTTTTGCTTGGCGTAAGTTCTTCTTGGTGTGTTCGAGCGCTGTCATGTCATCGGGAGGGGAGGGGGGGGGGGGGGGGCGAGGGTATCGATGATTGCTCGGCAGAAGTCTTCCTGTGGGGTTTCCGGGCGGAGTCAGCCGTCGGGGGGTACATATCGGTTGCGTTGCGTTATTGGTGCAGCATCGTGCTCCCTGGCTTGACGCGCCGTTCCATCGTTAAAGTATACCAGGTAACAAATATCTACTACTAACCCTGACCCTAACCCTACTACGCGGTCCTTACGAAGAGGGTGTTTTTTTATGGCAGCTCTGTTATCTATGTATCTGTGACACCCACCTGTGTCCGTGTGGACGTCTTGTGGGATTGGGGTTTGCCATCCACCTTGCTTTCCTTTCTTCGGGCTTTGCTTCTGTCGGGCTTACTATAGCGCCTGCTTCACGTCGAATGGCTACTACCGTACAGGAGGCGTGCCCCAGCAAGGCGGTTGTGTGCGAGAGCAACATGACCGCCTTATTGGGGGGAGCCGCCTCATGGAGTTCCAGGTTATGAGAGCGATTATCCAGTTGCGCCAAGCGGTTTTGACCGCCTTGTATCGGGATACCGCCTTAGTCAGACCGCATTATGGAAGGAAGCCGCCTTATTTAGTCCAGGTTACAAGGGCAACTCCCAACCCATGTATACAGACTGTAGGTACATACCCACGCAGACAGGCCGTATTTCAGACGGATTTTCGGTGCCCACTTGATGATCTAGATATTTCAAGACAGATAGATCCCTGATCTGTATGAACTGTATGGTCTAGCTCACGCTGCCGGGTGGGAGCTGTATATATATGTTCCGGGTGATCTGAGACATTGCTTCCTGGGTTGGATCTAAGTAGACCGGTATATAGAGATCCTGCACAGCACCTCGGCAGAGTGGCTTACCTCTTTTTATTCGGGAAAGTGGTTGGCACAAAGCTGTGCACGAGACGAATAGACTGCAGCAGCCCTAACCCTGAGCCTGAGCCAATCAGGGCAACCCTATATATAACCCTAACCCTAAGCCAATCAGAGCAACCCTAACCCAGCACCCTTGAGCCAATCCGAGCGTCCCTAGCCTCAACCTTAACCCTAAGCCAATCAGAGCAACCCTAACCCTCCCCTGAGCCAATCAGAGCATCCCGAACCTCAACCCTGACCCTAAGCCAACCAGAGCAACCCTAACCCACCCCGTGAGCCAATCATAGCAACCCTAACATCAACCCTGAGCCAACCATAACATCAGCCTGAGCCTGAGCCTGAGCCAATCAGACCAAATATCGATTAATTGTTGAGCTCTACCAGGTATAGCTTAAAGCGGCAGAAGGTAAGAATATATTGATAGATGGGTCTACAGGCACAATATTAATATTGATAGTAGCTCCTGGTCTGTCCAGGGCGTGAAATAACGAAAAATCTGCTTATTGTATTCGAAACTACTGTAATTTTAGTAATATATACGACGTACTACTACTATCATTGCTACTACTACTACTACTACTACTACTACTACTACTACTACTACCATTGCCACTACTATACTACTACTACTACTACTACTACTACCATTGCTACTACTATTACTACTACTACTACTACTACTACTACTACTACTACACCTACTACTACTACTAGTACTACTTCTATTACTACTACTACTAGTACTGCTACTACTACTACTACTACTACTACTACCACTACTACTACTACTACTACTACTACTACTACTACTACTACTACTACTACCACTACTACTACTACTACTACCACTACTACTACTACTACTACTAATACTAATACTACAACCACTAATGCTAATTTATAGTACTACTGCTGTGCTCCCTCCTCCTGGGCTGTTACGACTACACGGCGCCCGCTACAATAGGAGGTATGCACCATCTTGTTTTTTTAGCGAAACATGTTTTCGCCGACCGTGCTCGTTGACCCCAATGTCGTCGGAATACCATTATCACGGAGGGCCACCGCAAATCAAGGCCCCAAGACGAGCCCAAAAGCACCCACTGTGGTACGTGGTATCTCCAGAGCTACGACGTCAATCGAGAATGGTGTCTGTTTAAAATGCGCGGTTGACGACAGACAGGCTTTCTTTCCATCGATGTCACATTTGCGTTCTTCAGAAATACATTGGGAGGACTCTTTCTCCCTGTTGTTGGGCCTGTGTGCTATCGACGGGGGTCAAGGTGATAGCGTTTTTCCTACAGTGTACCTGGGTATTAATTCACGATAATAAATCACCCGCGAAAAAGCCTTGGGGCTGCTCGTCGGGTTCTGGCACTTTTTTTTGCTTTCCTCTCCGAAACTGCTTGTGGGCGAGGTTTAGAGCTCCTACACTATAACCAAGTGAGCAGCCAAGGCAAAAAAAAATGGATGCTGCCCTTAAGAGAGGAATACGCGTGCGTCCAACTACTACCCCCCAGTTTAACCTTGGGTTCTTCTGGAACCGAGATATACCCCAAAATGGGCCCGTCAGGTTCGTGAAAATAGACAGAACATGGTTGTTACCCGGAGAGGGGGGGGCGGGGGGGGGCTAGTCATTGTCATGCATGTCCGCAGTCGGGTGACCATAGACCCTCGCATCCCTACAATGCCGGGGGGGGGGCGGGGGCTTGTTATGCATGGCCGTAGTCGAATGATCATAGGCCCTCACATCCTTACAATGCCGGGACGGGGGGGGGGGGGGGGGAGGTACTCATTGCCGTGCATGACCGTAGTCGTATGACCATAGACCCTCGCATCGCTACAATGCCAGGACGGAACACGTGGGGGGGGTGAACTACTCCTTTTATCATGCATGGCCGTAGTCGCACGGCCATAGACCCTCGTGTCCCTATCTACCCAATGCCGGGACGGAGCATGTCGGGTTCTCACCGACCAGGCAGACATTGCTTGCACCAAGCGCGAAGTGAAACGTGAGGTGTCTGGCGAGCTGCATGAAGGGTGAGCTGTATCCCACTACGGGGGAGGGGGGAATTCACAGACTAGAGACGGCTCCGTACCGCCAGGCGCCGCCCGTACAGGCCGCTCACTGCGCAACGAAACTTTACGGCCGGCACCGACTCCTGTCTGTACAGGTTTGGCTTCAGACACCGTTGCCGCACAGCGGTGCCCTGCGCAGCAAGCGCTGCCGGTGTAATATGTGCATTGTTCAGCGGATTCTCCCTCTAGGGTTCTGCCAACAGGTGCGGAAGAAGACTGTTTCACTTCTAAAAAAAACTTGCGTCCGGAAACACCAAAGCACACTGCAGTCAACACAGGGGTCTGCGAAAAAAACAAAATCTCCCGACATCCAACCACCCACATCCGAGACCCATACACGGTGGGGGGGGGGGGGTACTCGATAGGACAGATGTGCTCGATCTCATGCATGGCCGCAGTCGTATGACCATAAACCCTCGCATCCCTACAATGCCGGGACGGAGCACGTCGGGTATCCACCAACGAGGCGTGCGTTATTTGCACCAGGCGCGAAGCGAAACGTTAGGTGTGAAGCGCGTCGCATAAAAGGGTGAGCTGCATCCTACTAAGATCCGCTTGTGAGGCGGACTCGCTCGTGGACGACAGCTTCAGTGGATTAATTTGAAGTTCCGGTGTAGGGTATTCCAGAGACGGCAATGAATGGGGGTTACCGCGCAACTGCCTCGTGGGTGACCACTCTGCTTGATGCGCTCACCCCCCTCGTGGGGAGCAAAGGTACTCCACCCCGCGCATGCGACCTGTAACTCGATCACCAGCTGTGACCGACCACCGAAAACAAAATAAAAACGGTACCCTGGTTGTCGAGCTCGAATAGTGAGCGGCATGCTTTACAGTGTCGTTGCCAACCGACGCCGACGACCTGACCTGCATATAGCACGCAGGGGAGCTTGTATACGGGGAGGGGGTGTTTATCCAAATCACGTACAGTAGAAAATCGTCCAAAAACCCCGACGCATTGGTTTGTTTTTCATTTCGAGATCAAAATCACGTACCTGGTACAGTAGAGAATCATCCCAAAACCCCGACGCATTGGTTTGTTTTTCATTTCGATACTGGGAATGCATGTACTACTGCAGGTCGCATTCTCTTTCCGTCGGGTACTCATTGGTCAGCACGTAAAAAAGTGGTGACTTACGTGAAATTCCAGACAACAGGTCTTGATTGGTGAGGACCGCCCCTCACGTCGTCTCGCGAGGGCTGGCCCCAGGCAACCGTGACAGCGCATACACTTTACACTATTTAATAATAATGTCACGGGGGACCATAGTAATTTATTATTATTATTTATTTTTTTCTCATCCCATTCATTATCTTCGCACACCTTCTTCTCTCTCTCCTTCCAACTCGTAACTCATATCCGGGGTCACATAGCAGGCTCTTCTACCCCCTTCCCGCTACGGTACGTGCCTTCATTTTTATCGCGAGAAGATTTCAGCATCTTCTTCCCTCGTCGAATTGCATCGAATTGTGCCTACCCACGCTGCAAGGCGCTCTCAACAATTGAATCCTATATGATTTTTATTTTTGCAAATAAAGTCAAAGTCCGACCCACCTGGGGCTCGAGCCCAGGACTCAAACAAGTAGAATTCGAGGTTAACCACTTGAACCACCGGGGCGACCGGCTAATAGGACCCAACATTGATACGTAGCAAAAATAGGTATATACCAGGTACCAGGTACACATTTTTGTGTGTGCCGCAGGACCTATTTACTGTGGTCCGCCGTAATAGGACCAAATATTGGTGGTCAAAATAGGCAAATATACATTTTTGTGTGTGCCGTAGGACCTATCTACTGTGGTTCCCCGTAATAGTAGTATTACGGGGGGGCATAGTTAACAGGACCAAATATTGTTGGTAAAAATTGTTAAACATATAGGTTTTTTATGTTTACCATAGGTCCTGTTAACTATGGCCCCCCGTAATAGTAGTGTGTACTACGGGGGACCATAGTAAATAGGACCAAATATTGATAGTGAAAATAGGTAAATACATATATTTTTTGTGTGAACCGTAGGTCCTATTAACTATGGTCCCCCGCAATAGTAGAACAGCCGACTTTGTGCATATTTGCCACAACCGGCGTGTATCCAACTCTTCCCTAGAACAATCAGTATAATATCACTAAATTTCGCAATCATACGACATTGGACAGCACGCGCATACAACCTTGAAACAAACGGACACGGGAATGAGAGCGAGAGAGGGAGGAGAGGCTAAAAGGAGGGGCGGGGACCGGGTTACGCGAAGCAAAACCCCCCCCCGCCCGTTCTCGTAGAATACACGTCGACGAAAAAACGAGGCGTTCTACGATAGAGGTTCACCCTGAATTATCTGAGGCTCCTCACTTCAGGGGCTCCATATCTCCCCCGAAAACTGACTTCAGCAAAATATCAAATTGCATCCCGATTCATAATCCCACGGCCCGAGTATAAAAAAAACGTCAGTTTTCGAAACAAGATTGACATTCCGACGGTTTTGGGTTAAGAAACCCCGTCATTCAGAAAACAGTGAGCGAAAACGTGCGACCTCAATCGTAGAACGCGTCAAACAGTCCCTGGAAAAAGAAGCACAGTAGCAAATACGAGGTTTCCTCTGCTCGGTCTACCCCCCCTGTACAGGGATTTCGAATGCATCATTCGTGCGCCTTGCAGGCAAGGCGAAGAAGAAAAACAAGAACAAAAAGAAAGGAGTCGGTAAACATACCACCAGGTGTGATAGAAATTAGCTTCCAGAAGAAGAACTCGCCCCTACACGGACCGAGTGGGGAGGGGGGAGAGGGCCGGGGGGGGGGGGGGGGGGGGGGTTGCAGCACCCGACAAGCTGAACAAACAAAAGCTATACCAGGTGCACTGCGGGGATCTGCGTGTCCAATATGTACCTGGTATGTGTTTATGGGTGTGTGTATCCGAACACGGCTCTTGCGAGAGGTAGGGGGGTCAAAGTATCGAACTAAACAGGGCGGATGGTAGAAGGGCACCCTCCTCACGCACCCCGTCCGCAGTTTGGTAGGAGTGAAAGGCCTTGAAAAGTCTGCTATTAAACACGAGGTGGAGAGCGAGGAGGATGGAGTGCAGACACAAAAGCGGGCCTACCTACCCTCCCAGCACACAAGCCCCAGCTCAAATAGGCTAATGCACCGCGTATTGCGAGCTCTAGAATTGCATACGCTCAGACGCTTTCTGCGATAGAGGTAACGCATTCCCGCGAAAACGCTTTCTGAGTGACGGGGTTTCGTAACCCCACACTGTCGGAATGCCAATCTTGCTTCGAAAAATGACGTCTTAGTATACTTGAGCCAGGAGATTATTCATCGGGATGCAACTTGATTTTTGCTGAAGCACGTTTTCGGGTGAGGTATGGAGCTCCTTAAGTGAGGAGCCTCAGAAACATTTAGGGTGAACCTCTATCGTGGAACGCCTCTTCATTCCGTTTGCACGCAAGCTGAAAAATAAAAATTCAACCTTCCCGCGGAAATCTACAGTGGTAGCATCGTGCTCGCAGGAGGGGAGGATACTCCGGGGCGAGAGTCCCCAGCAGCGGCTGGAAGCCTCGTTCCTTAACACCGCAGGATACATTATTACTATGCTTGCCATCCGACACGGTGCAGCAGGAGCTTCAACGTTGATCACTCCAAACATTCCCGCGAGAAGAAATCCTCGGACACAAAGGAAACCCATGCACAACCAGGTATATCTACGTTCTATGTCTACTTCCCTTTATGCTCTATCTACGATACTCTGTGTGTTGTCATTGCTCCCTCCTACATCCCAATATGTACTCGTTACCCTCTATTCTTGAAGCTTAAGCCGCATCCTGGCTCCATCCCCACGCCATCGGTGTGGGTCAGTCATCTCCCCCCCCTCCCTGCTCCTTCTAGGTTCCTGACGACCCTTAAGCTGGAGTCTAAATCGCGATACCCTCCTCGAAATGTCAAACTGTACATCATCATCATCATCATCATCATCATCATCATCATCATCATCATCATCATCATCATCATCATCATCATCATCATCATCATCATCATCATCATCATCATCATCATCATCATCATCATCATCATCAGCGTGTACTGGGGGACAAGAGCGTGTGAGACTGGATAGATAGAGACTGGATGCAGGACCTTGAGGGGGGTATCGTATGGCGTGCGGCCTCAAGTGCGAAGGGTGGCGCGAGGCCGCAACAGAGGGTCGGCAGACGGCGTCCAACGGGTAGAGAAAGGGGCGGAGGCCTTCATGCGGAAATGCCACAGGGCCAAGGAGGGGAGAGGCCACGGCAAGGCGACACAAGACGGTTGCAGCCGCGACTCCAACCGTTGACGCCAATACAAGCGCGCGAGAGGAGGGCGAGGAGGGGAGGGGGGGAGGCGGAGAGGGGAGGGGGGGGGGGATGTTACGGTATTCTGCTTTGAATGAGGCAGAAAGGCCGGTAAATACCTGGGTTCAGGTATTGGGATCGTAATTGTAGTACTCGCGAGGCGTATCTTAGATGGATTATCAAGAGTTTTCCCTGCGAGACACGAGCCTTGCTGTCAGTCTTTCATTGTGCTCGAAAGGGTCAAAGCCGACCTTCTACCTCTAAGCAGTCAGCACGCGATAGTACCAAGGAGCACCGGCTCAATACGCAAACCTAACGAGGGATACGAAGTGTCCCGACCTCTGCAACTTAGCAAGCGGCGCCGTCGGCAGAATCTCTCTCCTTTTTGTGGGTTTTGGTTGGTACGCGTTGTGTTCACTCATTTTCGGTCGTCTGCTTCTCTGAGGTAAGGTTTGGGCTTGCCCCCCCCCCCCTCCCCCCCCCGATACGGCGCGCGATGGAAACGTACTCAAGAGGCGGGAGAGGGTCTGCTTCCCCCCACGGTGGCCAAGCCACCGAGGCCCATGGCCCACCGCCGAAGGCTCGCCGATGTGGATCGAGCACCTTGTGCAGCAGCACCAACTAGAGGAGCAAGAGTCGTCCTGCCGACCCCCCCTCGCTCGGGAGCCGCGGGGACGGTCTGGATGGAACTGACGACGCATACCGGGGCACAGGTCCGCTTCGCTTTTTGTGCTATTAATAGCCTTTCGCTTTTCCGTAGACAATTTCTCGCCCCACCCCCCCCTGGGAGCGGGGGGGGGGGGGGAAGGGGGTGTACTCGATATCATGCATGATGACCGTAGTCGTATGACCGTAGAACCTCGCATCTCGTACAATGCCGGGACGGAGCAGGGGGGGGGGGGGTGTTATGATACGGCCTTGACCTTATAAGAGGGGGAGAGGGGGCGGGGAGGGGGGGGGGGGGGGGTAATCTGCTCAACAGACTGACTATTTCCTTTCTCCCTTTCCTTTTTCTTCCCTTCGCCTTTTCCTC
The DNA here is from genome assembly GCA_031213475.1 of Nereocystis luetkeana. Lineage (NCBI taxonomy): Eukaryota > Phaeophyceae > Laminariales > Laminariaceae > Nereocystis > Nereocystis luetkeana. The sequence goes on along the minus strand of JARUPZ010000013.1, from coordinate 4,530,384 downwards.
CCGCCTTTTTTTTTTTCCCTTCATTCCGTTTTCTTGCGTATCCATTTTTTTCCCTTTGTTTCCGGTGTCGATTTTGTGGGCTTTTGTGTTCTCCTTGGTGGCTGGTTCTGTCTTTTTAGCTCGGAGTTACACCCTCCCGCGTTTTGCTTGCAAGTCTGCTATAGTCTGTAGTAGTTTGCTTGTATTTTGTCTGAGGTATACTATACCTGGCACAACACGATTTGTTGCAGTCACTTCTTGACGTATTATTACACATACACACTGCCAATAATTGTGTGTGTATAGTCATTTTCGTTTGTTTATGTTTCCTCCTGAGGCGTTTGCCTGAGGCAATTGTTATTTTTCGTAAATACTACGTTTCACTCTAGTTTCTGGATTGGAGCCTGTTCTGTGATCACGGACTGCATTGTGTGGCGATGTGAGAACAGCAACAAAAGCGTATTATGTATCCTCATCATGCAACAGAACAACAGTTACAAGTAGTAAAGCATTAAGGGGGGGGGTATGCCGAGAATATGCTTACAGGCGCGAGGAGGTGCATTCAATTCGCTGTGCAATCGTCGTGTGTGGCGTTCGTTGCTTGCTGCTGTTGTTGTTGGTGTTACACATACGACGACTGTACTACTACTACTACTACTACTACTAAACTACTACTACTACTACTACTACTACTACTACTACTACTACTACTACCACTACTACCACTACTACTACTCCTATTACTCCTACTACCACTATTATAATACTACTACTACTACTACTACTACTACTACTACTACTAACTACTACTACTGCTACTGCTATTACTGCTGCTACTACTACCACTATTAATACTACTACTAGTAACTACTACTACTGCTACTGCTACTACTACTACTACTACTACTACTGCTACTACTACTACTACTACTACTACTACTACTACTATTAATACTACTAGTATACTACTACTACTATACTACTATACTACTACTACTACTACTATACTACTACTACTACTACTACTACTACTACTACAACTACTACTACTACTACTACTACTACTACTACATACTACTATACTACTATATACTATATTACTACTATACTACTACTACTACTACTACTACTACTACTATACTACTACTACTACTACTATACTACTACTACTACTACTACTATACCACTACTATACTATTAATACTACTACTACTACTACTACTACTACTACTACTACTACTATACTACTACTACTACTACTATACTACTACTACTACTACTACTACTATACTACTACTACTACTACTACTACTACTACTACTACTACCATACTACTACTACTACTACTACTATACTACTACTACTACTACTACTACTACTACTACTACTACTACTATACTACTACTACTGCTATACTACTACTACTACTACTACTACTATACTACTACTATACTACTACTACTACTACTACTATACTACAACTATATACTACTACATACTACTATACTACTATACTATATTACTACTACTACTACTATACTACTACTACTACTACTACTACTACTACTATACTACTACTACTACTACTACTACTACTACTACTACTACTATACTACTACTACTACTACTACTACTACTACTATACTACTACTACTACTACTACTACTACTACTACTACTACTACTACTACTACTATACTACTACTACTACTACTACTACTACTACTATACTACTACTACTACTACTATTATACTACTACTACTACTATACTACTACTACTACTACTACTACTACTACTACTACTACTATACTACTACTACTACTACTACTACTACTAACTACTACTACCACAGGTACTACTTTACGGGGGACCATAGTTATTAACACCTGGTAGGACCTATGGTATACATAAAAACCTATACATTTAACCATTTTTCCTAACAATATTTGGTCCTACTATTAACTATGGTCCCCCGTAATAAATAGGTCCCCCGAAAATATACTGTCGTCGTCTGCTCGCGCCTCTGCGTGTTGTGTTTCATTACAATTTGTTGTTATGTACCTGGTATTAATTTAGGAAAACCATCCACCCTACGAACCGAAAGATTCCCTCCACCATCACCATGCAATACAAATGAACCCTCGGGTAAATATCAATATGCATCGCAAAAGAAAAGAAGAAGAGATTGCAGACTCGCAGAATGTGGGAGGGACGAGAGAGACGAGAGACGAGAGACGTGGAGAGGGAGAGAAAAAGAGAACACGCTCTATCCTCTATCCTCCCCACCGCTATTAAAAAAACAAAATGAAAACAAGCAGGAAAAAAAAATGACTCGACAGTCGAAAGACTCTCAAATGAGACCTTTTTTTTACGTACGTACGGACCCACTCCCCACGTACGTATTTTACGTACGTTTTCTGTGGAGGGACAACTGCTACCACGAAAGCCATCTGCGTCTGCTGCTGAGTCTTCGGGTAGCACAGTAGTACCAGGTACCAATTTTTTTTAAGAGTAAAAAACATTTTTCCCCTGTCTGCAACTACTCCTATACGTGTTGTGAGTTGTGAGTCAACAACCGAGCCAAGCAACCAACCTCTCTCTCCCCCAAGCCAGGCAGGACCGAAGAGACTGCTGCTGTGTGAGTACGTCACCAGCCTTGAGGCTCCCTAGATCCTTCTGCACCGCGAAGCTTCCGCCTTGTCTCCGCGGAGGGAGCGGGGTGTGCACGGGGATGGCGTTGGGTAACAGCGGGGGGGACAACAGCAACAGCAGCGGTAGCAAAAACAGCACTCCCGCACCCGATGCGTCGTTATTACATCGAAGGCATCATCATCACCACCACATGGGCTTCTCAGCGACGCACGGAGGGAGCGGAGGGCCAAGAGATATAGGCGAGAGGGCAGACGGTTCAGATCCAGGCAGAGGAGGAGGGGGGGGAGCGGGAGGAAGAAGGGGTGGAGGAGGAGGAGGAGCAGGAGGAGGAGCTGGTGACCGTGGCGAGAGCCTGGGCGGTGTGCCTGGTTCTGGAGAGCGACGAGCGAGCTGTGACTTCTGCTCGAGACGGAAAAGGAAATGTGATGGCCAGCAGCCGTGTCAAAATTGCAGCAAGGTCAGTGAGCCCCGAGAAGGTAGCTCCTGCGGTGCGCGGGGAAGGGTTTTACACGCTTGCGTTTGAGTGTTGGGGATTGGATGAAGGTGCGGTCATCTTGACGGGCAGGGGTCGCAGGTACCGAAGGCATTCGCAGTTTGCTTTGCTGAGCTCGCGATTTACTCATTCATGTGGTACGTACGAGCCCTCGCGTGTTTTTTTTTAATGAAGTCGCATACCGCTCTGTCTGCAAACATAATGAACCTGTTTTCATCCATATCAATAATAAAACGTTTATTATATTTCCGAAGAGAGTGGTGCCGAGGTTGTAGCATGTATGTTTTGTCTGGTATCATATATATACGATGCGATGAAAGTGTCTCGTGTCTTGTGCTTGTTGACGTCTGGTATGAGCTTGTCCTGCAGGCCCGCGCTCGTATCGCGCTCTGCTTTGAATCCTCCCCACAACAGTATCCCCTCTGTTTTATGACTGTTACCTCGTCGTTGCGTTCGAGGCGCCCTTGGCGCCTCGGAGCCCATCCTCGATAGACATCGCACGGCTTTTGTTAGCTCGTGCCGCGGCAAGTGCAGCAGCTGGAGCACATACCTTTTATACAGCAGTATGTACCAGTACATCCCTGGCCTTGCTATAGTACCTGGTTGTAGGTTCGCTCGTTTTTTGTTTTGTTTTATTTTTTTTGGACTTTTCCCGGATATTTTTGGTCATTTTTGGGCATTTTCGATATTATTGCGACTATTTTCCGCTCGTTCCGTACCATTTTGTCCACATACACACTTACACATGTACCTTATACTACCTGGTAAAACCTGAAAACAGAGATCGTATACGAGTAGTAGTATCAATAGAATACGCATACACTCGTCGCATAATTATGATAAAATGAGATGGACCGCAAGACCTGCGATTACGCAATCCTCAATTGAAAACAGAAATTACCAATGAGAAAGGGGCTCTCTTCGATATGGCAAGCCCTTCTTACATCGTAGCCAGATGATGCACGCTCTCACAACTCACAAGCTTCGTATGCCTTCGAGCCTGTGTCGTTGCTGTTTGTACGTACTGCCAGGGTACTGCTTGTAGTCGGAGTTATTTGCTCCCCACACCGCCAGTATACTGCCACTATTTGGGCGGTCCATGCTGCTCATACGGCCAGTAACCCCAGTATTCCGACCGCCAGTAGTAGGTATATACTGCTCCAATGCTGCAATACTCTCAGCCACTGCAGCATGCTCGCAGTACGAAATACTCTGGGTGCTCCCGAGTAGAAGTCGGCAGCATTTGTCGGTGTGCAAGTCCAAGCCTGTGTCCGAATGTCGGTATCTGATCACCCTAAGACAGAGGGGTGCAACTTGCATGAACAAACAAGATGTATACCGGTACTCGCAATAACAGGTTGCACTACTATTAATACTGTATTAATGGTGACTGCCTGTAGGGGTTGGGCTGTGAGCTGTGCGTTAGACCCCCCGGGTAGTTACTACCAGGTATTAATACTGGTAGGACCAAATATACCTACTAAAAATACTGGAATATATAGGTTTTGTGTATGTGATGGGTCTTGATTACTGAGCCACCCCTCAAATAGTCGGCTGGTGATGTTTGCTGTTTGGTTCAATTGTACGCATCGTACGAAATATCAGGTAGATTGTTGAAGTAAACGCCAATGCCTTCCGCCCTGCCATCGGTCGCACCGGCAGCACCGTCTTACGTAGACCTCTCAGGTCTCTCCTTCTCTCTCCCTCTCTGAGCGAGCGGCCTTTTTTTTCGGGGAAATGCGCACCCCATCCATACTGTAGTAAAGAAGCCTCCCAAAAACATGGAAACCCAAATATTAATAGTCAGATTGTTGGCACCTCTGCAAGCTGCAAACTACTGCTGTCACTATAATCACCTAGCCAACTAAGACCTTCCCGGCAACTTTCCGTCATCCGAATACGTAGCAGCTCTGTTGTTGGGGGGAACCATACGAATTGTAGTCAGGACTATTAATAAATACCTGGTACCACCAGGTATGAACAGTTAAAATACACAGGGGTACATAGGTTTTCGTGTACATGATGGTCCTGATTCCTCTTAATATGCTCCCTCATAATATTAATAGTTGAACTACTACTACTACTACTACTACTACTACTACTACTACTACTACTACTACTACTACTACTATGACTACGGTATGTACTGCTGCAGGGAGAACTGCACAGTACGACGAGCGACGGCTTCGAACGACTTCGGCTGTTGGTCGCAAGGTGTACATCATACCATCATACCACCGATGGGATCACTGTTGTATGCCCTAGTACCAGTATGTGTTCTTGGACGGTTGCACTCCTACGTACCTGGTACGATATGTTACGAGCTCTTAATATCATACCAGGTATTCGTGAGTGGATAGTACTTGTTGTAGCCGTCGGTATAAATGACACGAGCATTTACGTAGATACGTGGATGTTATCAAGGATGTACACAGGAAAATATAATGCTCACGGTGGGGTGGTGGGGAAAGGGGAAAAGGTGCGAAGCTCCAACATTTTCGACGTTTTTTTTTAGAAAACTCTTTTGAGGCTTGGCCGACTGACTCTGAGTCGCCGACTATTTTTTTCAGTCCGTTGGAGTGGTACCACCCATCTATCCGCCCATTTACAGGGACTGCTGTTTTTTGTTGTTTGCGTGGTTCGTCCATTATTTGAAAGTCTCACGCTTGTTTGCTTGTATCATACTTTTTGTGCGCCATAGTAAAGCCAAACGCTTTGGGCTGGGCACTGGTACAGCGGTATGTGCTGGGAAGCCACTGGCAGTTGCTATGCATAGCTACTGATTGAGCCTGCCAGTCGACGCTGTCAATCTGTCGGTGGGAATGATATTCCGTCAATACCTCCGAGGAACACCCCACAGTAGTATGGCATGAAAACCCGTAACGAAAAGCTTCTGGGTAGGCCTAATCTTCCAAGACGAGCGAAGCGAGCCGTAAGTCGGACTGGGAAATCGAGCGTAGCGAGGTATTAAGACGGCCGCAGGCCGAAAAAATTTCGACTAAGTCGCGCGAATTTCAATCGTCTTGATCTATATTTTGCGTCTTAGCGCGTCTTGGACTCGTGTTAGCGCGCCTTAGCGCATCTTAGACTCGTCTTAGCGCGCCTTAGACACGTCTTGGCACGTCTTAGAATCGTCTTGGCACGTCTTAGGTTCGTTTAGGCACGTCTTAGGTTCGTCTATTGGCACGTCTAAGCTCTTGGCAGTACTAAAGCAAGAATTATGTCGAAAACTAACAGTTAGCTACTTCAACGAGGCACGGGTACAGCTATACAGCAACCACACAACAACGCAGAGCGCCAGTAAATACGGCAATAATCCAAGTATCAAGCTACCGGTACCTGATAAGTGCGATTATTACGTGTAATGATGGATGAACAGCATTATCACGTACCTGGTACTCCCACGTGGTAGTTCCTTGTTTGTTGGCATTTGACGTCACGCCCAGTAGTACATACCATGGTAATTGACACCAGGTACTACTCGTACCTGGTATATTTGAATATCTATACCAGGTATGTGTGTCTTTGTACATTAATTCGTACATACGTGCCCATATTCGAAGTGAAAGCTCCGAAATCGCATTGCGAATAGAAGGCACCAGGTACCTGGTTATATTGCGTCGTTTGTTTTCCACGAGGACGAATATCACATACCGTCAGCAGCCGTGGATACCAACAAACTTAGATATATGTTTTTCACGTATTAATAGAGTTAATACGAAGTAGTATTATTAATATTAATAGCAGCCTACCAAGCCACCAACGGAAAACAGAAAGTCTTGAGAGATAACTGCAGTATTTAGTATTTGTCCTAAACGATGTCGTTCAAAGAACGACACGTTGCTACCGGTGGTGGTGATGCATCCGCGGTGTGAGCATACCAACGGATTTTGCGCAAACCACTATTAATATTATAACAATAGTAACTGCCCTGCCCACGGAACACAGAAAGAGAGCAGTTGTTGTCCTATATATGTTGAGCGTCCCAAATAAGGCATTATGTCACCTATAGTGTTATACCGATGTACCACGGTTAACGTAGCAACAATAATAGCAAAATAAAACGAGAAAACGAACAGCAGTATAGAATAGTCGCCCTAAAGCATGCAACTTTTGTTTTGCAATATATATTACGACGTTGAGAACCAACACAACTTGAAACAAAACAGAAGTACCAGTAATCCTATCGTAATAGTATGTCGAAGAAATAGTATAGTGGACCTTCTCCATCACACCCATCTGCCAAGTGGCGAGAGAGGATAGAGATCATGTTTTATTTTTCGTTTTTTTAAAGATAATAATGCCATCCTCGAAAATACGGAGAACCGGGTTCGATGTCTCGATGTCCCCGGTGACAGGAAAAAGCGCATGGAGGCCGAGAAAAGAAGGTTCGAAAGAAGCAAGTTGGAGAAGTCGATTAATTTGTCGTCCCCGCTTTGTTTCCACCCATTTTCACAGCTCGCCGTGGTCGTGCCGACCCCCTAAGACGCCTCGACCGGCGCCAGGTGCATTGTAAGACGAATCTAAGACGTGCTATTAATAAGACGAAGCTAAACGTGCTAAGACGAATCTAAGACGTGCCAAGACGTGATATAGCGAGTAAGACGGGCCTCTCTCTGAGAAACGGATTAAGACGTATTCTAAGACACGTCTTAAAAGATTGGGCCTACTTCTGGGGGAGAGGCACGACGGATGAAACCGCCTCAGCCCCAAGGGCAGGAGCGATGAAGTAAAATTGTGAATGTCAGCATATCAGAGTGTGTGTGTTTTTTTTAAAACGCCTGCCCGAATTTTATCTATATACAGCCGAACCGGTAAGACAGTCACGTCATCACACGGTCCATGTTTTGATACACTGCCAGGTTTACGAGCACGTATTGTTTTATTTTTCACGGGTTTTTCTGTGTCGGTGGCCACCGGGGATATAGTGGTCCGGTGTCTGTTGCGTTTAGAAGAACGATATATGCGCGTACATAGATATGCCCGAAAACCAAGAACAAAGGGCGTGTAAACGCCTCCCGAACCTCGAAAAGGGGTGTATCGGGTTCATAACTTTTTTTTTTCTTCTTGTTCTGCTATGGAAGAGGGGGACCCAATATTTTCCCCGCTGAGAGGCGAATTTTGAAAAACAGCGGCGTTTCATTTTTTTTTCGCTCACGTACGAACAAGAGAGGCCGCAACATGACCCAAAATCGCGTGTTGCGCTTGCGGTGCGCGCAACCTCTCCGCGACTGTTGCAGAAAACGGTCATTTTGACCAGAATGTTGCGCCAGCGCAACAGCTATTAATAATTGTATCCCTGGGCCACTACCACAAGCAGTAATACCACCCGCAGTACAACTGTTATTAATAGTACTGCATTCCCGTTTTGGAGAAAAAACAGTCAAATTCCAAGCCGTTTGTCCCGAAAACGGGACTGCGGTCCTTCAAGGGTTAACACGCCCAACAAATCATCGTACAGGTCATGGTAGAGATCATGTAGATCCTGAACTGCCGTTATGAGATGTTTTGCAGGATCTGTGTGGTACGGAGTTCCAACCCAGGAATTATGCCCGACTGGAGATCATGCAGGTTATACTAATCTTGAGGGTGTTTTTGCCTAAATCAGGTACACCTGTTCCCTTTGAGCCAAACACAGTAACAAATTGAAACCGAGTAAAAAGCACACGCCACGAGCGGTGTTTCTGGCCACGAGAAATCGCATTTGTTTCATTTTTGCGCCTTAACCTTGAGCGTGTGGGCTCCGAATCTGATTTGTTTTGTTTTCTATAGGGCGTAGGCACCACGGGCTCCATTTAGACCTGCAGAGGGTCGCCAGTCACCAGGTCTCGTTAGTTTCGCCACGGCGGGGGCGCCAAGAGTAATTGTTCTGGCGCCTCCCCCCCCTTGCCAGCTTTGAAGTCTCTCGACGATCCTCGCGGAACCGCCTGCCTGGCGCGAAGTCGTATTATATGATTTGTCGTACCAAATCTGAGGCCACCTCGACACGGGGTGAGGCAGACGGACTGCCGTCTGTGTCCACGATCCTGTACAAACAACGGAGTGACAGAGCACATATCGTAACAACTGACGCACATCGTACAACCCAAAGACGAAAAAATGAAATCAACGTACGTTTGTATATATACGTACGTACGAGTGTTGGACATTGTATTTGCAGCCGAGGGACCGGAAACCGCATACGCAGAATCAACAGTGTACGTACGTATTGCCTCTCTGATTGGCTGAAAATCAGGCAAAAGCAGTTGAACGCTATTCATCGTCAAATTATATTCATAGACAAATCCAGATGCACCTGGCCAGTTTCAAACTACAAACAGGTACGATGTTGTTGTTGTTGTTCTCACATTAACTCTCTGATGAAGGAGTCAGTGGTCACACAAAGGTGCTGGAGCCCTAGGAAGATCCGAAAAACAATGTAAGGCTGGCTGGCCAATGGCAGGGCTTCTGTTTAATTTATAGTGTCTGAACCGTCCTACAATGGCAGTCCCGTTTTGGGGGCAGAACGGCAGTAGTAGTTGGAGTGGTTTGTCCCCAACACGGGACTGCAGTAGTACTAAAAGGGTTATAACTGGTTTTGGTTCAAAAATGGCAAGGTATACCCGATTTTGGCAAAAATAAGTACCTTACACGAATCCCGCACTAAAATTAAAGAGGCGAAACAAATCTGGGCCCGTGGTCAGCATAGGCTCCAAAAAAACTGCCGGTACGGAGCGGTGGAAGAACATCACCTCCTCAATTCTCAAGTGTGTCGGAGGTTTTATTCGCAGCCGTCTACAAAAACCTGACAGCTTGGGTACGCAACGTTTTCGCTATGAACCCCACCAGGTATGCTATAATGTCACGTTAGGCTATTTGGGGGGTGGCTATTAATAGGGAAGAGTTGGTGATAAAATGTTACGATCGACAGCATCGGCCACACTGCATGGGGGGGGATACTCACTGCTGTCATGCATCGTCGTAGTCGTTCGACTAGAGACCCTCGCATCCCTGCAATGCCGGGACGGATTACGTCGGGTTCCCACCGACCAGGCAGACATTGCTTGCACCAAGCGCGAAGCGTCGACAGGCGTTCGGCGAGTCGGGGGCAATACATATGTATATATACAAGGCGCTCGCTCCGCTGTCGGCCTACGCCGTCCGCTGCGCTCGCTCAGGAAGGAAAAGTACGTCTACTTTTGCGAAGCGGACAGAGGTCCATGATTGAATACGTGGTACAGGTTTTCAGTGTTTGTAGTTGCAAACTGGCGACTTGATAATGCCAAGAGTCCCGCCGCGATGCTTCAGGGAATCACGGCTCGGACGCCACATACGCTTCGCGTCGCGTGCGGTTCCGCCCGCTACGCTCGCTCACATGCCATACGTTCGCACATACCCCAGGTAGGGTACTTATTTTCTTCTTTTGATATGCTGTATGTACGAAAGATAAATCACAGTACAGCACCACCGCAAAGACAATGCAAGTGAAACCAACAAATTCGGAGAGAAGAAAAATCACAGCCCCCTCTCATGTCGTAATTTTTGCCCGATTGGAACTCCTTGCACTGGTCAAAAAAAAAAACGCACAGTTGAGCTTCTCTCCCGGCCGCGTACGCCGCCCGCCCCTCTCGCGACCACCTCGCCACCGATTCGGTCCGGGTGAAGCTTGTCTCCCTCTCTGCCACAGTGAGCCCCGTCGGCCGCCTCGCGTGAACCCCGGTGCTCACCGTGGCCGTCGCTCACCAGCTTGTCCATGCTGGTGCCCAGACTGCGTAGCTCTCTCTGTGGAGTTCAGCTTGGTCGCAAAAATAAATACCGCTTGGATCTCCTGTTGCAATCCCGAACGACGCTTACAGGTTCGTATATACTCTTATCTAATTCCACAAATGGATGCCAGACAGAGCCCATTCATGCTCCCCTCGTGTCTCGAGGCACACGCGACGCCTGGCCACGAGTACGGCGACCGCGCTCCCTGCAACCTCTCCCTCTACCCGCCAGCACCCGCTGACACCCTCGACGGCGCCGGGCTCGCCGCGGTGCCGTGCTCTGAGTGCACGCACGCACACGAAACGAAAGAAGAAAAAAAAGGAAGACAGGCATGACTGAAAGTGCTAAAAAAAATAGAGAAAACAAAGAACCGCTGGAAAGGTCCGGCAAGTAATCGAAGGAGGCGTCGTCTAAGTGGGAGCTCTGAGAGGCCAGAAATGTACCAACCGAGCACGCTCAGATAGTGAGATATATGTAAGTAGTTCTATGTGAAACCTGGTGTCCTTACTGCAGTACATATCGTACAAAGCGAGAACTCGTGCGCGTACGAGACGGGCGCTGGATCATCCTACCCGTACGTAACTGCTGGGCAATGCGAACGCACCACTCGCGGACGGTTGACGAACTGAAGTTGAACCTCTTGTTTTGTCTCAAATCTCGGTGTCCTAAAAGAGTTACACGTACGAGCAAGCATGAAGTACCGGAGACCAAACACACTCTCATGACAAGCAACCCTTGCAGGGACCGACCGCAGTCCCGTTTTGGGGACAAACTACTTATAATTTGAGTGGGTCGTCCCCCCAGACAGGACTGAAGTTTTCCCTATTAGTAGAAGGTTTGAGGGCTCGGTATACCGATGTAGCACGCAAGATTGCACACACACACACCTCGGATGAATTCCGAAGTTTTCTCGACACTTGGGGAGCTTTTAAGAACCGCAGTCCCGTTTTGGGGACAAATTACTTGGAATTTGGCTGGTTTGTCCCCAAAACAGAACTGCGGTTCTAAAAGGGTTAACGTCGAGTGGCGCGTTTATCTGTGGACAGATCTCGACGCGATTTTTTCCAGAGCCACCGTATTCGCTGCGTGTGCGGTGAGCCCTTAAGGCATCCGGCGTCTCCGGCGGCTTGGTGGGTGGTAGTCCGCGCACCTATTACTACTGCTGTAGTATCATTTTCGTGGGTTCGAGTCTCACCGAGTGCAAACTCGTCAGGACTTTTTCTTCCGGAATAAATGATGAGCGGAAAGCGCGAGAGCGTGAGTTAGCAGCATTCGATGAAAAGCGGCGAGCAGTGGGAATGCTGAACCCTACGCGCGATGAAAATGATTGCACGTACCGGGGGGGGAGAAGGGACGACACCTTTGACCACGGGTTTTCCACAAGATCGCTGAGGGTAGAACCTTCTACGGCTGGTACGAGTTAGGCTGGAAAGTAAAAATAATGCTTGAAAAAAAGGCGTGTTTCGGAGGAAATCGGGCCCGAAATTCGTCGCAGGCGTGTGTGTTGCCTGACGTTTTGTATACCAGGTACTTGGTATACGGTGCTGGTGATCACTCACGACACTGGGACGGGTTGTAGTGAATAGTAAGAACCGCTCGGATGGAAATGTACCGACCGTTTCGTAGGGCTAGGCACTGGCACAAACAGTATGTGCTGGTAGTATGTACTGCCAGTATGCAGTATGTACTGGCAGTGTGTACTGGCAGCATGTGCTGGCAGTGACCCGTGCCTCGATATAGGTGTTAGTACCACGTTTTAGCAAAAACCATTTCTGACATTCGTTAGCTCAGGAACTACTCAACATTTTTCGTACGGAACACCCCTTGTCTTGTTTCAAAGTTGTTCATTTTATGTATACGAGTACCTATATGCATAGGCCATCGGGTTGCACCCTAAATTTTTCTCAAACATCTGTTTTTGGGTTATAACCCTTTTGAGGCCCGCTGTCCCGTTTTGGAGACAAACCCGTATAAGTCTAAGTAGTTTGTCCCCGAAACGGGGCTGCGGTCCTAACAGTCCTAGGATGCTTGAGGTATACCAGGTAAAGCTCTATAGACGAGGAGCCCCAGACCTAATTGGGTGCTCCCCTATCGTAGCATATATGGAGAGCATTAATCTGCTGGCAGTGGAAGTCTACTGGTTGACCCATCCAGTATATTTGCCAGCGGCTTTATCTTGGTTTTCTGGAGACTGTCCTTTGACCACGGACTCAGTATTTTGGACATGAGTTGATGTGAGAAAAACAGCATCTTACGTGCCCAAGAAACATGCCATAGTATAGTCCGGAAACCCACCAATTGTCTCTCGGGACGAGAGAGGAGAGACAAACATACTGCTGCAATCCAGTATACTGATTGTTTTGACGACAGCAGTATCATCGCTGCTGGCAGTGTCAGCCGGGTCCCAGTTGTGTACCGTTTCGTCCGTATGTCAATGCCTGAGCAGTCCTTGTGTTTTCGTCCAGATTGGTACCATATCAGTATGTACCATATCAGTATGAAGTTGTCCCAATATTCGATATCCAGCATCCAATATCCAATACTGCTGTATTCCATTGTTTGTTCAATAGTGCTGTGAGTTGGTTGGACTTAATGGCTACCAGTAGTTATTGCCGGTAGTTATTGCCGGTAGTTGGGTGCCGGTAGTTGGGTGCCGAAGCCAGTCAACAACAGCAGCCGACTTTCGCAGACTCAGGCGAGCGGAACGAGCCACCCCTCGCCCCCCCCCCCCTCTCCCGCCTATGGCGCTTTATCTCGAAAGGGGTGCGTGGTCAATGGTGGATTGACTAAGGCAAGCAACAAATGAGCATGCCCCCCTCCTCTACCATACGACTGCGGCCATGCATGCCATGGGTACCCCCGTCTGGACTTCGGCCATGCATGGCGATGAGTGCACCCCCGGGCCAAGCGACCCCCGCGGGGAGCATCCCCGGAGGGCCCGCTGCAAGCGCCTTGGTAGGGTGAACGCTGACGGCGCCACCGGGGGACGTTTTTTTTGGTAGAAACAAATATGCCTTCCTACAAACAAGGAAAACCGAATGGTCACAGGTGGTTGGCACAGCTGCAACTAACAGCTGTGCATATTTAGGTGCATGCCCTTTCAAGAACTTTAGTCTCGACCTCGAGGAGCGTTGAGTCCGTCCGCACCGGGGGTGGGGTGCGATCGTTTTTTTCAAGTGAGCGCTCGCTTTCTCGACAATTCAACCGTTGGGGTGCTTGCTATCTACCAGGTATTATACCTGGTACGTACGTAACGTCGAACCTTTACGCTTTATCGGAAGGCTCTCTCGACTACCAATATACCTTTCCGACAACACCTTGTTTTTCGGCATTCTATTGGCAACCTTGACCCTTGTTAGGAATGCAGTCTCGTTTTTGGGGACAAACTACGTATAGTGTGAGTGGTTTGTCTCCAAAACAGGACTGCAGTTCTGAAAGGGTCAAGCTTCCCGTTCGGGAAAAATCGAGAAAGTAGAGAAACGATCACACCCTTGTAGCGCGAAATCAACGCCTTTTTTTACGGCTATGTCTTCCCACCCTGTCCCTGAGCACAGAGACCGTTTCGTTATAATATTATTACGGGGGACCATAGTTAATAGGACCTGCGGTATACACAAAAACCTACCTGGTATATATTTAACCATTTTTCCGGGAGTGTTTGAGTATTGTCCCGCTCCTTGTGCGGGGGTGGCGGTAAAGAGTGTAATTGCTGTTGAGATAGACTAACAATATTTGGTCCTACTCGTATTAACTATGGTCCCCCGTAATAGCATGAAAACGTTCTTATTTTTGGGGACATGGTGGGTACCGTGCAAGGCTTTCCGGTGGAGTGGTCTTAGCGAGGGTGACGCAAGAAGTACGAGTTACCTCGACGGCAGCAGCAGCAGCGGCGGCATCAGCAGCAGCAACAACGACAGCTGCAGCAACTACGCTGTGTTCTACCTTCACCCGAAAAGGAGGAAGAGGAGGAAGTGCACGGACAAATCGTTTGGGCGAAGACGGAAACTGCTGTACAGCAGTGAAGCTGTCAAAGTAAACGCGCATGTACGTACGTACGAACTGTCGTTTTTTGGCGCCATGCTCTGCAGAGGCGCCCCAAACAACAAAATGTCGACACGCCAGGACACTCTTACGCACGCAATTTCTTTTCGCCACGCAGGGGGGTGGGGGGGACTCTAAAACCAAGTGGAAATAAGTCTCCGAAAAAAACGGTATTTTCTTATTTCGTCCTGAGATCACAACGCCTCGGTTGGCTTTCCATTCTGATCTCTGGGGGCGTGGTGTTTCGCTTTCTCCTTTTGGGGGGCGCTCGTGGCATGTGCATGCTGGTGAGTATTTTACTTTACGTGTCTCCTACCAGGTACATTCGTAGGAAGTGCTTGCTGTACGCGTGCATCATAGAATTATGCCAGCCACAAAAAAAGGAGTTGGCTTTGATAAGGCCTTGCATCCCTTTTTTCGTGTAGGCAACGAAAATGCACCACCTGTACCTGGTGTAGCGTACCAGGTACTACTGTACGAGTAGGCAATAAAAGAAGAGCAATCAATTCGTCACATGTGCATGCCAACTGAAAACTGGGGCGGACGTACCTTTTTGTAGCTTTGTGGTTCGTGTCGACCGTGCAGGTATGCCGGTGTTTGTTTTTTGCTGGCAGGGCTCTCAACCGAACACAACGCAAAAAGTGTCAGTCTCTTCTGAACTCTCCGATATAAATCTCAAATCTCTCCCGGTCTCTCTCCGATGCCGACACATCGTGTTTTTCTAGTGGTTTGGGTGTGGGGCATATACCACGCCGCGGGCAACGTCCACCCCCGTAGACCGCGGGCCCAGATGATAGCTTCGAGGCCGTCGTCATCATTCGCTGGCCTGACCCAGCACGAAGCCTTTTAGGACCGCAGTCCCGTTTTGGGGACAAACTACTTGAGATTTTTAATGTTTTTTTTTACCCCAAACGGGACTGCGGTTCTGAAAGGTTTAAGTGGTGGGTTCATATCTGTATCGAGAGTCGAGATCGAAGGTCTGACGTGGCATGAGCTGATGTAGATCAGGGTGTTGCTAGCTCAGGAGAACGCAAGGCACCCCGCGTAAAAAAATATAATTGTTTTTTTTTTTAAACGATTTTCGTCCTGCTGCAGACAAGTGTTACAATTTTAGAAGACAAGTAATTCCCCCCCCCCTCTTTCCCACATCGCTGCACACGAAGGAGCGGCGGCAGCAGCAGCAGCAGCAGCAGCAGCAGCAACAGCAACACAGGAGTGTAGCCATACGCTTAACTCCCGCTGCTTCTACTGCTGTAGTACCGCTGCGGCTGCTGCTGTGGGTTACGCAGCGCGCGAAATCTGGTGCACTTCGACTCGTGGCCCTTTTTTTTATGTTGTTTTTGTGTTTTGTTCTTGAGTTGACATGTTTGTTGCGTTGTTATTTGTAATGTCAACAGTATGTACAGCTATTAACACGGGGGACCATGAGTAAATAGGACCTGCGGTAGAAACAAAAAAAAACTACATATTTCTCTATTTTTATCAACAATATTTCGCCCTATTTACTGCTGTATGGCCCCCCGTAATAACAGCTGTAGTACTTGCTTGGTATGTCGTACACATACGCGGGCAAAAGCGTAGCCTTTCGTAGCGTACCTATCATGCCTATAGCTATGAATAGTAAAGCAGCACACGGCCCCAGTTGGCGTATTATGCGTACGCTCGCCTCACGGCCATACTACGAGTAGTATGTGCTGCTGTGGGACCGTATGGGCGCGAGGTGGAAATGCGGCCAGAGGGCCGTTCTGGCTGATATTGATTTTATGACGTACCTACTCGTACCTATGATGCTGTATGTACTCAACCATGCATGTCCTTTACTCCTCGACGAACGGGGAAGCTACCACTACACACACCTACTACCTACTTTTGTGTGTCCTCGGCCATGCATGTCCTTTTGTTTGTCCTTGACGAGCGAGCTACTACTACTATCAAGGCTACTGCCCCACTGGGTTGCAGAACGCGCGCAACCGACGCGTGGGCGTGGCTTGCAAAACTGCGAGTGTCTGTCCACTTTTGGCGGAACTCGCGTCTATCTTTGACGCGTGATGTTCGGGAATATTCTCTTGTCTACACTCGTATCACCAACACGGCAGTTCGTACCAGTATACTATTAATAGGGATATTGCGCCTATTATACGGCGTTGAACACTTTAGAACCGCAGTCCCGTTTTGGGGACAAACTGCTTGAAATTTGAGTGATTTGTCCCCAAAGCGGGACTGCAGTTCTAAAAGGGTTAAACACTTTCAAAAAGAGAAGAAAAACGGGAAAAGCTTCGAAAGCGGGGTAAGAATACGCTACGAGTAAACGCCAAAACAAACATTTGTCGAAAGAGAAGAAAAGCCAGGAAGCTGCGAAAGCGCCGATGCACAGCGTTGAAAGTTAACAAAGTTCCAAACACAAAATAAAAGGCAGACCCCCGGGCCAAGCACTCGGCAAAGCTCACACGGACTCATGCTCAATACGAAAGATTGCCTTTGACCCGTTCCGCTATTTTGTTTCTAAAAGACGGGTGCCTTGAACCCAAATCGTCGGAATGTCAATCTTGATTTCGAAAAAAAAACGTTTTGTAGACTCGGGCCATGGAAATATTCGCCGCGATCCATTTTGATTTTTGCTGAAGTCAGTTTTCGGATGACGTATGGAGCTCCTTGAGTGAGGAGCCTCGGGAAAATTTAGGGTGAACCTCTATCGTAGAGCGCCTCCTTTTGCTCATATGTATCGTTATATTATAGTCTCCGTCGACGCCAAATGTCGGGAGGGCCCCCGATTCGACTCGACATCTATGGCACTTACCGTTCTTAACCCTTTCAGGACCCCAGTCCCGTTTTGGGGACAGCCTACTTATAATTCGAGTACTGTGTCCCCACGTATGGGAGTGCCGTGCTAAAAGGGTCAACAGAGTAGCGTGTAGGGCACGCCAGGTTTTTGGTGCGTAGGATCGGCACGGACGATCCCGCGAAACAACCATCAACGATGATGGAGAGGAGAGAGAGAGAGTGTGTGTGTGCAAGGCACGGGTCTTGCGTTCAACCTGCAATGATTACTTGTCACGGGACAACAACGTCACTGTTGATGGCAACGAGTGCTCCAGGAATATGGGTGTACCACAGCAGTCGTGCAGTAGAAGGTACTGGTACACGGGTATCCACGACCTCGGCGAATGGTGGGACCTCCGCGGGTCGATACCCATGCGACAATATGGGTGTACCACAGCAGTCGTGCAGTAGAAGATACTGGTACACGCGTACCCACGACCTCGGCGAATGGTGGGACCTCCGCGAAACAATACCCATGCGGCAATATGGGTGTACCACAGCAGTCGTACAGTAGAAGATACTGGTACACGCGTACCCACGACCTCGGCGAATGGTGGGACCTCCGCGAAACAATACCCATGCGGCAATATGGGTGTACCACAGCAGTCGTACACTAAGACACTGGTACACGGGTATCCACGACCTCGGCGAATGGTGGGACCTCTGCGGGACAGTACCCATGCGACTGTTTTGGTGGAGGACCCGGAACCCACAGTTATAAACATGTACTTCGAAGTATTACGCCCCTGGCACATATTTTTAGCCGGCGACTGCGTGTATTATGACGCTCAGAACCTCTTTGGGCCTGTTAGGACTGCACTCCGGCTGTTGTGGAGACAAAAAACACCTTGAAAGTGCAGCAGAGTAAAATCCACCTGTAGGTTACATTTACAGCGGTGCAGTACCGAAAGACATCAATCCCCCTCTGACGATTTTCCAAGCCGCCGGTTGTTTCGCCAGGGGGGAGAGAGAGTGCCAAAACACGCCGAGCGACGCAAAAAAGTGTGTAGAAATAGCTATCCCGACGACAGAGAGGGATACTTTCCGAAGCCGTATTTTTTCGTTGGTGTCTTCCTCTCCCTCCTCCCTGACTTTGGGAGAAAACCATCTCCGACATCCCGCCCTGGGGGGAGGAGGGGGGCGCGTGTTATCTTGCGTGTTATCATACGGTATACCTCGAAATATGCCCGGTGCTTCTTGTATACATTTGTTGTACGAGATACCTGGTAGCCTGGTTAGCCACGAGACCTGAATTGTACGAGTATGATGGCAGACCCAGCATATGTGATTCTATGGAGAGCTTCGGTTTTTCTTCAGTTTTAATTATTCCCTAGTCTATTTCCAAGTAGTATGATGCCCCCCGAACCACCGGTGCGACAGTTGCAGTCGTAAGTCCAAGCGAGGCTTAACTATTTACTCTACCAGGACTCCGCATGGGTGCCGGCGGTCTATGCTCCGGATGGAAAAAAAAAAACATGTGTGCGGCGAAGAAGGCGCGGTGGAGACCGGGTCGCGCGACCCGCCTACGTGTAGAGCGGCCGAGGAGTCGAGGGCGAGCCGCCGAACCGAACGGATTCGTGTCCGGGCGCACAAATGCCAGTACGAAGCTGGAGATTTCCACTGCGCGCTCAGACTCTCTACCAGGGCTGATGTTGCTCGTAATCCATCGAATATATATATATATAATATACCCGGTATTAATACCAGGTACAATATATATATATATATATTTATATACAAGGCGCTTCGCTCCGCGGGCGGCCTACGCCGCCCGCTACGCTCGCTCAGGAAGGAAAAAAGCACATCAAATTATGCGAAGCTAACAGAGGTCCACGATTGAGTTTAGTTTTTTCAAGGATCGTAATTGCAAACCGGCGACTTGATAATGCCAAGAGTCCCGCCGCCATGCTTCAGGAAAAAACAGCTCCGACGTCAGCTTGGATGCCACATATACGCTTCGCGTCGCGGATGTCGTACGTACGTACATACCCCAGGTAGGGTACTACTGTCTGTACTTTTTTTCTTCTTTCGATATGTTCTATGTCTGTACTGTATGTACGAAGAAAGCGAAAGCACAGCACGGCACAGCAGCAAAAACAATGAAAATGAAACCGCAAACTCGGAAAGGAAAAAAAATCCCCGTCCCCTCTCGTGTAATATTTTTCTGCCTGATTGGAACACCTTACACCCGGTCGAAAAGAAGAAAAAAAACAAATCGCACAGAAGAGCGTCTCTCTCAGCCTCGTACGCCGCCCACCCCTCTCGCGACCACCTCGCTACCGATTCGGTCCGGGTAAAGCTTTTATCACTCTCTGCCCCAATCAGCCCCGTCGCCCGCCTCGCGTGAAGCCCGGTGCTCACCGTGGCTGTCGTTCGCCAGCTCGATAACGTTGGTGTTCAAACTGCACACCTTCCTCTTTCAACTTTAGCGTGGTCGCAAACATAAGCACCGCTTGAATATTATCTTGCCCTCCCGAACGACCTTCATAACTCGTACATACTCTATCAACAATAATAAATCGAAGCCAGACAAAGCCCGTTCATGCATCCCTCGTGTCTCGAGGCACACGCGACGCCTAGGCACGAAAGCGGCGACCGCGCTCCTTGCAACCCCCCCTCTACCTGCCAGCACCCGCTGACACCCGCGACGGTGCCGGGTCCTCCCGCGATGCCGTGCTCGGAGAACACGCACGCACACGAAACGAAAGAAGAAAAAAGGAAGGAAGGACCGAGAAAACAAAGAACTGCTGGAAAGGTCCGGCAAGTAATGAAAGGAGGCGGTTTGGAAGTGGGAGCTCTGAGAGGCCAGGGATGCACCAACCGAGCACGCTCAGGGGTTGTGATCTAAGTGTTTCAAGGTGCTTCGCTCCGCGGGCGGCCTACGCCGCCTGCTACGCTCGCTCAGGAAGGAAAAAAGTACATCAAATGTTGCGAAGCGAACAGAGGTCCACGATTGAGTTTAGTGTTTTCAAGGATCGTAATTGCAAACCGGCGACTTGATAATGCCAAGAGTCCCGCCGCCATGCTTCAGGAAAAAACAGCTCCGACGTCAGCTAGGATGCCACATATACGCTTCGCGTCGCGGATGTCGTACGTACGTACATACACCCCAGGTAGGATACTACTGTCTGTACTTATTTTCTTCTTTCGATATGCTCTGTCTATACTGTATGTACGAAGAAAGCGAAAGCACAGCACGGCACAGCAGCAAAAACAATGAAAATGAAACCGCAAACTCGGAAAGGAAAAAAAATCCCCGTCCCCTCTCGTGTAATATTTTTCTGCCTGATTGGAACACTTTACACCCGGTCGAAAAGAAGAAAAAATACAAATCGCACAGAAGAGCTTCTCTCTCAGCCTCGTACGCCGCCCACCCCTCTCGCGACCACCTCGCTACCGATTCGGTCCGGGTAAAGCTTTTATCACTCTCTGCCCCAATCAGCCCCGTCGCCCGCCTCGCGTGAAGCCCGGTGCTCATCGTGGCCGTCGTTCGCCAGCTCGATAACGTTGGTGTTCAAACTGCACACCTTCCTCTTTCAACTTCAGCGTGGTCGCAAACATAAGCACCGCTTGAATATTATCTTGCCCTCCCGAACGACCTTTATAAACTCGTACATACTCTTATCAACAATAATAAATCGAAGCCAGACAAAGCCCGTTCATGCATCCCTCGTGTCTCGAGGCACACGCGACGCCTAGGCACGAAAGCGGCGACCGCGCTCCTTGCAACCCCCCCTCTACCTGCCAGCACCCGCTGACACCCGCGACGGTGCCGGGTCCTCCCGCGATGCCGTGCTCGGAGAACACGCACGCACACGAAACGAAAGAAGAAAAAAGGAAGGAAGGAAGGACCGAGAAAACAAAGAACTGCTGGAAAGGTCCGGCAAGTAATGTAAGGAGGCGATTTGGAAGTGGGAGCTCTGAGAGGCCAGGGATGCACCAACCGAGCACGCTCATGGGTTGTGATCTAAGTATGTAGTTCTATATACACAAGTTTTCCCTTCGGAGTGGCATGAGCGTAGCGTGCAAGAAGACTCTTGCCGAAATACGTATTTGGTGGGTTGGTTTGGACTATTCCACCAATTGCAGTTGTATGTGCTGCAGTTGGGGCAATAGCTCAAATGTACCTGTTAACAACCAAATATGAATTAGTATAAGGAAAATAGTAGTGGAACTTGCAGATGAGGGCGACGCAAGAGAGCAGTTCTAATGACCGAAAAAGCAGGTAGTAATTATGTATTACAGCTGTTCTGAGATATGAAGGCGGCATAAGCGTGCTATGCAACTTCGACAGTAAGCACTTGCTCGACGAATCGCAGCGCCAGTAGACACATGTCCTGCGACACCTAACAGTTCGACAACGAACGAAACCTTTGGCCGACGCCCAAACCAACTATTAATACGACAGGAATTCCGCAAGGAAAAACGTCTTCAACGAAGGGTAGCAGTGGGCCCGGGGCCGGCGTGAAACGCAAAGAAGTCGAAGCGACGGGAGTATAAGTAGTAGCAAAAATTCCCTCGCAAACGCGAATGTCGCTAATATCAACGGAATTAGCACCCTAGCAAACACCCAAGGTAGATTGAAACAAAAACAGGATCTTTCGTTGTCCACAGTACCCAGAGAGGATGCGCAAAAGTCAGTCCTAGCGTGATGAAGGCGATGCAAAACCTGACACTCTTCTTAGGCGAAGAAACCCCCGCCGAAAAAAAAATGAACCAGTACGCTCCCCACGCTTGATATATATATATATAATATATATTTATGTACTAGGCGCTTCGGTCTGCGGTCGGCCTACGCCGCCCCGCTACGCTCGCTCAGGAAGGAAAAGCACATCGAATTATGCGAAGCGGACAGAAGCCCATGATTGAATATGCCAGTAGTTTTTTTCAGTTTTTTTTTTTTCTATGATTATAGTTGCAAACTGGCGACTTGATAATGCCAAGAGTCCCGCCGCCATGCTTTGAGGAGAAAACAGCTCGGACGCCACATACGCTTCACGTCTCCGGCGGTTCCGCCCACTACGCCTCGCTCACATGCCGTGCGTACGTACATACCCCACGCAGGGGACTTATTTTCTTTTTTTGATATGCTGTGTGTACGACAGGGAGAGCACAGCACGGCACAGCAGCGCCGTGAAAACAATGAGCATGAAACCAACAAATTCGGAACATGCAGAAAATCCCAGTCTCCTTTCATGTAATAATTTTCTGCCTTTATTGGAACACCTTGCACCGGTCACAAAGTAATAGAAACGAGCAGCAGAGCTTCTCTCTCAGCCTCGTACGCCGCCCGCCCCCCTCGCGACCACCTCGCAAATATTTGGTCCGGGTAAAGCTTTCATCCCTCTCTGCCACAGTGAGCCCCGTCGGCCGCCTCGCGTGAAGCCCGGTGCTCACCGTGGCCGTCGTTCGCCAACTCGACAATGTTGGTGCTCAGACTGCGCAGCTGTCTCTCTGTAAACTTGAGCTTGGTTGAAAAATAAGCACCGCTTGAATCTCATGTTCCAATCCCGAACGTCCCTTATAGACTCGTACATACTCATATCGAATTGTGGAGATGGAGGCCAGACAGAGCCCATCCATGCTCCCCTCGTGTCTCGAGGCACACGCGACGCCTAGGCACGAAAACGGCGACCGCGGTCCTTGCAACCCCCCCTCTACTCGCCAGCACCCGCTGACACCCGCGACGGCGCCGGGCTCGCCCGTGTTGCCGTGTTCTGAGTACACGCACGCACACGAAACGAAAGAAGAAAAAATGAAAAAATAACTGAAAGTAAAAAAAAAAATGGAGAAAACAAGGAACCGCTGGAAAAGTCCGGCAAGTAGTCGAAGGAGGCGTTGTCCGAGTGGGAGCTCTGAGAGGCCAGAAATGTACCAACCCACCACGCTCAGAGTGTGAGATCAGATATCTGTAAGTAGTTCTACATATACGTTCATTTGTATGTCTGTGTTTACATGTATTTATAAAATCGCTGGGTAAGTGATGCGAGTACTGCAAAGGTCGTCATAACCCGACTCCGAGTTATCGAGACCCAGTCATCGACTCGCGAGTCCGATTTTTTTTTTCAGGTACTGAGTCCCCAGGGTACCAACTGCGTCCCCAGGGTACCAAACACTGAGATGGCTTGAGTCCTCGCGAGCCCCAAGGGTAAGGAAAGCCGAAACGGTTGAGTCCTCGCGCGTCCCCGGGATACCAGAGGCTGAAGTGGCCGAGTCCTCGCGAATCCTCACGGCACCGGAAGCTGAAATGACGAAAATGATCAAGTCCTCGCGGATCCTCGTGGCACCGGAAGCTGAAATGACTGAGTACTCGCGAGCTCCCAGGGTATCAGAAGCCGAAATGGCTGAGTTCTCGCTCGTCTTGGAATGACGAGTCCTCGCGAGTCCCCAGGGTAGCAGAAGCTGAAGTGACCGAGTCATCGCGAGCCCCGAGGGTACGATGCCCAAAACTGTAATTACGGATGGCGTAGTCATCGCGAGTCCGCAGGGTACCAGAAGCTGAAGTGACTGAGTCATCGCGAGTCCCGGGGGTACGATGCCAAAAACTGAATTTACGGAGTCCTCGCGAGTACCGAGCAAGCGGGTCAAACAAGAACCTCACGTATCTGTTTTTCAAGTGTCTTGAGTTGTCACCCCTTCAGAAAGGAAAGGAACTTGCAAAGTGTCGTCAGAGTAACAGCACTAGTGATCGGGACTAAGCCATTGACTCGTGAGTCCGAGTCATTTCGAAGCACTGAGTCCCCAGGGTACCAGGATCTGAAATGACTGAGTTCTTGCGAGCCCCCCCGAGGGAATGGATGGAAGCTGTAACAGCTTGAGTCCTCGCGAGTCCGTAGGGTACTGGAAGCCGAAATGACCGAGTCCTCGCGAGTCTCTAGGGTGCCGAAAGCTGAAATGACTTTATTCGCTCGGGGGTGCTGGTACTCTGACGACCCTTGGAGTACTGTACTGCGATCACGTTGGGATGTTTTTCTTGCATTATTAGAGTTAGCATGTTTAGCATATACACACGGTAAATTGGTTTGCTCGACTGGCACACTGCCAGCCTGCACACTGCGCCAGGTACCGGCTGGCACGCGCACGCACTGGCTCATTGGCTGGTTGTTGCTGGCTGGCTCACCAGTGATTGGTGCAGCTTTAGATTGTGCCCTTTTGTACGCGCGTATCACACCATGGTATATTTGCGTCCTGGTGTTCTGGGTGGTGTTATATATACACACCAGTAGTATACTTTTTTTTAGTAGTCGTGGTTCCGTTAGTAGGGCGACCTACTGCTGTGGTGACAAGGCGCTTGAAGTCGCTTTTCATTGTATATGTGTGCTCGCCTATTGTTAATAGCTGAATACCAGGTAGTACCTATTTTAGGCGACACGCCTTGAAGGCGTACCTTTGCCGGGCGACTCGCTCTTTATAGGCACACGATATTCAGCCGTGTAGCGAACGAAATACTCTTGTACCTGGCATTAGGTATTGAGTGCCAACTTTGAGGTTTGAAGCTGCGACAGCACGCGTGTTCCGCCGTGTGCCCCGGCCGTGCATTTGCTTACAATCTTGACGCCCAGCTTAGCTCAACGGCCTTTCTTTCATCAGAATCGTCTTCGGTATGTAGAGTGCAGCGGCGGAGCTTTATCATACAGCAGTACATACAACCTGGTATATATGCACCTTGTATAGTATTTTACTGCGTCGTATCTCTCCTTGAGTACCAAATAACTATCGCTGCATGAAAGAATGCCCGACACTAAGCCATGCTTTTTGATACCACGAGCTTGGTAGTGCCCTAGCAATACCCAAACGTGATGTGCGAATGGTTGGCCCTCAGCTGTACAGCACCGTTGCCGACTTGGATCGCCCACCTAGGGGTGTAACGCATCCGCCCTGCGCAACGCATGGCATGCCTCGCCGGGGGCGCTCGTTTCAGCGTGCTCTTCTTCCAACTGGACGAACGAAGAACCCTGGAAGGCTTGAAAGCGGTGGCAGCCCCCCCGACACCCCCCCCCCCCCCCCCCCCCCCCCTCGCTCCCTTATTATTCCCGCCCCCTGCCTCGCTTTCTTCGGAGGACCCGCCGGGTGAACCCGCCTTTCGTCCGCCGCATCGAGCCTTAAGGCTGTGACTTGTGTATTCTTCCTGTTTTTCGATGGGCGTCTTTTTCTCGGCTGCGTCCAAGGCGGCGTGTGGTCGGGCGAGAGAGGTGTTGCCTGGCGTTATTGTTGTATGTGTCGGCGTGGTTTTGATTGGAGCGACCACCCGCCTTACATAGGCGCTTCGTATTACCCATATAGGGCGAATCGACCTGTATGCTATTTCCGGCGGCTCGCCTTGTGTGCGCTCTCCTCTGCGAGTGTTAATGGTCGTGTCGAGCCTTCGCAGGTCGCCTTATAAGCCTTTTAGAACCGCAGTCCCGTTTTTAGGGCAATCCACTCGGATTCCAAGTGGTTCGTCCCCAAAACGGGACTGCAGTTCCAAGAGGGTTGAAGCCGTAGGCGCCTTATGGAGTGGGGCTTCTATTAATAATGGGACCGCGCCTGTACCATGTATGGTGTTGTATTCCAGTATATTATGTGTGATACATGGTACCAGGTACATGATACGAGTACTGCACCCACGTTGGAATGTTTGTTGCATTACGGTACCAGGTAGTACGTACGATATACAGTAGTATATACACACACATATATATATATATATATATATAATATATATACTTCGAGGTATGTGGTAAATTGTCTTGCTCGACTGTGGCACACTGCACCGGGCTACTGGCCAGCACGCGCACGCATTGGCTTATTGGTAGGCTGTTGCCGGGCCCACCGGTGATATGTCTAACCTTAGATTGTGCCCCCCTTTTAGGTGCGGAGCACAACACTCCAGAGTGCACGGATCGCGTCCGGACCTCGACCAATGTGTCCGGCCGGGCTTCCCGTGTCGACTACTTGGCGTTTTGCCCAAAAGCGTTCGTACCAAGAGATTTGTTCGAAAAATAACGAAAAATCCACTATCACAACTAGTAATATACCGTGTATATTGTGCATGACTCCTGATGTTCTGGTGATGTAATAAACAGGAGTAGTTTAATAGGACAGCAGTTTGAGCTACCATGCGCGTGCCGGTACTCAGCTGTCAGCACCCCTGGGGCATCCCCCGCCCCCCTGGTCGGTGAAAACCCGACAAGCTCCGTCCCGGCATCGTTGGGATGCGAGGGTCTATGGTCATACGACTACGACCATGCATGATATCGAGTACATCTCTCCTATCGAGTACACTCCCCACCCTCTGAGCTGGAGCTCACCCGTGGTCGAGCGGAGGACAGAACAAGAAACCAGGATGCTCCTGTGGTGCGGGCAGGCTACGTGGGGTTTCTATCTGAGACAAGGCGTGTTCCGCACTAATTCTAGTTTATATATCCGGTCCCCAATTCATTAATTCCCTGGAAAATGTGAGGGTAACGCTCCTTCTCTAAAAATCAGGGCTGCTCACGGGTCGGGTCAAACCTCGCGGGTCGTGTTGGGTTGGGTCGGGTAACGGTGACCGGACTCGACCCATGATAGTCTGAAAACCTCCTGGCCCGACCCGACCCGACCCGACCCGTGATATCTCGAAAAAAGTTCCTGGACCCGACCCGCGCGTTGGTTTGATGGGGCCGGTAGTGTGCTACCACTCTGCGTTAGTATAAGAACGGTGTCAGCTTCGTCTTGTGACCCTTTTTAGAGCGGCAGTCTCCGTTTCTGGGGACAAAAGTGCTCACAGCAGAATTCGAGTCGCTTCGTCCCCAAAAACGGGACCCGCAGTTCTCGAAAGGGTTGATTAAGTCAACGCCTATATAAAAGGTCCCTCGTGTTTCTGCCTCAGAGGGGCGCAGCAGTCGTACTGCCACTGCCGTGCCTCATATGTGGCCGGATTTGTAAGAAAATTTTGGTGTCTTGAACCCTCGTGGGGTGGGAGAGAGGGGAAAATGGACATACGTACGTACTTGCAGCGATCGATCACTGCGTGATTGGGGGGACGATGCAAGCTAATAGGCAAGTTATTGCTTCAGTGCAAGGGGTTGAGCTGCGGCTCGGGCGCAGAATGCATGCATGCGCACGATCCACCCGCGTACATGCGGTGCTGGACGCTCACGCTTCTTGTACATAGACGGTCGATGACTACCGAAACTATCATCTTTTTCTTCTTCTTTTTTTGAATTTCGTTTGTATCTCCCGGGTGTCACAAACGGGTGTGAGTATAGTATGGGATGGTATGCAGCAGTACCAGAGCCAGATGCGTCAGGAGGCATGCCAAGCAAGGCAAAACGTGCGCCGTCGAGGGCGTAGGCCCGAGTATTCCACACCCAAACATCGTAGTTTTGGTGTCGGTCAAGGCGTGCCGAGGTAACGTTGCTGTCTGCCGAGGGGCGAAAATTAACGTTGCTGTCTCCTGACATCTTTGACCACAGCATTGCCACTTGGTTGCGAATGACACGGAATTGGTATGCGGCAGAACCTGATCAGCAGCCCGTTTTACGCGTAGTGCCGCTCTCTTGCGTACGGGTACCGCGGTGCCCGTATGTTGTTTCGTTTACTTGGTTCGTTTTCTCCAATGGAGACGGTTTTTTTTCAACCTGTTTTGTGATGACGGGCCGGGTTTAAGGGAAATGAGGCCATATGAAGACGTACTCATGTCCATGGCGTCTGCGACCAGGTTGAGCTCGGAGGGTGCAGGTCCGGGTGGGGTCAGATCAACGTGGGATGACGGGACCAGGGTGGTTATATTCAGAGTTGCAGTACTCGTAGAGAATTACGGTCGTTGCTGATGTCAAGTTAGTTCAGCTCCTTCCAAAAAAAAAGGCGGGAGGAGTCTCCGCGTCTCCGGTACAGGTCTGTACTTGCCGCCCACCGCCGTGGACGTAGTTTGAGGCGCACCATGATTCACTTATTGTACACACAAAAGTATCAGGTTGTACGTATCAGGTGTGTTTGGACGGTGATCATCTATCCATCCTTGAAGTTCGGGTGGACATTTTGAAGTTGAAGTTTGGACCGAAACTTCAAACGTTTGTATGTATCAAATCACGCGTACAAGGTACCAGGGTTTTTTGCCGCCCATCTCGAATACTGCTGTTCCAGCCCCTATATATACCGTCTCGCTTCTGTTTGTGGTTTCTCGTCGGTGGTATTTTTCGCTTTTTCTCAGGATCCATAGCATAGAAGCACCAACAGCCGCTACAGAACCAAAGCAACCGCTAGAGACTCGTGGGCTACGTAGGCTAGCGGGGGCTTCGCTGAACGACCGGAGGTATCGGTGACCGTGTCGGTGTTGGTGACGATACTGTAGACGTTCTTACCGTGACGAGTATCGTGACGGTGACGATGTTGGTGACGGCTGGTGACCGTGGCGGCGACTGTGACGGCGAACACGGGTATCGTGACGGTGACGGTTTCCGTGTTGGTGACGGTGATCGTGACGGTGATCGTGACGGTGACGGTGGCGCTGGCGGTGACGGTGACGTCGATCGTGGAGGGTATCGTAATGGTGATGGTGACGGTGGCGACCATGGCGGGCATCATGATGGTGACGGTGGTGACCGTGACCGTGACCATGACGGTGACCATGTAAATGGTGACCGTGGCCGTCACGGTGGCCGTATGGACGGTGCTGGTGTTGGTGTTGGTGTTGGTGTTGGCGTTGGTGTTGGCGGCCGTTACCGTGTTGTTTACCGTGGTTATGACGGCGGTGGTGTCGATGGCGGTGACGGTGACAGTGGTGACGGTGTTCGTGACCGTACTGGCCGTGACCGTGAATGTGTTCATGACAGTGGTGGTGACACCCCGACCGTGACCGTGTTGTTGACCGTGGTTATGACGGCAGCGATGTCGGTGACCGTGATTGTGACCGTGTTGGTGACCGTGACCGTGTTGACCGTGACCGTGATGATAACACTGACGGTGGCGTTGACGTTGACCGTGACGGTGACCGTGACGGGTATCGTGATGACATTGCGGGTAGGCGCCTTGGTACTTCATTATTGTAGTGGTTGTTGTTTTTTATGTTGTTCTGGTGGTTGTTGGTATGGTGGGTTTGCGTTTTTTGCTGTGTTGGTGTTTCGCGGCAGTGTTGGTGCGTGTTGGCGGTGTTACTGCCGTTGTTACAGCTGTGGCTCGCGCGTTACTTCACCGCCTATAAGCTAGTATGAGTAGTATTCCGTGGCCTCAAGACAGTCTCAAGCCGTCTGTGGAAGGAAATTCATAAAATATTGAAATTTAAATTACGTACGTGGCGCCATGGGACAGCAGCAGCAGCAACAGCCGGGGCAGAATCAGCAACAGTATACCCCCGCAGCTGTACACACCACGTCCTGAGACCTCGCGGAGAAGGACAAAAACAACACCCAGCCAGCCGTATCGTCGTTCAGCGCAGGGCTCTGATCTTCCTACCCCCCCCCCCCCCCCCCCCCCCCTTCCCCCTCTCCGTCGAAAACCCCCTCCGAAACGTGAAATTCCCGAACAGCTGAAGTTGGTGTGCCACTTCAGCGTCAAGCAGAAGAGTGGCCGGAAGCGGAAGCCTCGAGAAGGAGAGGACCCTCCGCTGGATTCCACTTCGCCCAGAGCTAAACCTGGCACGGTAAAGTCTGCCGGTGGAAACAACACGGCAGCTCTAGCGGCCGCTGCGGCTGCATCGGCGGCAGCGTCTACCGCTGCGGCTGCTGCGGCGGCAGCGGCGCGGCGAGGGGGTGGTTCGTCGGCGTCGTCTCCATCCGCTGTGTCTGCGGCTGCGACGTGGGCCAACGGGGAATCGGAACGTTCGGGAAATGGGAGGTGCGTTGCGTTTTGTCCCCGTTGCTATTGCCATTACCACACCACCGTCGTCATCACCACGCCTATCACCCCCTGCCCCCCCCCCCCCCCGCCCTCCCAATCCACCACCCGGCCACCACACCACCACCACCACCACCCTTCTCCCCCTACTCCCCTGCTCCTCCCTTCCTTCCCTATCTTCTTGGCGAACCGCAACCACCCCCCCCCCCTCATCCCTCTCCTCTTCCCCTCCCCTTGCCCCGCACCCTCCCGCTTCGTCTCTGATCGATGAACAACCATCGTCACCCCTCAGCCCCCCCTCTCCTTGCCCCCCACCTCCCTTCTCCCTCCCTGCCTCCCTATGTGGTCGAACCAACACCACCATCATCATCACCAACACCATCCTTCACCCTCACACCCCCTACATATTATACCTGGTGTATCGGTTGGGTTGGTGTCGGTTGGCAAAGGCACTGTAAAAATATGCCGCTCACTACTTGAGCTAGACAACCAGGGTACCCTTTTTTTTTTTTTTTTTTTTTTGGCGGTCGGTCACAGCTGGTGGTCGAGTTTGATCACTTGTGCGGGATGGAGAACCTTTACTCCGCACAAGGGGGATGGTCGTATCACGGGGTGGTGTTTGTGGTGTGGCACCCGCAAGGTAGTTACATGGTGCTTCATTGCTGTCTCTTGGAAGTGGCTACACCGGAAATTAAATTACCCCACTGAAGCTGTCATTCATGTGCGAGTCCGCCTCACAAGCGGTTCTTAGTAGGATGCAGCTCGCCCTTCATGCGACTCGCCGGACACCTCACGGCGCTTCGCGCTTGGTCCAAGCAATGTCTGCCTGGTCGGTGGAATCCCGACGAGCTCCGTCCCGGCACCGTAGGTATGGGAGGGTCTATGGTCGTACGACTACGCCATGCGTGACATCGAGTACACCCCCCCCCCCCCCCTCCCCCGGTGTGCACGACCCAATGGACTTGTCGAAAACGCTGAAACGGCGATTTCGTGTAGGTGACCTTGACCTGCCAGAAATAAGAAATAGGCGTACCAGTACGTAGCCGGGAGGAGGAATTAGATGCGCAGATGTGCCCGCGTCACAGAGCACAAGAGAGTAGAACTCACATAGGAGAGTGTGAACTCACATAGGAGAATGTGAATTGTACAAAGAGGGACGGGGCGTGTTGTAGGAGATGGGGGAAATAGAGGAATGTGACATAGAGGACTTTGATACACTAGATAGCAGCGAGAAAACGATCGCCGTCCTAGGAGATAGATGGGGGCGACAGGTGGCGAAACAGGAAGGCAGTAAGATTAGCGATAGGTAATTCATGTAATATATGGAAACAACGTAATGAGCGCCCAAATGTTGGAGGTGTCTCTTTAGGGAGTAGGAACGGTGCTCCGTCTCGAAGGGGATGCGTGGTTAATGGTCAAATGACTAAGGCAAACGACGAATGAGTACCCCCCCCCCCCCGTTCCCACCCCGCTGCTCTCTCTCTCTCCCTTTGTAATTCGTCGAATCACCAAGGCCACCCGTCCCCCTTTCCCCCTCTTCCCCGCCCGCCCCGAATGTCTAGGGTATTTATTAGGAGTAGGTGCTCCGTCTCGGAAGGGATGTGTGGTCAATGGTCAAATGACGAAAGCAAGTGACGAATGAGGACGCCCTCCACCCACCCGCCCACCCCCACGCTGCTCACTCCCTCTCTTGGTCGAATGACAGGAGCGACGATGGCTCCACCTCAGATGTTGGGTCAAGGAACACGATTGAAATTGCGTGCGAAGCCTGCCTCCGGCGGAGGCGTAGATGCAACGGGGAGCGGCCGTGCGGTGGCTGCGCAAGGGCGGGCCAGGGAGAGCACTGCATGTACCCGGTCAAGCGAAAGATGACGAGCTCGAAGGTTTGTGGAGGGGGGGGGCAGGGCTGTACTCGATATCATGCATGGCCGTAGTCGTATATGACTTGAGACCCTCGCATCCCTACGATGCCGGGACGGAGATCCTCGGGTTTTCACCGACCAGGCTGGCATTGCGTGTATCAAGCGCGAAGCGCCGTGAGGTGTCTAGCGAGTCGCATGAAGGGCGAGCCGCATCCTACCAAGAAGCGCTTGTGAGGCGGACTTGCACATAGATGACAACTTCAATGGGTTTATTTGATTTCCAGTGTGACCACTTCCGGGGACGGCAATGGGTTTTTACTACCTGGTATGCAACTGCCCCGCGGGTGCCTGCCTCACCATCAGCACTACGTGATACGATTTACGTGATACCTGGTACGATTTTTCCCCTTGTGCGGAGTATAGGGTCTCCACCCCACAAAAACGATCTATAGCTGTGACCGCCGGCCAAAGAACAACAAAAGAACCGTGCGCTGATTTTCTAGCTCAAGTAGCGAGCAGCATGTTTTAGAGTGTCGTTGCCAATGACGCCAACTCGATCTAGGTATAATATGTAGGAGGGGACGCGGAGGGGGCTGTGAACGGTGGTGGTGGTGGTGGTGGTGGTGGTGGGTTTTTTGTTTTCCGTGTTCTGGCTTTTGCTTGCGTGCTTGTTTGCGTTTTTTACTCTTTTGTTTTCGCTTTTTCTGCGTGATTGCGTGCTGGCTGGCTTTTGCTCTCTCGTTTTTCCATATTGGCGTCCTTTCTTCGCTTTCGTTGTTTGTTTTGCTTGCTCGCTCGCTCGCCTAGCCCGCTTTTTCCCACTCCCTTACTCGCTTGCTAACTTCACTTCCTCCACTCTTTTTTTCTCGCCTTTCTTTCCTTCCTTCCTTCCTTCCTTCCTTCCTTCCTTCCTTCCTTCCTTCCTTCCTTCCTTCCTTCCTTCCTTCCTTCCTTCCTTCCTCCCTCCCTCCCTTCCTTCCTTGCTTCCTTCCTTCCTTCCTTCCTTCCTTCCTTCCTTCCTTCCTTCCTTGCTTGCTTGCTTGCCCGCGCACAGCCGGTGATGCCACGGCCGAAGCACAGGCGCGAGGACGCGGCGCCTCGCTCCCTCCTCAACACGTCCGCCGCCCACCCAGGTCCGGCGGCGGACCGTCTCCCCCTCCAAAAACGCCACGGCCTGGCGATGAAAGCCGCCAGGCACTCCCCCTCCCCCCCTCCCCCGCCACCGTCACCTCACGGCGCGCCGAACTTCAAGCGTGGCGACCCTCACGGAGATGATGTTCGCGGAGATGCTCGCGGGGGTTCCCACCGCGGCTCGGGACGTCACGAGTCGCCCGGTGGCGATGGGCACGCGGCAGGAGGGTCGGCATCGCCATCCCCGTCTCCCTCCCCCCCGCGAAATGCCTCGGGGTTTTCGGGGAGGGGGGGGGCTGACAGGGCCGCGCCAACGGGAGCGGCGGGGGCGGCGGTGGCTGCGGCGGCCGCGGCAGCGGCGGCGGCGGGGAGGGGGGGGGCGGGGAGTAGGATAGGGAAAGGGGCCTCGTTCCTTGGTCGTGGGCGTGGTTCGGAGGATAGGGGGGGTGGGGTTCAGGTCGATTCGCGGGGTCGTTCGGGGTCTTCGCCGATGTCTTCGCCGCCGCTGTCGCCCACGCGGTCGTCGGCGTTACCACAGGGTTCTTATCGCCATCCTCGATCTCACCGCCAACAGCAGCAGCAGCAACGCCACAACAGCAATAACAGCGGCAGCAGCGGCAGCAACAGCGGTGGCGGCAGCAGCGGTGGCGGCAGCAGCAGCAGCAGCAACAACAACAACAATCACCAGCACCATCGGC
The DNA here is from genome assembly GCA_031213475.1 of Nereocystis luetkeana. Lineage (NCBI taxonomy): Eukaryota > Phaeophyceae > Laminariales > Laminariaceae > Nereocystis > Nereocystis luetkeana. The sequence goes on along the minus strand of JARUPZ010000013.1, from coordinate 4,496,166 downwards.
ATAAGGTTAGTGGGTCGTGGCAGTTGTGGAAGCGTGGGCAGATAACGTGCAGCCGTTAGTAACCTGTGTGTTCCGTGGTATGTGTTTGATGCCTATATAGGTCGCGGCGATCATTTATAGCCAAAGTACCGGGCCCCCACCCCCCCCATGTTATATACACACATAGGTTGGATTGGTGTCGGTTGGCGGCGATCCTGTAAAACACGCCTCTCACTGTGTGAGCTATTAATAGGAAACAAGGGTACCTTTTATTTTCTTTCTTCGACAGTCACCACGGCTGGCGATCGAGTTATATGATGTTTGTGCGAGGTAAAGAACCTTCACTCCGCACAAGGGGGATGGCCGTATCACGTAGCGTGCATATGGTAAGGCACCCGCGAGGCGGTTGCATAGTGAGCCCATCGCTGTCCCTGGATGTGGCCACACCAGAAAATAAATCAATTAATTGATGCTGCCATCCACATGCACCAAAATCCGCCTCAACAGCGGCTCTTAGTAGGATGCAGCTCGCCCTTCATGCGACTCGCGCAACACCTCACGGCGCTTCGCGCTTGGTGCAAGCAATGTCTGCCTGGTCGGTGAAAACCCGACGCACTCCGTCCCGGCATTGTAGGGATGCGAGGGTCTACGGTCATACAACAACGGCCATGCGTGATAGTGAGTACATCTCTCCTATCGAGTACACACCCCCCCCTCCGGGGCCCATAGTTTCAGGGCTGAGGGCTGCTCACAGGTCGGGTCGGGAAATGATGACCCGACCTGACCCGTGAGAGTTTGAGAACCTCCTGACCCGACCCGACCCGTGAGATAAAAAGAATCCTGGCCCGACCCGTGGATCGGGTCACGACTCCGCAAGAGTCCTGCGTGCTTCCTATCGTCGGTATCCCCCAACGCTTGGCTTTTCCACCACCCATAGCTTTCTCCACCAGCAATAGTCCTGTGCACCAGAAGAGAAAAATAGCGCGATGATCGCTGAACTCATTCCGTACTCTTCGTGGGCACGTTTTTTCTCTTCCGCCGCTACCCTCTCCTCCCCCCCCCCCCCCCCCCCCTTCCCCCCTCCCTCCCTCCCCTCCCCTTTTCGCTCTCCCCCCTCTCCTCTCCCCCTTTCTCCCTCTTCTTCGCTCCCCTCGTGTTGCTCCTCGACTCCTTTCCACGCCTCCCTGGGTTCACCAGGTGCTGCCCTCGCCATCAACGCGCCCCCGACATCTCCAGCAGCGGGCTGCCACCTCTGACCAACACCAGCAGCAGCAGCAGCCGCAGCAGCAGCCGCAGCAGCAGCCGCAGCAGCAGCAACAGCAACAACATCAACACTCGCATCATCGTGTGACGGCGGGGGGGTCCTCAGCCTCCCTCGGTGGCGGCGGTGGCAGTAACAGCAGCGGCGGCGGCAGCGGTAGCGGCAGCGGCGTGCACGACTCCTCCTCCTCCCCATCACCACCCCCGCCTTCCCCAGCCCCGGGACGAGGGCAAGGCCAAAGCCAACCTTCTTCCCTTGGATCTTTATCGTGGAACTCAGTCCCAAACAACAGCAATGCCGGCGGTGGCGGCGGCGGCGGCGGCGGTGACGGCGACGCAACGTCGCGAGATACTTCTTCGGGGAGGACAACGGGAGCCGGAGGAGCAGGGGCAACGATACCAGCATCATCATCTGGAAGAGGAGGAGGAGGAGGAGGAGGAGGAGGGGGGGGGAGGAAGAGTCCCGGACTGTTTTCAGGCCACCACCGCCGAAGGTCAAGCCCTTCCCCGCCCCCACCCACCGTCCACAACAACGCCGTGTCGTTCGACGGGACGGACACGCAGGACGCGGAAGCCGCCGCGGCCAGGGCGGTCGAGGCGCGCGCGCGGCTAGTGGAGGCCAAGGCGAGGTCGGAGGCCGCTGCGCACGAGGCCGCGGAGGCGGCGGAAGCGGCGGAGGTGGCGGCGGAGGCGGCTACGGCGGTGGTGGTGCCCTTGCCGGCGACTCGGGAGGAGGTGACGAGGGACGGGAGGGTGGGGCGGAGGGAGAACGCCTTTTTGGACACTTACTTTGCCTTCTTCGGCCGGTTCGCCAGGTGCGTTTTTTTTTTTCGATGCTATGACTCGGGTGGTTTTACGTATTGTATTAATAGTAAGAGTCATATATAATATATATATATATAATATATATAATAATTATATACCATGGTATTATATATACCTGGTATATTATATATTATGTAGAGAGAGAGAGAGAGAGAGAGAGAGAGAGAGAGAGAGAGAGTCCATGCATGCGTGCGTTTGCATGGAGAGAAACATGTGCTTTTCTTGCGATTGCTAGTTTTACGCTTTCGGGGCCCGGGTTCAACAACCCTATAAAGAGCCGAAAAAAAGCGCCGTTTCTTACGAAAATTTACCGGCAAAAAAACGCCGTTTCTTACAAAAAAACAGCGCACATAATATCGCGGTTTCTTATGTGGAACTTTCTACAATAGGAAAAGCGTGAAACAGCAGTACATAATATTACGCGTGTGCAAGTATTGTCGAGCCCCGTGCGCTTGTCGGACGTATAGGCTCCCTGCGTTGCGCCACTTGGCTCTGGCCGCGTTCTCGCTGCCCCAGCAGCAGCCATGGCTGTTTCGTGCGACCGTAAGAACCGGCGTGTCAAAGCCTCGAAGGGGTGGGGTTATAATAACCGAAAAATAGCGTCGTTTTTTTTTTTCAGGTTGTGCGCGCGATCGTTTTTAAGAGCTCCATTTTTTTCCCCGGATGGGAAAATTTGTCGACGTACCGAACAAGGGGGAGGGGGGGTGTACTCGATAGGAGATGTGTACTCGACATCATGCATGGCCGTAGTCTTATGACCATAGACGGACAAGAGGGAGGGGGGGGGGGTGGGGGGTGTTTTTCGAAGAAAAAATCTCGTCGATCGAGCGAGAGATCCTTTTCGAAAAAAGTTGGTGTTTCGACTTTGAGCAAGCACCCTTGCTATCCGTCGTCTGAGCTGAAAAACGATCGCACCGCGCCTTGGCGGATATGGGAGAGGCAAAACGTGCTCTTGTTGCTAAAAGAGAAGTGCTGAAGAAGTCCTGCTGTTTGCACGTATCAAGGTATGGCGAGCAATAAAGGGGAGACGAGAGGGGGCGTTCTGGTATTTTGGTCGGGCGGGGCGATTGGCAGTTGTTGTGCAAAGGGAAGTCTTGGAAGAAGTTCAGGCGGTGCCTTCCGTTTTGTGTAAGTTCGGGCTCGGGGAGCGATGCCGCGAGCGAGCTCCACCCAGGAGACCGAGCCAGGGGAGAGCCGCGGATTGTTTATGTCGTCCACTTTGTCTCTAGTGCTGTGTGAGTGTGTCTTAGGTCGCGTCATGTTCACTGCCGCCCTTCCACCATCCCCCCAGCATCCACCCATGCATCCACCCCCGCGGCCCTACCCCACCTCCCCGCTCGCCTTTCACCCTCCTCCCTCTTTGTGCCGTCCCAACGACTCGATTCGGACCGAATCATGCTGGTCAAATTTCGAAACGACCGATCGAACCGGACCGAACCGAACCGAACCGAACTCCAAACCAAACCAAACCAAACCGAACCGAACCGAACCGAACTCCAAACCAAACCGAACCGAACCGAACCGAACCGAACCGAACTCCAAACCAAACCAAACCAAACCAAACCAAACCGAACCGAACCGAACCGAACCGAACCGAACTAAACCGAACCAAACCGTACCATACCAAACCAAACCGAACCGAACCGAACCAAACCGAACCAAAACCACAATCCCGCAAAAATGTAACAGGCTCGAGACGGAGAGCGAAGCGAGGCGTACACTGATCGAGCTCGCCCTGCAGGACGCGGCCCCCCCCGACGACCCCTATCCCCGCCATCCCGCCGACAATGCCTCCTCCCGCCATGGAGGGGGGGGGGGCTCTCACGACGTCCGCCCCCCCAGCCACGCCGACGGGTCAAGCTACGCTGGCTCGGGTTCTGATGGTGGTGGAGGCGGTAGCGACGGTGATGCGCGGGGAGAGGGAGGGGCTAGGGGTGGTGAAGATGGGGGTAGCGGTGCCGCAGGCGTTGTCGAAGGTGGGGGCGGGGGTGGGGGCGGGAGCCGGGCGGGGAGTTCGAGCGGGGTGAGGCGAGGCGTTACGCCTGAGAAGGGGGCTAGCCTGTGGGCGGGGGTGGGCATCGGGGCCATGCTTCAGGTGATATATGAGAGGGGGAGATGAAGGGGTGGGGGCGGGGAGGGAGGGAGTGCTGCTTCATTGTATGGGAGAGAAGATGTTTTGGGGGGGGGATTAGAGGCGGTGGTGGTGGTGGTGGTGGTGGTGTTGGTAGTATTGATGCGGTGTGTTGGTTGGTGTTGGTTGTGTTGTTGGTGGTGTAGTCGGTGCTCGTTTTGTTGTTCGTGTTGATGGTGGTTGGAGTTGGTGTTGCGATCGGTGTTTGGCGTTTTTATCGGCGTGGGTTCGGGCGTCGGCGTTGGCGTTCATCCTTGGGAGGCATTGGAGTCGGTGACCGTACTTCACACGCCACCCTCTGCGCCGAAACAAAGGTATTTTTTCGCACGTCGGACAGAGCTAGATGCTGTGCATCCCAACCCCGCCGTTATGACGGGGAGAGAGGAGGGGGGGGTGTACTCACTATCATGCGTGGTCGATGTCGTTTGACCATAGACCCCCGCGATGGGGGGGGGGGGGGGGAGGGGAGGGGATGTTGTGTACACTCCGGTGCCACCTTGAAACAGTGGATACAATTGTCTGCTGAAAAGCATGTAAACCACCGTTGTTTTTTTTTTTTTTTCATTCCATTTATTATCTTCGCATATCTTCTTCTCTCTCTCCTTCCAACTCGTACTCAGATCCGGGGTCACATAGCAGGCTCTTCTACCCCCTTCCCGCTACGGTACGTGCCTTCATTTTTGTCGCGAGAAGATTTCAGCCTTTTTCTTCCCTCGTCGACTCGCATCGAATTGTGCCTACCCACGCTGCAAGGCGCTCTCAACAATTGAATCCTTTATTTTTTTATTTTTGCAAATAAAGTCAAATGTCCGACCCACCTGTTTTTTTTTTTTTTCATCCCATTTATTATCTTCGCACATCTTCTTCTCTCTCTCCTTCCAACTCGTAACTCAGATCCGGGGTCACATAGCAGGCTCTTCTACCCCCTTCCCGCTACGGTACGTGCCTTCATTTTTATCGCGAGAAGATTTCAGCCTTTTTCTTCCCTCGTCGACTCGCATCGAATTGTGCCTACCCACGCTGCAAGGCGCTCTCAACAATTGAATCCTTTATTTTTTTATTTTTGCAAATAAAGTCAAAGTCCGACCCACCTGGGGCTCGAACCCAGGACTCAAACACAAGTAGAATTCGAGGTTAACCACTTGAACCACCGGGGCGACCGGCTTAGGGTTGGTTGATGTCGACAACTACTACTAAACCCGTCTCGCCGACCGTAACTGCGTGCCCCCATATCGTGTAGGGAGCTTCCCCCGGGGACGGGGAGATGTACGCCAACATGGCGAAGGAGCAGCTGGAAGGGGCCCTGGAGGGAGACGGCGACGACGACGGAAACTGTGGAGGCGTTTTGTCCTCGGGGGCAAGGGTCGGCCCTTGCGTCAACCGCAAGCAGCAGAGGATTAGGGCGGACCTGATGCTGACTGTGCTGTACGGACATGCTCGGGCGGTACGACGAGTCCGACGAGTACCTGGACGCGGCTTTCCATGTGCGTAGGCTTTTTTCCCTTTATGTGTTTTTTTATTCATCACACCGGGTGTTGTTGGGTGCTCGCTGTCGTTGGTGCTGTGTTAGAGGGGGGGGAGCGAGCGGGCAGGGAGGGATGTGTGTGTGCTCATTTGTTGTTATTGCCGTAGTCATTTGACCGTTGACCACGCTTTCCTCTCGAGGTGGGGAAGCGGGGGAGGGGGGGGGGTGGGGTGGAGCGGGGGGCGGGGTTAATCCCTTTGGGGGAGTGCAATCCCGCTTTGGCGAGAAATTTCCTGGAATTCAAAGAGATATATTTTGGTTGTATGTACAGTGCAGTCGGTACTAGCAGGGTCAAGGTTTGGGTGTGGGCCTAGACTAGGCTTCTTACTTACATCCATTCTGCTATTTTCTTCCCCCCCCCCCCCCCCCCCCCCCCCCCCCCCCCCCCCCCCCATTTTTTTTTCTTTACTTTCTATTACGTGATTGGTACCTGGCACGGTTTAAATGTTTTGACTTGATTCTCCCCCGAGCCTGCTATACATACAGTGCGAGCCTAAAAAACAAATGCTCCAAATACTCTACTATATTCTAGGCTTTCAAAAATCCTATCTGTGCTGAGTGCTCTGTCAACAGGATGGATCAAAGCGTGGTTGGAACATCAGGCGGAGAGGGTAGACGGGCGGGGGGGGGGCAGGTTAGGATTAATAGGTAGCGCGGGAGGGGGTGGCGTTCGAGGAGGGGGGGGGGGGGTGTACTCGATAGGAGAGATGTACTCGATCTCATGCATGGCCGTCGTCGTAAGACCATAGACCCTCGCATCCCTACAATGCCGGGACGGAGCATGTCGGGTTTTCACCGACCAGAGGGGGGACAGTCAGCGCAGGTTTTACGGTCAGGTAGGGGCGGCAACATGGATTTTTATTCCACGTGAAAGTCTGCGAAAGCCGTCTGCAGCAGAAGATGCTTTGACTCTCAATTTTTGTTTTTCTTTCTTTCTCGAGTGGGACAACGGCTTGAAATGCAGACAGCTCCTTGCCTGTTGCCGAAGCTCCGCAGGCAAGTTGCTTCATGGGCAGGACATTTTTCGTAGCCCACTTCGAAGCGTGTGCTTCGTATCACGTCGTCTTTCCCCCCCCTTTTTTATGCTCGCGGATGGGTGGGCGGGCTGGCGGAATTGGGTGTACACCATTTTTCGTACCCCAGTGAGTTTTGTGTGATGCGTCTATCACTACAGGGGGGCCCATAGTAAATAGGACCAAATATTGTGATTAAAATTAGCGAAATATCTAGTTTTTTGGGTCTACCGTAGGTCCTATTTACTATGCCCCCCCCCCCCCCCCCCCCTCCCTCCCCGTGTAGAAGCAGCGTGAGCAGCGCAAAGGCAGTACGGGTAGGAGGGACATGTTGCGCCCATGCCGTAGGACTCCTTGCGTCAACCATTGCAACTCCCGACACCAACCGTTTTGTATCATCGCCTAAATCGCGCAGTCGCCGTTCGCTGTAGCCGCCCCCTTTTGGCGTCTATTTTCCGCCGTTCCTGAAGTCCCAGCAGGATAGATGAACCCCCCCCCCCCCCTCCCCCCCCGCGCTCACCTCTCTCTTAACCCGCGCTTTCCCCTCTTTCTCTACGTGAACTTCGTCGCCTCACCACCTTTTGCGCCACACAGGGAGTCGGGGAAGCGTCGACCCACCTCCGAGACGTCCTCGACCTCCTCACCGCCGCCAAACAGGAGCGTGATTGGCTCGGGGCCGGGGGACACGGGGCCCCCGGATCGGGGTCGGGCCACCACCACCACCACCACCACGCCCACCACCCTCACCACCACCACCACCACCACCACAGCCACCACGGCCACCACTCGACTTCTTCGGGTGGGGGGAGTAGGTGTGGGCTCGAAGGCGGCGGGGAATGGCGGTGCGAGGGGAGGGGGGAGCGTGGTGTCCGGCGTGGGTCTCGGCGAAGCCGAGGCAGCAGACGCCCATGCTCATCACGGAGGGGAACGCGTTGTCGCTGCTCAACCGGACTGAGCTGGGACACGCTCAGGTACGCTTTCCCTTCCCTCCCCTTCCCTTCCCTTCCCTTCCCTTCCCTTCCCTCCCTTCCCTTCCCTTCCCTTCCCTTCCCTTCCCTTCCCTTCCCTTCCCTTCCCTTCTCCTTCCTTCCCTTCCCTTCCCTTCCCTTCCCTTCCCTTCCCTTCCCTTCCCTTCCCTTCCCTTCCCTTCCCTTCCCTTCCCTTCCCTTCCCTTCCCCGCCCTTACGCTGTCGTGCCTTCCCTTCCCTTCCCGGCCTTACGCTGTCTTGCCTTGCCCTGCTCTACCCTACCCTCCTTTCCTGTACCTTAGCCTACCCTACACCTTACCTTCCCTTCCCTTCCCTTCCTCCCTTCCCTTCCCTTCCCTTCCTTCCCGCCCTTACACTGTCTTGCCTTCCCTTCCCTTCCCGGCCTTACGCTGTCTTGCCTTGCCCTGCTCTACCCTACCCTCCTTTCCTGTACCTTAGCCTACCCTACACCTTAACTTACCTTACCCTACCCGACACTATACCTTGCCCTACCCTACCCTACCCTACCCCCCGGTTTGACGGCTCGTAATTTTCAACATTTGCATAGCTTCCAAAGTAAGCCCCACTTGATTCCACGATTTTTTTTGTCTCCGGAACGTAGATGCAGTTCTGCCGGGGTTCAACGGCTCTTTTCCCCCGTTTTTGTTTTTCGCGTTGTTTCACCCCAACCATTTGAGAAGTGCCGAGTCGCACACGCTGGCGCGCTTTCACCGTAGAGTACCTCTCTCTGCCTCTCTCCCCCTTCCCCTTTCCCTTCTCTCTGACCCCGCGATATCGCCCTGACCTCAACAAGTCAGCAAGCCTTGAACAACCGTTCCCGTTGGCGTGTCGTCTTTCGGGCGGTTCACTACAGTAGGCCACACGATGCCTTCTGTGGTTTTTGTTTTTTTATCTCCTTGACACGAGGAGTACACAAGTAGCGCTCGGTGCAGGCAAAATGCTCTGCCTGGTCGATGGAAAACCCGACGTGCTCCGTCCCGGCTTTTCATTTAGGGATCCGAGGGGCTATGGCCATAGGACTACGGCCATGCATGACATGAGTACCCCCCCCCTCTCTATCCCTCCTTGACCGCACCAACCTTTCCCGCTATCGTATATCTAGCCTACTATTATTTGTTGTGATCCCCCCCCCCCCCCCCCCGTTTGT